>SJYA01002278.1:3744133-3809273 GCA_006410615.1 Neotragus moschatus | reverse complement strand
GCACCAGGCTTCCCTGACACTGCCCGATTCCCGCTCTACCCCCTCACCTAGATCGAAAGCCTGTGGAGGGCATATGCCTTGCTGTGATTATTGTAGTGTCTCAGGACAACTAGCCCAGTGCCTAACAGAGCAGGGTGCTCAACAGGGAGCTGTCGGATGAGTCAGGGAAAGAGGAAATGAATCAACAGGTGAATTAATGCTCAACTTATTAGAGACCTCTTCACAAGTGGTAGGCTATGGGAGAGGATTATGGTGTGTGTCAGATAGGATATTTTATGTCATGCTGCAGCAATAAGCATCCCCAGTTCTCAGTAGCTTTTGGAAATGAAAGTGTCGTTTCTTGTATCACTATATTTTTACCCTGGGTCAGTGGAGACATTCTGCTCTGTGATGTCCTTACTCAAGGACTCCAGCCAAAAGGAAGCCTCATCTCTGCCTCTGCAATAGCTGACATGAGAAGGAGTACATGATGAACCTTTCATTGGCTCTAAAAATTTCCACTCCTAAGAGACACAAATATTACCATAGCCAAGACATGGAAACAACTTTAATGTCTATGGACAGATGAGTGGATAAAGATTTGGTATATATATATATATATATATATATATACACAAAATGGAATATTACTCAGCCATAAAAAGAAGGAAATAATGCCATTGCAGCAACATGGATGGATCTAGAGATTATCATATTAATTGAAGGAAGTCAGAAAGAGAAAGACTAATATTGTATGATGTCATTTATATAAGAAATCTAAAAATCTGATACAAATGAACTTGTTTACAAAAGAGAAATAGACCTACAGACATAAAAAGCAAGCTATGGTTACAAAAAAAAATTATGCAAAAACTGTATGTTCTTATGGTGGCCAAAGCAAGTCACAACAACCATGCTGAAATTCAAAGAGGCCAGGGAAATACAATCTGACCATGGGCCCAGAAAGACAACTAGAAGTATTTGGTGAATAGCCAAAATGCCCTTTATAGGAAATCCAAGAAGAGAAAGTCCACTTCCAAATGGACTGATATGGACCTGATAAGGATTTAAGAGCATTTGACTTTGACCTTGAAGGATGAGTTGGGTTTGGGCCACTCGGGTCAGTTTGCTGGGCTCTGATTCTATATGTTGGGAAAGCAACTTTCTTCATTTTCAATCTCTACTCTTGCAACTGAAACATTTCCTAGGCTCTCTGTCCTACACATTATTCAGAGAAAGAAGACAAGGTCCATTCTCTGAAGGAGTCTTTGGTCTAGTAGGAAAGATAAGTTCTGGATGGGCACAGATCTTTACAAAACATGTGTGAATGTGATATGCACCTCAAAAGTAGAGCAAAGGAAGAGAAATCACTTTTGTGTGGAGGCATCAAGTGGTGCCTTGTGCAGGAGGATAGGAGTTCAAGAGGGGGAATTAGGATGGGGAATGGGGAGGGTTTCTAGGTAGAAAAATCAACATAATCAACATGGACAAAATCATGAAAGTGGGTGTTGGCAAAGCAAAAGGACTGGAAGAAATGCCCTTCAGGTTGGCCAGTGTCCTAGACATGAAGGCAGCAGAGCACTTGGAAAGACTGGGAAACCTCCTGAAATTGGGAACTTTCAGAAATAGGGCTGTAAAGGATGAGCGGCCTGTTTTCCTTTCCTGAAAACTTTTTCTGAAGGTTCAGCCTAGGAGCCACCACTGAAATGTGATGCAGGCTGTGCTTTCTCTCTCAAAGATTTACAAAGTACGCAGCCTCCTTCCCCCATCTTCCCTCACTTCACCTGCAAGTCATGGATCTGCAGTCCTGGCGGCTACCTCCTCCTTGTCAATGGGCAGATACCTCCAGGGGAGGTTTGGAAACCCTGGAGATTCTGGGTTCCAAAACAAAGCCTGATCCAAGGTCTTGCCCCGCCCCTGGAGATAGCCCCAGCCACATGGGACTCAAGCCCACCATGTGCTGGGTCCAGGCAGGGGTAAGGCCAGTGAAATCAGCCTCTTCTTCCTGCATCCATCTGCTGTCACACTCAGCTTTATGTTTTATTCTCTCATGACTTGGTCATTTTTCAGATCAAATCAGTCTCAATATAATGCGTCACCATGGGTGTTTGTGATGAGGGTGACCATGATGAGGAATACGGCAAAGATTATTATTAGTTTTCATCACATCAGGTTTTATTTTGTTTTGTTTTTGGTTCAAATTGCTGTTGCTGAGGACTTATTTCCCGGAGCCAGTCTTCCGTCTCTCTCTCTCACTCCACACTTTGACTCATTTATTTTTCCTATTTCCCCAAAGACCTTTTGACACTTTGAAAAGTGTTTTACTAGATTCGATCCTGGTCTCTTACCTTGTGTTTCTCCCATTCCTCCCTTCTCGCTTTTTATTAATAAGCCATAAAGAAAGTGTTTCCAGGCAAACATCAGTCACTGAGTAATAAAACCCAAGGTGGAGGACAGAATGAAGCAGAGAAGTGGAGGCTGGGGAGGCACTTGGTCTTGCGGCTTTACGGGGCCAGCAGAGCTGCCGTCATTCCAGCCAGGAGATCCAGTTGGCTAGGAGGCAGGGCCAGACTCTGCAGTATTGCTGCACCCTTGCATGAAGGATGCAGCCGGGATGGCTGTTGAGGTTGAAAGCAGCTTGTGGGTCACTTGCCCCAGCTTTTTCAGATGAGAACTGAGGTCAGTGACTCAGCCCAGATGAATCTATTGGAAGTAGAACCCAGATAAGAACCCACCCCAAGCTCTCTCCTTGTTTTTCACATTTTTTTCTGCAATGGTCACACCCACTGCTGTGGGCCACTGTCTCCAACGCTTGGGACTCCAGGACTCCCTTCTCTCCCACTTCCAGACTTGATCTCTTAGGGTATGAGAGTGCTCGGTCGTGTCTGACTCTTTGTGGCCCCATGGACTGTAGCCTGTCAGGCTCCTCTGTCCATGGGAATTTCCAGGCAAGAATACCGGAGTGGGTTGCTGTTTCCTCCTCCAGGGGATCTTCCCCACCCAGGGATTGAACCAGTGTCTCCTGCATCGCCTGCATTGCAGGGAGATTCTTTATCACTGAGCCACTGGGTTCCAGACTCATAGGTGCTTATAATTAATTGTAAGACATTTCTATCAGATGACCCTCAGCTCTTATTTTACTGCCCAGATCTGGTTAGTGTATTTGTACCCACCGAGAAACAAAACTATACCATCTTCAGACTTCTTTTCATTGCTTTCTTTCCTTCAGCATCTACATTCTACTTTGAAATCTTTTTCAAAGCTTCTCTTCCATGGTGAGTTCTCATCACCCTGCTGCGCTCCAGGTCTCTTCACCCATCTGCTGGCCTTCTAGTTTCTAGTCTCTGTGCTTCCTGAGTCTACACTCCCCTTGCCATCTTTCACACTTCATGGAATAGAGTTTCCTACAACTCAAACAGATCAAGTTCTTCCTATAGCTAAAACCCAAATTATTCCATGAAGGAAAATAAGGCTTGGACGAAAGAGGCTAGGGGATGCCAAAATACGCTGTGTAGCACAGAGCCTGGCTCTGGGCTCTCAGTGAGTTTTTGACTAATGAATCAATCAGTTATGAGAGTGTGGAAGGGCTGCAGAGAAGAGCGCGGACTTGTGTGATTGCCCAGGCCTCGCATTTACTGTGTAGCTTCAGGCAAATGCTGAAGCACTCTGAAATTCAGATTCTTCTAAAAAGGCAACACTTAATACTGCTGAACTTAGCTCATGAGACTGTCATGAGGGTTCAAGTGAGAAAATGGCTAGAAAAGAGCTCTTAAAAGCGTAAAATAATATGCAAAAAGGAATCTGATTATATTGTGATTTTGGCTAGAGTAGGAAACTCATTGCTTGGGATGATCCTAGATGGGTGACCGTTCCTCTCTGGTCCTGAGACTTCCCATTATTTACAGGGTGACAGCTCAGGACCAAGATACCTCCAGTCTCTTCCTGTGCTTTGGGATTTGATGTTCTGATCCAAAGGTTCTGAGTCCCCAAGGAGACTCGTTTATTAGCTGTTGCAGTCTGCTGTCAAGCCTCTGTTCTGATCCCACCTCTGGTTTCAGTCTCACTATCCAGGCTTCCGCTTTCATCTGCTAATAAAGATTGAGGGCTCAGATTGAAATCTGATTCTATCCTTCTTCTCACTGCATATTATACAAGTTTTGATCAACCAACCTAGGTGATTCATTTTTTTTTTTTGACAATATAAGATGGGGAAAGATATAATTAAGGAGCCAATTGGCCCTCGTTATGAAAAAGAAAAGCCTTAATTATCCCCAAGGCTGGCTCCAGTCCACACTCATCAAAGGACACAGCAGCGCTGGATCAAAGTCCAGGGCTGGGTACTCTGGCCAACTCCTCGCTCGTTTCCAAGCATTTGTGTTCAAAGGAACAAAAGCTCTGAGTCCACAGCCTGAAACAACTCTGAAATCCTCCAGTCTGATTCCCTAGGGCTCCCCCAGTCACCTCTCAGGGAACCAAAGGTAAACTTCAGGGAAGGTCCTCGTAGGAACTGGGTTTTCTCCCTTCTCTGAAAAAGGTTTGGGCTTAGGGGATCTGAGATGGAGAATGGAAATTCGAGCGGGGGTTTGCCTCGGGGATTCTGATATTGGGGCTTTAACCCCCAAGCATTCAGATTAAAAACAGCAAACCATGTGCATAAATGCAAAGAATTCATGCTGACAAATAACATGACAGCTGTGACCCTCCAAGCTATAGCTACTCATGAACGTGGTGTTATATGTGATGGTGGCAGCTGCTCCGTGCTCACAAATCCTCAGTGACTCCCATGGCTTTTATTTTTATTTTCATTTTTAAAGATTTTTTTTTTGAAGTGGGCCATTTTTATAGTCTTTATTGAATTTGTTACAACATTGCTTGTGTATTTTGGGGTTTTTATTTTTTTGGCCAGAAGGCAGGTGAAGTTTTAGCCCCCTGACCAGGGATCAAACCTGCACCTCCTGCACTGGAAGGCAAAGTCTTAACCACCAGATCTCCAAGGAAATCCTCTCCCATGGCTTTTAGACGGAAATCCAGACCTTTCATTCTGGTATTGGAAGGCCCTCTTAATATGTTCATCCAGGTCTTTGCATCCTTATTTTCTGCAGCCCGGCATTCAAGACAAATCATTTCCTTCACATTCTCTACCACCTTCCCGAACTTTCAGAAATCTCTGCATTATTCACACTAGCTTTTCCTATGAAACTACTTTCTTCTTTTCCATCAATCAAAATCTTCCCTGTCTACCGCCCTACTTTTGTTTCTCTTACAGAGCTCACTCATTTATTCAGCTCACTTTGTGGGGCAGGGGCAGATTCTATTATGGACAAGGTTTCGTTCAAGGGCCTCAGGACACCAAGATGAGTGAGAATTTTCCCCAGTGGAGGAGCACATACTCTAATGCTGGACACAGACGTGCATTCAAATAGTTGCATTACGGTAGGAACAATACTACAGCCAGTGCTGTCCAGAAACATAATGTGAACGACAAAGGTAACTTAAAATTTTCTAGGAGTCACATTTTAAAAAAGTAAAAAGAAGCTGTTAAAGTTAATCTTAATAGCAAATTTTATTGACCTCAATAAATCTGAACTATCATTTCAACTCGTGGCACTAGACACGTTTCCAGTACACAGAGCCATGCATGGCTAGTGGCTACCATATTGGATGGCACAGATGTAGACAAAGCATATATAACTGCGAGGACACCAAAGGGAAGGAAGCAACAAGTAGCCCAGGGAGGGTCTTGAAATCCTCATGGGATGTTGATGAATGGGTAGGGCTCACCTGGCAGAGAAAAGAAGAGGTGCTTTCCAGAGAGTGGGAAAAGCCTATGGAAAAGCCTAGAAGAGGAAAGAGCATGGTGTGTCCTTAAAAGCATAGATGGTGTAAAGTTGAGGACGTGGTAAGGAATGCTAGAAGTGAGCTTGGAAAGGCGGCCTCATGTGTTCTCCCATGAAACATGAAAGAACAAGAGAGTAGAGGAGGTGTTTATCCAGGGGAATCCATACTGTGATTGAGGAAGATAATCTTGGCTACTGAATGGAGAATGGACTAAGTGTAATGTAAGAAGGACTCCAGGGGCTCGTTGGGAGACTGTGATGCAGGCTGTGGGTACTCACAGACAATCTGCCTTGGCACACTGATTGGCTACATTTCTCAGCCTCCCTTGCAGCCTAGGCTTCTGGTCAGGAGTTAAGGAAAGAGAATGAGAGAAAGTCAGAAACATTCGTAACAGCTTTGGCTGCTATGGTGGAGATGTTCTGATCTAAAGATTAGAACAATCACTAGCTGGGATGGGGGCAACGAGGTGGGAAGGCCAGTCATGTGAGTAAGGTATAGGAGAAACAGGCACTGGTGGAGCGGGAGATGTTCAGAGATCAAGACAACAGCCATCTTGGGTGGCCTGACCATACTGTGGCAGCGGTGGGAGGGGAGGATGGGGAGGGACATAGGGAGGACTCATGGGCATAGGAAACACCCAACTGAGAATTAAAAGAATAGTTCTGATTGAATCAGAAGAAGAGCAGGTGAGAGTGGGGCAAGACAATCAGAGGGGACAGTGTTACAAGGACTAGGAGGAAAAAATTACTGAGATGCATGAAACTGCATGCAATTAGGCTTGCTGGAGCAAAAGTTTCAAGGCTAGAGAGTAAGAGTTGAGGCTGGAGAGGTGGGCAGGGGGAAATCATGGATAACTTTAACCCAGCAGACCAGGCAAGGGGATCAGCTTGGTGCCAGGCACAGCAGGATCCGTCCTCCCCGTAGGTCCTTCTTGTGAGTGTGCAGAGAACAACGGTGGGGAATCAGAACAGAGACAAGAACAGTGGTTAAGGATGTAATGGCAGTGGGTCAGGTGTGAGATGACCAGGACCCACGACAGGGTGGAGGTGGTGCAAGTGGAGAGGAGACCAAATTATTGAGACAGAAGTAATATTGGCAAGATACAGCAACTGATTGGCTTGGGAAAAGGCTGCCTCTCTGACTCTCCCCAACTTAGATGGCAATTTATGCGCTGGTCTTGCTGAGTGAAATTATAGAATAGGTTTGCACAGAAAGGTTATGACATGAAACATTCATGTGAAGATAACCAGGATGCATTGGAACATGTAAGTCTAGACTGGCAATACTGGCTGGAGATTTGGGATTCAGGTGCACAAAAAGTGGGATAAAGATGCCCATGAGAGTCAAGAACAAGGACAGTCACACAAGGCTTCCTATGACAGCTGACACAGTGAGTGGGGAAGAGATTAGGATAATGGTTCAGAGGAATTGACACCACCTGGGGGGACCTTGGTTCACCTTGGGTGAAGGTGATGCCCAAAGGGCAACAGGAAGATGGAGGATTAGGGCAGGAAAGCAAGAATGAGCAGAAACATCAAAATCCAAATAAGTTAGCGATTTGGCACAAAAACTGAGTCAAGGAGAATGGTTCAAGTTTAGGACCAAGAGCACAGAGTGAAGTCCTAGAAAGGATGTGGTGGCTTCAGAGAGCAGCCCAGGGGTGAGTCCAGGAAGAAACTCTTCAGTCATGGAAACTCTTCCTACAATTTCATCTCATGGAAGACTAATCGTGAAAACAAACACAAGTTGAACTGCTCTGATGGAAGTAGGTTTGGGCTGGAACTGAAAAGGCTTTCCTCCCTTCGAATGCTCCAGAACACACAAAGATGGAAAGACGCTGGTGTGGTGTGAAAACACTGGACTTCAAGCAGTTCATGGGACACACACTCATGCATTTGGAAGTCTTACGATTACCGGCTCCAGCACTATCTTGATCTACTTGGTGACACGAACAAGTTACTTTCTCTCCTCTCTGGGTGGAAGAGATGAGGGGGAGAGAGACAAGGCGATGGCGCCAGCCCCTTTCTGCACTAACCTTGCTCAGGATTGCAGACGGCATAGAAGCTGCTAAAAACAGGGCGGCCAGTCCTGCGGGGCCTAGCTCTCCTTGATACCATTTACCCTCTGCCCACCCTGCCCTCAAAGCTTTAGGAAATGCTTTCCACTTGCAAAGCACTGCCCTTAACACCTTATTACTCTAACAATAGCATTTTTACCAGCCCAGTCATATTTTTGTCTTCCCGGCCCAATGACTATATTTTCCAAGAAAACAAGCTCCTTCAAAATGTGCTGCCCTCTGCCAAGCAGGGGAGTGCCACATTATCTGTGGTGGGTGCTGGCATTTAGGAGGAAATGATTTTCTTTCATCTGTCCAAGTAAATCTTTCCCCAACACTTGTAAAGCTGATTGCTGCCAATTTCCAGCTGGAGAAACACAGCCATTAAGAGGGGGAGTCATTAGTAACTAGAAGATACTTAGAACATTTAAAACAGGGGCTTTGCTTTTTCTTTCTCTCTTGCTCCAGGTGGTGTATTTAAAAAAATTTTTTTCAAGGTTCTTCTAGCATTTCTTTTGGGGAGGAGGGACGTGGAATGCATTTGTATAGGCGTGTGTGTATGTGTATTTCATACACACATATATAAGTGTTTAGATGAATACATTTAAAATGTTTAGATGACACAGATATGCACACATGTGCGGGTAATGTGTACTATGCAAAGCATAGATGTTTATGTACTTAATGCATACACACATATATAGGACGCATTTATAGTGTATTGAAGCTTTTGTAAATGGGGAGAGAGAATGAAAGGAGAGAGAGAGGAAAAGAGAGAGCTCCCTTTGAGCTCATTCCTCTTCATCGCTGTCCAGACATGAAAGGAAGCAGGACAGGCGAATGCAAAGCTGGCCTCTGTGCCGATTCTCCATATCGTATGCACCAGGCACTGCCGCTTTTACCTCTTGCATCTCAGGCATGGGAGAAGGGGGGAGAAAAAAGAAATAAAATAAAGCACTTCCTCCCAAGAGTGTAGCCATGGGAATTGCAGGACTAAGAACAAATAATGATTTCCTCCTCTGCTTTTTAAGTAAATATTGCTGCACAATGAGCTATTGGGCAGGACAGGTGCAAAATAATAGACTCTTTTCTGGTCTCCCCTGCCCCCGTGGGGCCATGGCTAACTGCATCAGGTACTCAATTTTCTTTTGTTATTTAAAAATGTGTTTGTGAATTCCTGGGGGGCGGGGAGGAGGGGCCAGGCCTGTTCTAGCATCGCCTAGAGGACTGCTTAATTTGTATTTTTGCTTTATTAATGGAAAGCTACCTGTCGGCCTCAGGTTTTGTCTACCCGGGAGGCTTTTAATGCATCTGTCCAATGCAATAGGGCTTGGGAAAAAGAAACCACTCTCATCAGTAGAGTGCCTGTTGCTGGGGGAGGTGGCACAACCCAATGGAAACAGCTTCAGGTGGCAGAGAGGAGCCTGGGGTCCCAGAGGAATTCTGGGTAGGTCCCTGGACTTACCTTGGCCTCAGTTTCCTCTTCCACAAAAAGGGGAGGGTAATGTACATCTTATCTATTTCAAAGGGCTAACGGTAAGGTTATTTTAAACTCTGATAGCCTTGAAATATCACAGTGCCTCGAGAGAGTAAAAAAGCACAGTAATAAGGAAAATGTGAGGGGTTATTCTTAATAATAATTTTATTTGAGCTGGTATAATTAATCCTTTTTCATTCCCTATTCAGAAAGCAGTTCATCACTTCAGATGAAGCCAGACACAACCTCAGAAGCATCTGGCTGGAGAGGACCTCAGCTTCCCAGGTGGTGCTAGTGGTAAAGAACCTGCCTGCCAATACAGGAGACTTGAAAGACACAGGTTCGACACCTGGGTTTAAGGAAGATCTCCCTAGAGGAGGTATGGCAACCTACTCCAGTATGCTTGCCTGGAGAATCCCATGGACAGAGGAGTCTGGAGAGCTACAGTCCATAGCGTCCCATAGAGTCAGACATGACTGAAGTGACTTGCGTGCAGCATGGAGAGGACCTGAGCAACCATCCCATTCAGCTCTTCACTCTCAGACTGGGGAATGCTGTGATGGACTCGGGTCTTCAGCTCATACATCCCACATAAGCATCTCTTATCATCACAGGAAAAAGTGTCTAGAGAGAAAACCTGGAGCCTCGAGCAAAAATTTCTGAAAATATTTTATGATCCTTGTTAATTGCAGAACAGGTAGATTACTTCCCACTTGCCCATCCTTTGCCCTCTACCAAAGCAGAGGTCTTTGTGTAATCCGAGGTGGGAGATCCGAAAGTGCTTCTTTATCCTGTGTCTGGCCCTCTTGCCTCAGTCTTTCATGTCAAAGCTTCAGGGACTGTCCTCTAGGGGGCAAATAAGGTAGATCTTTTGCCAATGGGACCTGCCTTCAAGTCTGAAAAGGTTTTGGGAGATGGATTTGAATGCACAGTTACCCAAGTCTTTTTTTCTTACCCTCTGGATCAATTAGGGAAAAGTTGGGGGCTGGATAAAAGTCTTTCCTGGGTCTGAACTGAATGGTCTCGGATACACCTGTGGAAGCGTTGTCCCTAGCTCTCCAGGCCAGTCTCCCTCACACCGCCTTCAACCGCCACTCTACCAGCAGCTGGACTCTTGGAATGGAAGAGCTGCTGTGACAAGGTGGGCCACAAGCCTTGGAGACCAGAGTCTGTCTGGCAGCCGGGCTAGGGTCACACTGTGTGCCTGGCAGCTGAGACCCACCTGGTCCCCTTCTGGTCTTCCTCCTCCAGTTGAGCCTTGGGTCCATGCTTCTTTTGCCAGAAGAATTCCTAGGGAAGAGATCCCACACAGCCCAGTAAGCCAAATTCACATTTGTCACTTGGTACACTTTGCTTGGTTTCTTCTTTTCTCTCTCTCTCTCTCCTTCCTGCCTTCTCTGTGAATAATATATTAATTCATTAACATTCATTAAAAACTCTGCCCAATTTAGTTGAGCAAATTAGCAGAAACTATGGCTTTTAGTTCAGAGGCCAGAGACATTTTGAAGAGAAAAAAATAAAGGTAAGGGTTCAGGGATACGTGGGGGTCAGGCCCCATGTGTGCCATGGTCAAGAACTCTGATCACCTGGAGATGGCAGGACAGAGGGTACGATGTGACAGGCAAGCCCTTTGCTTGAGACATCTGTCCATCTCGTAAGAGAGACAGAAAGCAGCCAGGTGAAGGCCAACTTTGTCTACATCATGCTTTGGTGTGTGAATAGGTCTGGCTTTCCTACTGCCTGGAGCTGCTGGAATTCAATATAGACAGACATTACTAGAACTCGGTGTCAGAAAGGTGGATTGTAGTTGTGATTATGGAATGTTCTAAGTGACTTTGAGTTTGTTATTCAAAACACCAAACCATAGTAACCTTATCTAAGAAATGGAGGTGATGATGATATGAAACTGCTGGTACAGTTATCCTGATGATGCCATGAATAGAAACTTGAAAAAGTACTGGTATATGAGTGGTTAGAAAATGTTTGGTAGTGTCTTAGTCATCCCATGCTATTATAATAGATTACCATAGACAAGGTGGCTTAAAGCAGACATTTGTTTCTTACAGTCCTGGAAGCCAGGAAGTTTGAAATCAAGGTGCAAGTAGAAGCTAGTTCTGGTGAGGACCCTCTTCCTGGTTTGCAGACAGCCATCTTCTTGCTGTGTCCTCATATGGCAGAGACCAGAGTCGGAGGAAGCCAGCTCTCTTGTGTGTCTTTTTATAATTAACTTTTTATTGGAGTATAATTGCTTTATATAATGTTGTGTTAGTTTCTACTGATACGGCAAAGTGAATCAGCCATGCATATACATATATGCCCTCCCCTTTGGACTCCATTCCATTCAGGCCATCACGGTGGATTAAGTAGAGTTCCCTGTGCTGTAGAGGAGGTTCTCACTATTTACCTACTTCACATGCTGTGCTTAGTCTAAGCTCAGTCGTGTCCGACTCTTTGAATATATTTTAAAATAGCCTCCTCTATCTACAATTCTCTTCTAACCATAGTTGTTGACATTGACTATGCCTCTTATAAATATTTTTTAAAGATGCCTTTAGCATCAAGAAAAAGTTGAATGTCCTCTTAAGAATGTGGGCAGAAGTCACAAACAGCTAATTTATAAAAGAAGAAACCTAAGTGTTCAATAAATGGAAAAAAAAAAAAACCACTTCAGCTTTGAGAATAATAAAAATGCAAATAAAAACAATTAATTTATACTCTTTATCTTCCCAAATGAAAAGGATTTAAAATACGATGACATGAGCACTGTCAAGGATGTGGAGGGGCAAGATACTCATTCACTGTTGATGGGAGTATAAACTGGTAGAACCTCTCTGAGAGCAACATAACATCGCTCTTTGTACTAAATAGATTTATGAAAGAACAGACAGAAAATCCCAGAAATAGACTCTAATACACATAAGAATTTAGAGTATTATGAAGATGACATTTCAAATTAGTGGAGTAAAGATAGATTATGAATGAATCTGGTTGGGACAACAGGGTAGCCATCTCATAAAATATTAAGGTAAAATCTTACCTCTTTCGCCAAAATAAATTCTAGGTAGATCAAATACAAAATACAAAAAAGGAATCCATAAAATACTAGGAGGAAACATGGGAGCAAGCATTTATAACCTTAGAGTGAGGAGTCCCTTTCTATGCAGTTGTCTCAATATTTATTTCCATAAATGTAGGATTTATTAAGCCACAGAAGAAAAAACTATTGTGAAATGCAGCCAATATTTGTGATAACTATGACTAATATTTCTGTAAGCAGATTCATCCATCAACTTTGATTTGCAAATAAAGAAGTTTCAATGGGCTACTTTTACTCCATCATAATTTTTGAAATGCCATTCAAGTAGAGACGTACCCATAAATGGGGAAATTATGATCCAGTGGTGCAAAATCTGGATTAGATATTGAAAGCAAAAAAGCGTTTGATTTACCCCTTTCCTAGATTTTCTGGTTCTGAATATTTTGGAGAGAGAGAAGCATTGGAATGTTTGTTTTCTCAGTAATTTCCACAGCTTCTTATCTGAAACCATTGGGTTTGAAATTTCTTTAAGAAGGCTAATACTATAAATATATTGAATACTATTTAACACCACCAGTAGAGCATGAGTCTGCATTTTAGAATAAAATATGTTATTATTTCTGCAGCAAACAGATGAATATTCACACACTAGATGAGCTAGAAAAAACTTCACATTAGTCCTTGGATCAAGTTTTATCACCAAATCAACTTTGGTATTGAATTTATAAGAACTCTTTTTGTTTTCAGAGTGTCGTGGATAAGACATTGAAGGCCAATATATAAAGAGTGTTTACAAATCAACAAAGAAAAAAAGCAACTCATTAGAAATAAACAGAAAGTTCATAGAAAAGGAAATACAAATGACTCTTAAACAATTGAAAAAGTTATCTTCATGTAACCTATATAAACATATGACAGTTTCATAAGACATTGATGTTGAAAGTGTGAGGAACGATGTTGCCATTAAGCACCTGTTTTAGTATAATTTCTAAAGAGAGCTATGTAGCAAGATCAATAAAAATTAAATTAAATTAAATATGCAATTTCATATCTTGGAATTTATTCTAGATGTGCAAATAATAGGACACTGAGTAAATGCATTATGATGTAATATATACATAAAGGTCCATCTAATCAAGGCTATGGTTTTTGTAGTAGTCATGTATCGATATGAGAGTTGGACTATAAAGAAATCTGAGAGCTTAAGAATTGATGCTTTTGAACTGTGATGTTGGAGAAGACTCTTGGGAGTCCCTTGGACTACAAGGAGATCCATGCAATCTATCCTAAAGGAGATCGGTCCTGGGTGTTCACTGGAAGGACTGATGAAGAAGTTGAAACTCCAATACTTTGGCCACCTCATGCGAAGAGCTGACTCATTTGAAAAGACTCTGATGCTTGGAAAGATTGAGGGTAGGAGGAGAAGGGGATGACAGAGGATGAGATGGTTGGATGGCATCACTGACTTGATGAACATGAGTCTGAGTGAACTCCGGGAGTTGGTGATGGATAGGGAGGCCTGGCGTGCTGCGATTCATGGGGTCGCAAAGAGTCGGACACGACTGAGTGACTGAACTGAACTGATTCATAACATGCAGTAGAAAATTATATAATAGTTATAAAGAAGGTAACATATCTTTATGTAGTGATATAAAACAGTATCCTATATGTGCTGTTAAGTGAAAAAACTCAAGATGCAGCAAATTAGGCTTAGTATGGTACACCTTGTGGGAAAGGAAAGAAAAATTTTACAAAATTGACACTAGTAGGTAACAGTAATTACCCCGGAATAGGGGAACTGGGCAACTGGAATACAGAAACATGAGAGATACTTTTCAGCCCTTTACATACTTTTTTTGCCCCCTTCCCATTGCATTTAATTGGAAGTGGTCAAACAAGAGATGGCAAGAGTGAATGTCGATATTCTAGGAATCAGCAAACTAAAATNGAGGAGAAGGGGACGACCGAGGATGAGATGGCTGGATGGCATCACTGACTCGATGGGCATGAGTCTGAGTGAACTCTGGGAGTTGATGATGACAGGGAGGCCTGGTGTGCTGCGATTCATGGGGTCGCAAAGAATTGGACACGACTGAGCGACTGAACTGAACTGAACTTGCATTTAAACCCAAGTGCTCTTGCTCAGTAAACAGCAAAATTTACTATTACTAGCAAAATTTACTGATAATTTATTTTCATCATAATGTAGATGCACAATCTAAAAACTCAACAATTGTTATTGACTAAATAAATGATGATATCTCTATGATGGTTTATCATACAGCTACCAGAAATCAAGTTGTAGAAAGAAGTTTACCAGCCATGGAAAATGGTAATATTACATTGATAAATTTTTAAAGTAGACTAGAAAGTGAAATGTTGACATATTTGTAAAAATAAAAATAAAAAATCATATATAACCATACAAGCAAACCATACCTAGGAAGGAAAAGACCAGAAGTATCAATGCTAAAATGTTCTTTTTACAATTCTTTACTGATTCTTACTGAAAGTGAGGAAAGGGGAACAGAAGGGGAACAAAATTGTGGTTGCTCTCGAATTCATGGAACGTAGCTTAGTAAGAGACAGGCAAAGTGAAGAAAGAAAAAGTAAAATTATATGAGAAAGAGTAATAAGAATTATTTACTCTTGACTGAATGTTCAGGGAAGTCTTCATTGAAGCAATGACCTTTAGGCTGAGATCTGAAAGATGATAAGGAGCCAATCAGATGGAAAGAGGTTGATAGAAAACCCAGTCTGATGAGCAGAACATGCAAAGGTGATGGAAGTATGGTATGTTCATGGAAATGAGGGAAGACCACTGGATGGGAGCAAGGGAGAGAGGGAGAGGTGAGCACTGGAGGAGGTGGGAAAGGACGACAGCAGAGAGCACACAGCTAGCTTAAGGTAGAAAGGCAGGANTCAGGGAAGTCTTCATTGAAGCAATGACCTTTAGGCTGAGATCTGAAAGATGATAAGGAGCCAATCAGATGGAAAGAGGTTGATAGAAAACCCAGTCTGATGAGCAGAACATGCAAAGGTGATGGAAGTATGGTATGTTCATGGAAATGAGGGAAGACCACTGGATGGGAGCAAGGGAGAGAGGGAGAGGTGAGCACTGGAGGAGGTGGGAAAGGACGACAGCAGAGAGCACACAGCTAGCTTAAGGTAGAAAGGCAGGAAGGCTTTATTATAAAGTGCAATGTTTTTGAGAGTTTACTTACCGTTATAACTGCCTCTTTTTTTTTTTTTGAAGGTAATTATACTTTTTCTTCTGCCTGCTTTTAAGGTCTTCTCACCATCTTTGGTGTTCTAAAATTCCCTATGATGTATGTAACAGTATGTTCCTTTTTGTTTACATTGCTTGGATTCATAAGAATTCCTGAATCTGTCTTGAAACAGTTCTGGAAATTCTCAGCTATTATTTCTTCAAACATTATCTTTCCCTAATTGTATACCTTCTCTCCTTCTAGAATTTGAATTAAATGAGTCCCAGATCTTATTCAGTCTTCTTAATCTCTTTCATATTTTAATTTCTTATTCTCTGGGTGGTTCTCTCATTAATATCTGTCCAAATTATTTTCTGCCTCACAAATTATTTTTTATTAACATGTCTGCCACAGAACTCATCAATTGAGTTTCTGTTATTGTACTTTTCATTTCTAGAAATTCTATTTGTTTCTATTTCAAATATGTTCTTTGTTGCCTTTTATAATTTTTTGTTTCCTGAGGATATTTTAAAGTTTACCTATTTTCCCTAAAGAAATAAAAATAGTAAATTATCAAGTGTTTCTGTTAATTCAGTCTAAAATTTCTGTGAGTTTGTTTCTACTCTTTTATCCCAATTCTCCCACATGAAGCTTTTCTCTGTGTACCCTGATATTTTCTACCGTGTGATATTCATTGCCATTGGGAAATTCTTTCTGGCGACATTTTTTTAAGCCTAGGACATTTTCCTGCAAAGAGAATTTATATTTTTGTTCTGCTTTATCTTGGTTTTGTCTCCGCCTGTTCCTAGAGCTTGACCATAGCAAAGCAGATTCATAGCTGTGTGTATGCCTTTCAGTTCATGAGATAGTTAATAGATTTACTGGAAGACCACTCTCCTCTAATATGCCCAAGGCTAAGGAAATCTTCCTTGAAATTCCTAGGATGGGGTGGCTATACCTAAGGTATAGCCACGTGGTGTCCCAGCATTATGGTGGGAGGTACCTTATCACCTGCCCAATTAGGGAAGGCTTGAGGATTTAACTCTTGTCTCCATTGACCCACAAGGCTGTAATCCATTTATTCAATTCAGAAAATGGCATTAGGGCACAAATGTCCTACTTGACTCTCTGGATTCCTAATTTCACGTTGATTTTGATGTAACAATTTCTTACCATTGGGTCAGTTTTTGTTTGTTTGTTTTTGCTTCTTTTAAGAATATTTTTTAAAAAATTATTCATCATTTTTAGTCATTTTCAATATGAGTTGTCTAAACTATCTAGCTTCCTTATTCTCAGAAACAGAAGTCTATTCTAAGTGCAGTTGGAAACCACTAAAGCTATTGTGCTTAAGAATGACTTGTTCCAATTTACACTTAAAAAAATAACAGCCCTATATGGATAATGGACTAGAAGGGGCAAGAGTGAAATCAATAGGGTTGATAAAAGATTACTGAGTAATCTACGTGAGAATGTGGTTTGAGCTAATGTGTAGCAACAAAGAGGGAGAGAAATAGATAGTTAGAAGGGTATTTTGTAGGTTAGAATAGAAAGGACTTGGGGCTAATTAGTTATTGGGGGAGGAGGAGAAGAATTCATCCAATATGACTCCCAATTTCTTTCTTAAGCAACCATGCAGATGACGGGGCCATGGGAGGGGGCTGTCATAGGACAGAAGGGCAGTGCAAGTTTGGCCTAGGGTTTTGTGTGTGTGTGTGTATGTGTGTGTGTGTGTAATTAAGAGTGCTTGTAGTGTTTCAGGTTTATATGAGACATCTAAGTATTATCATATTAGTGATCATTTCTAGGGTGTGAAATCGGAAGGATTTTTTATTTTTTCCCACATTTTCACTGTTAAGGAAGTATTGTATTTGTTTCTAAGGAAAATGTTATTTTAAAATAAAAGCAACCCCCGTATATCACACAAACTAATTCCTTTTGAAACCTTGAAACCAGTTAGCTCCATATTAATGAGTATCCTTCTCTGTTTTTACTTCCCTGTATTGTGTAGGTACACGTCCAAAATATTGTAAATATATTACTATCAGAGACTGTCACTTACTTCTTATCACCTCTCCCTTAGTAGCTATCACATTGCTGTTGACATAGCAGATGCTTAGTAAGTGCTGAGTAAATGAAAGTATTCACACCTTGAAGATACTCAGGAATTACTTTTTCATTGAATCTTTGAATAGACTGTCCATAAGGAAGTTGCAGTCACAAACTGCCATGTATTTCCTTTCAAACCACCTATATCAGACAGTGTTTACCTTCTTCGTGTTAACTCAGAGAAGGCCAAGTGGAAGGTAGACTTTGGAACTTACTTTCATCCCTTCCCTTTGAGCTCCCGGAGAAGACAATGGCACCCCACTCCAGTACTCTTGCCTGGCATATCCCATGGGCGGAGGAGCCTGGTAGGCTGCAGTCCATGGTGTCCCTAAGAGTCGGAGACAACTGAGTGACTTCACTTTCACTTTCCACTTCCATGCATTGGAGAAGGAAATGGCAACCCACTCCAGTGTTCTTGCCTGGAGAATCCCAGGGATGGGGGAGCCTGGTGGGCTGCCGTCTCTGGGGTCGCACAGAGTCGGACACGACTGAAACGACTTAGCAGCAGCAGCATCTTTGAGCTCCAGATGGACTCCCTATCACCAAAGGTAGCAGCAAGTTGAGCACTGAGAAAATACCTAACAGGCCCAGGCATTGGACTTAAAGCATTCGCTCGCCTACAGGCTTTGTAACAGCACAGATGGAGTGAGAAACCGCCCATTGCTAAGGACCCCCCGAAATGCCATGGGCCTGCCTTCCACCATAATGAGCTTCCCCTCTCTCCCACTAGACCAGACTGTGTAATGATGACATTACGCTCAGTGAATGCTATAAGAGAATAGGGGTTGGTTTCCTCATGTTTTATTGTCTCAACTACTTCATAAGTCTCAACCTTCTTAGGAATCTCCAGAGTGTAAAACCTGAGACAGCGCAATCTCTCGGGAGCCAACAGGCCCTTCACTCATCAATTATGTACACACTGGTGTCATTCTCAGGGCCAGAACCTAGAAAGGCCATAGAACATGGACAGATATTTAAAAGTCAAATACTCCCAGACTCTCTATGGGATAGTGAGCAAGATATACAGTGCAAACCAGAAAATGACGAAGATGCCTTGGCTTCCAGAATCCTCCACTCCTCTTCTCCCACTCCAAATGCCTTGCCCTCAAGCTCTAAACGCATCAGTGTAAAGATCAGGAGATTTTTCAGTGTCCCTGCAAAGAGACGCTCTGTGCCCTTCTCGCTCCAGGGCTCTTGCTTTGGCAGCTTCCCAGAGGGCCAGTGCCAAGACTGCAGGCTATCTGGGGAGAACACCCAGCTGGCCACCCCGAGGAACCACAGGGATGCAGCGCCAGGCCCAGCCAGGCAAGAGCAGCTGCTACAATGGGACTTTGGGGACCAGAGGCCGGCTCGTGTTCCCTGTCAGCAAGGCACTGAACAGCATCTGCAAACTGCAGAAAGCAAATGCATAATACAGAACTCCAAGTTCCCGCTTTCTACCTCCTTCTTCATTGATCTCCCAAGGATCTGTGAAATAGATGGCTTGTCCATGGTTTCTGCCTACAGTCAAATACTCCTGGATGTGGCATTATTTTTGCCTACCCAGGCAGTTTTGGAGGGGCAGGGCAATGTACACCTCGATGAAGCTTAAGCATGGCAGTGGGGTAATAAAGTGTGTTTGGTTTTCTGGTATCTGGTTTTCCCCTCCTCATTTTCTGTATTCTGAGACCACAGAACAAAAGGGACTGGAGCTAAGGGCGAGGCTGAGTGAAGAAATGAGACTCTGTGTGCTGCTGAAACTCCAGGCCTGCCATATCTTGACCTAGGCACCAAAAGCCCAGCCCCCACTCATTTGCTGCTCTCCCAAGAGCGTCTACCCAAAGCTCCCAGAGCTCAATTGAAAGCAGCAGGCGAAAAGTCAAATACTTCATTAAAAGCAGCAAGACATTCCATTGTAAACCCACGGCTCTTGCCCATCAAAGATCAGACACTGGGATCCAAATCGGTTCTGGTTTCAACGAGAGATCAGATACTTAAGAGGTAGCTTGTGGTGTGTATCTTTTCAATGTGCTGCAGAAAGCCCCCTCTGTTTCTCCTGTTTTTACCTTATTTTTATATCCTATAGAGACCCTCAAGAACACACATGCACCCACAAGCACAGGCGCGCGCGCACACACACATACACACACTCATTATGCTGAGACAGAGAAGCAGAGAAACACTTCAAAAGGTAAGCGTAGGCTTGAGTTTCAAGTTTATTGAATTCCGGAAATGCTGTCTCTTCTCCTGAGAAAGGTTAGTGTTTGGAAACAACTTTAATCTGGCCAAAGAAAAGGGAAGGAGGGAGGAAAAGACACAGGGAGAGGGATTGTTGGCAGAGAGAAGAGATGGTGAGAAAGAGAGAGGGAATTGTTAATTTCAATTGATTTTCTGATACGGTTTCATATCCTGAAGTGTGCTTCAAATCTGAGAAGTGACATCTGCTGAGATCACCCGTCAGTGTCTGAATTCTCCTGAATGTAATTAGATCTGAGACAAGATAGAAGACTCAGTACGGTGGCCCTTAGGGAGGAAATGGTCTTTGAAAAGAATTATGTTAATCAGACTCGCCTTCTCCTTGCATCTGCTCTGCTGTTATTCTGGGTAAAATTAATAGGTCTAAGGAAGGATCTGATCATAATGACAATCTGGTCCTCACAGCAGGAGGTTTTATAAAGGAGTTGAACTGTGCCTTGTTGAGAACACTTAAAGTAATTAGTTACAGGGCTACTCACTTTCTTTCCTTTTTAATAATAATAATGGTTATTAATGTTTACAAATTAAAGAATCTTACTCCAGATGAAAGGAGTGCCAAAACGGAGACTCGGGGGCAGAGACTCTGTACCTTTCTGCCTCATGCCGAGGGTAATGATGCTGTACCATCTCTTCCGCCAGCTGGACTGTCCCCTCTCACCCTCCCTGCTCCATGCCTCCTCTCTCCTTACTCCCCAGGGAACCGCTGGAACCCGATGCCTAGAGCTTGCAGAAGTGGGAGCAACTAGCAGAGCTCAGGTGCAGAGGCTAAAACTCCTGACCTGGGTGCCCCATGCCCGGCACAAATGAGTTCAGTAATCAATTGTGGATGCTGCGGCTGTTATCGCATCAGTCCTGTCTGACTCTGTGCGACCCATAGGCAGCAGCCCAGCAGGCTCCTCTGTCCCTGGGATTCTCCAGGCAAGAACACTGGAATGGGTTGCCATTTCTTTCTCCTGTGCATGAGAGTGAAAACTGAAAGTGAAGTCACTCAGTCGTATCCAACTCTTCGAAACCCCATGGAATGTAGCCTACTAGGCCCCTCCATCCATGGGATTTTCCAGGCAAGAGTACTGGAGTGGAGTGCCATGTCTGTCTCCAACATTTGTGGATAGGATAGAAAAAAACTGGTGGAAGGGGAAAAGGATAAAAGAGTAGAAACGAAAAATAGAGAGAGAAATAGACAAGAAAAAGAAGAGAAGGAAAAACAAAGGAAGAAAAAATAATAAAGAGGAGAGGAAAGAACATATGGAAAAAAGAAAAAGAGAGAGATACAGAAAGAAAAGGAAGGAAAAGCACCCACATTGTCCACTATAAGATACGACTTCAAAGAGAGGGAGGGTTGATGCGATAATTTGTGTTCAGGTTTCTTCTCTGTTATTCTANCCTCTATTTCTTTGCATCGATCTCTGAAGAAGGCTTTCTTATCTCTTCTTGCTATTCTTTGGAGGAGCATTATGAAGGAGGGTAAGCATCTAAATTTCAATCTTATCAGTCTGAAAACAGGTTCTGATAGAATGAGATGTTCTGTGTTGCCTAATGTCCATGGGGTTAAAAGTGACTGTGGCAGAAGCAAAGTGGGGAACTAAAAACGCATTCTGTCTCCTACCAGTTGTCACCACCTAGTTTAATGTCTGTGTACATCAAATAAGACAGTGTGATGCAAGGATGAGATTTGGAAGATCCAAGGATTAGATCCAAAATTTTCCTTTTACTGATGGTATCATTGTAGTCAAATCACTTAACTTTCCTAAACTCCGGTCTTCTCACTTTTAACATGGAGATGAACAGAAGATAACTTGTTCTTGACGTATGAGATGAGTGAAGTATGTCAAAGTCCTTTGAAAACCTTTTGATTCTTATGTAAATATTTATAATAGATATTATGTAAGGATGGAGCTCAAACCAGTCAATCTTAAAGGAAATCAACCCTGAATATTCATTGGAAGGATTGATGTTGAAACTGAAGCTCCAATACTTTGGCCCCCTGACATAAGAGCTGACTCACTGGAAAAGATCCTGATGCTGGGAAAGATTGAAGGCAGGAGGAGAAGGGAGTGAGGATGAGATGAGATGACTGGATGGCATCATCGATTCAATGGACATGAGTTTGAGCAAGCTCTGGGAGACAGTGAAGGACAGGGAAGCCGAGGCATGCTGCAGTCAATGGAGGTCCCCAAAAGTTGGACATGACTGAGTGACTGAACAACAACAACAAAAATGATGGACCTGGATGAGCCCGTGTTTCTGTGCTGTGAAAGTGCAGGCACTCTCCCAAGGTCTGGCTCTAACAGGGGGTCACATGTCTTAAAGGCATTTTTGGTAAAGCTGGGTCTGTCCAGGAAAATCAGACTTTGAAACTATGTAACACTCATCCAAAAACTCAGGGGTGTAAAACAAGCATTCGTTTCTGGCTTACACATCTGCCAGTCACCTAGAGGTGAGTTGGTCTAGAATAGGTTCACAGGTGTTGTTCAGTTGCCAAGTCATGTCTGAGTCTTTGCAACCCCACGGACTGCAGCATGCCAGGCTTCCCTGTCCCTCATCATCTCCTGCAGTTTGCCCAAATTCATGTCCATTGCATCAGTGATGCCATCCAACCAACTAGGGCGACAGTGGATGAGATGGTTGGATGGCTCACCAAACCAATCAACCAGATTCATCAGGACTTGGCTCTAATTTGTAGGTCTGACTCAAGGTCAATGTTTCTTTCATCTTGTTTGGACAAGCGGCTTCCCAAGGCATATTCTTTTCACAGTAATAGTCACGAGTACCTGAGCCCAAGCTTCTACTTGCATCACATCTGTTTAATATGCCATTGGTCACAGTGAGAAACAGGAGCACACACTCTTCTCAGCATGAGGCCCAGGCAAGCCAAAGATCAAACCCAGCATCACCTCGGTGGGGGAGCATACTCCTCCACGGAGGTCTGATGGAGGGAGTAGATATCTGTTGACAGATAATCTATTACAGAAGTCAAAGCCTTAGCCAAGCCAATCTAGTGTACCCCAAAGCTACTGGATCCAGTTGTCTAAGTGTGCTGCCATTTTCACCTTGTTGGTGGACTATCACTGGAATGAAATTCACTTTCTAATCTGAACCGTTTATTTTTATCCTCACATTCAAATTTTTCATGTCTGGATTCAATGGAATGGCAAGTAAAGAAAACTGCACAGTTTCTCTGATAACTGAAATTCTTTGACTGAATTTTCTAGAAAAAAAACTTGTACTCTTTAAGAATAAATTTGGGTCACTTGGAAGCTGTGGATATAATAAAGATGCAGGAGTACAGAGTGAAGTAAGTCAGAAAGAGAAATATAAATATCGTACACTGATGCATATATATGGAATCTAGAAAGATGGCACTGATGAATTTATTTTCAGGGCAGCAGTGGAGAAACAGAAATAGAGAGCAGACCTACGGACATGGTGGGAGGGGAAGAAAGAGAGAGTGAGATGTATGGCGAGAGAAACATGGAAACTAACAATACCATATGAATGGGAATTTGCTGCATGACTCAGGGAACTCAAACAGGGGCTCTGTGACAATATAGAAGGGTCAGATGGGGAGGGAGATGGGAGGGAGGGGACATGAGTGTACCTATGACTGATTCTTGTTGATGTTTGACAGAAAACCACAAATTTCTGTTTAGCAATTATCCTTCAGTTTAAAAAAGTAAATAAAGTGACAAATATATATATATATATATATGCAGGAGGATTGAGTATAGTGGTAACAGGAAACAAAAGAAACCAGGACTAAAATTAGACTCCAGCAAGAGAGAGCTGAGGTCACCTTAAATAAGAGTGACAGCCATGGGCAGGGGGTCCCAATTAATTAATTACACCTTAATTTAAAAACTGTCTCTGTTCTGTGTCACCCTCACTGTCCTCTAGAGCTACAGGAATGCCATGGCATGCTGGGGAAGGGAAGGGGTAAAACCAGCTTCCCTGTTTCTTTGTTTTTCTCACTCTCTTTTCCTCCTGCTCCACAAGAGGTAAGGATAAGGTTACCATAGGATCAACAGCTTCATAAATATGCAGAAGAAAGACAAATCAACCTGAAATCAAAAAAAAAAAATTAAAATATAAATAGACTTGTTTGTTTCAAGGATTTGCAATGAATGCTTGACTCAGTCTGAAGATTAATCAGTGATGGGTAATTATACTTTCACACACACATATCCAAATACACAGAAAGATAACCCTGGTCCTCTCTAAGCAACATGAATGCAAAAAAATGTGTGAGTTTTCTGGTTCAAACGAAGCTGAAGCCACCTGAGGCTCCGTGCTAAGTTTGAATCCACTTCGTCCCTTTTGCTGAGCCACAGGCTTAGGAGGGCACCATGGCTGGGGTGTCACTGGCATCTATGAGCAGCTTCCTTTTCTGCCTTCTTTCACCTTTCCTCTTCTGCTTTCTCTGTCTCCCTCCCTTCCTCCATGCTTCTTCTCTCCCTCCATCTCTTCCTCCCCCTCTCCCTTATTTCTTGTGCAGTTTTCTGAAATTTGACTTTTTTCCTGCCAAAGGAGGTAAGCCATTTATCAATCCATAGATATTTATGAATGTTTCATCACTATGACAAGCTTACAATTGCCAGCAAGGTCAAGAAACCCAAGCCCTGTCCTGTAGGAACTCAAAATCTAAAGCAATTTTTCTCAACTGAGGGTCATTTTGCCCCTCCAAGAGACATTTGACAGTGTCTGGAGACCCAGTGTTGTGGCTTGGGGTGGGAATCACTGGAATTAGTAGGTAGAGGCCAGGGATACTGCTAAACATCCTAAAATACACAGTGAAAGTGTGTTAGCCATTCAGTCATGTCTGACTCTTTGCAACCCCCTGGACTGTAGCCCACCTCCTCTGTCCATGGAATTCTCCAGGCAAGAATACTGGAGTGGGTAACCACTCCCTTCTCCAGGGGATCTTCTTGACTCAGGGATCAAACCAGGGTCTCCTGCATTTCAGGCAGTTTTTTTTTTTTTTACCATCTGAGCCACCAGAGAAGCCCCAATAGTTCACAAGGAAGACCCCAAAGCAGAATTATCCCACCCTAAACATCAGTAGTGCTGAGGCTGAAAGACCCTGGTCTAGAAAGAGAAACAAAATGCAAACACATTAAAACGTGATTCACTTCCAGGCTATGTGGAGAAAGGTCTCAATATGTGCTATCTATTTGGGCTTAATAAATTGTGGTTCTTGCTTCTCTCTCTGGACTCTGGGTCTTTTCAGTTCTTCAGGCTCCCAGCTTTGCTGCCACTTTTGAAAACATGGGACTCTTGATCATAGTTGCAATCTTAGGAGTGAAGTTCCTCTCCTTTAACCTATCATTCCTTGAACCTTCCTGGTAGCTCAGTATTTGGCCATCTGGTCACCTGCCCATGCTTCCATTCCATCTACCCATCCACCCATCCACCCATCCAGCCAGCCAGCAATAAACATTTGGCACTGCTAGAGTTAGTCAAACTCTACAGGCATATCTTACTCTCAGATAAGACTTCTTTGGAGGGAAAAAAGTTCATGTGTGACATAGGAATTGGAAGAGGACAAGGGCTGAGCTTCCTGTAACAGTGTTTTTGGTTAATTCTCATGGGCAATATGCCAGTTTCCTCCTCTTGGTAATGCCTCAAGTTCCCCACCTGTTAGATGAGAATCTCACTCCCAGACACTGTATTCTTCTGTAAGACATACACCCGGGTAGGTAATCAACCTGATCTCCCGGTGGAGGGAGAAGGGAAGTGGGGAATGAAAGTTATAGTAGCAGCATCCTGCCTATACACCACACTGGCTCTGTAGCCTAGGGCAAGTTTCTCCAAACTTTGGGTCTTAATTCCTCATTTGTACAATAATGGCACTTTACTAAAAGAGTCACAATGAGGACTGACTGAGTCCATCCATGAAAAGCACTTAGGACAGTGCCTGGCCCATAGTAAGTGCTCAATAAATACTAACTCTCATTATCAACTGTCATCACTACCAAGAAAAAAGTCACTAGTTTGGGGATCATGAAAAGCTCTATTAAGTTTCAGAGGCTGGAGAGGAAATGGTAAGACTCTATAACTCAGGAATAAGACCCCTAAGGGACACCCCCCACCTTTTTTTTGTAGAACCATTGTCACTTAAACTGGGGTTTCTGAGCCTCAGCAGTACGAATATTTAGGGTCTGGTCATTTTTGTTGCAGGGGACTGCTCTGGGCCTTGCAGGAAGTTTTGCGTCATCTCTGGCCTTTATTCACTACATGCAAGATAACTTGTCCCCAGTGGTGACAACCAATGTCTCCAGACATCGCCAAGTGTCCTCTGGGAAGCAAAATCACCCTGGTTGAGAACTACTATCTTAAACAATAATGATTTTTTGAAAAATCGCTGATAGTAATAATCATGTGTGATGAGCCCCTGCTCGTCATTTGCAACTTCCCTTGGACTGGGCGTGAGGGCATCTTCCATGTGCTGCACGCTAATGTAGATGCTTCAAAACTGCCTTCATTCTGTGGAACCTGCGATGCTTTTCCTCCAGGACAGTCTGATTGGTTCCTCCCAGGCAGTTTGCCTCTAGTTCAACATATTTGCCACAAGGTGGATGGATAACAAATATTCAAAAGAAGAAGTTCCTTCCCAAGCAGAGATAACTGAGAATCTTGAGATTAATGCATATATTCCACCCAACTATGATGTTAATATAAACATGACTTCAGAAAGATAACAATATAAATATGTATTAATCAGTAACCACTTCCTTATCTCTGACTGTTCTTCAGTCACACAGACCTTGGCTGGAAGCCTTGGTCTGGCTTTTACTGTGAAGTAACTTTCAGCAGGTTAGTTATCCTCTCTAACCCTCAGTTACCTCTTCCATAAAATGGGGCTAATAATCACACTTACCTTATAAACATCAAGAGAATGCACATGAAAAAATTGTGCAATAAAGGCACAGATGAAGAATTCAAAAAAAGTTAGTGGTAACTGTTGCTGAAAAGAGAAAAATGGTAAGTCACAAAATTAAATGATTAATGTATCGGCACAGATTGGTACCCTTCTCACTGTATTTTCAACTTGTTTCAAACACTATTAAACAACATTTTGAGTTTCCAACTGATTTGGGTTGAATACCACCCTCTCCAAACTTGTCTCCACCCAGAACCCCAGTGAAAGTGAAAGGGTTAGTTATTCAGTCATGTCCAGCTCTTTGCAACCCCAAGGGGGACACTTTAACTTGCCAGGCTCCTCTGTGCTTGGAATTCCCCAGGCAAGAATATTGGCATGGGTAACCATTCCCTTTTCCAGGGGATTTTCTGAACCCAGGGATTGAACTCAAGTCTCCTGCATTGCAGGAGGATTCTTTACAGTCTGCGCCACCAGGAAGTCTAGATTGGGGTGTCCTTTTAAGAAGGCGATGTGAGAGGCAGACACACACAGAGGGAAACCTGCCAAGTGAAGATGAGGCAGAGTTGGAGTGAGGCACCTACAAGTCAAGGAACATTAAGGACTGCCTGCAATCCCTGGAAGCTAGAAGAGGTACAGGAAGGATTCTCCCCTGGATCCCTCAGAGGGAGCATGGTCTGCCATCACCTTGATTTTAGACTTCTAGTCCCCAGATCTGTGAGCTAATACATTTCTGTTATTTTAAACCCTGAAGTTAACTGTGCTGTATAATGGCAGCCCTGTGGACTAATAATACCAAATGGCTCTGTCTCTTAGACTCTGCTTGGGTGGGTGATGCTGTTTATTGACTCAGGCAAACATGGGTTCCCTTATTTTCTTATTTCCATCAGAGTCAGCATTGCTTTTGAAAAAAGTCTTTATTGAATTTGTTACTTGTGCTTAATGTTTTGGTTTTTGGCCATGAGGCATGTGGGATCTTGGCTCCCTGACATGGGATTGAACCCATACCTCCTGCATTGGAAGGTGAAGTCTTAACCACTGGACCACCAGGGAAATCCCAGAGCTTAAAGGGTACAGTTACTCCAACTAAGACCTGGCAACCCTTCTGGGCAGAGCAGCTTTATGGATTCACAGGTCCCTCCCCAATTCCACCGTATTTCTGTATTTCAAATTACACCAAAGGATCAGGTTCTTCTTATCTTCCAATCAAAATCTGATTTAGCAACATTTGGCAATCCTCCTACTAATTCACATCTCACTTAATTACCTTCTGCTGCCTTCATCCTAATTCATGGGTCCCCTCCACTGAATTGATCAGTTTACTCACCACAAAGCTTGACTGGCTTACAAAGTTTCACGATTCTGGCAGAAATGGCTATTAATGTCAATAACTCTATAAATATATGTTGCCATTTTCCCATGAACCTAAAATAAAATTTTCGTAGAATCCTGGGTTTAGGAGAGACCATAAAGGTCATCTCTTCTCCTATCCCCTACCCTCCACTTCCCCCTCTTCAATGCATGAATTTTCTCCACACTAGTCTTACACGTGGAGAAGGCAATGGCACCCTACTCCAGTACTCTTGCCTGGAAAATCCCATGGACGGAGGAGCCTGGTAGGCTCCAGTCCAAGGGGTCGCTAAGAGTCGGACACAACTGAGCGACTTCACTTTCACTTTCCACTTTCATGCATTGGAGAAGGAAATGGCAACCCACTCCAGTGTTCTTGCCTGTAGAATCCCAGGGATGGTGGAGCTTGGTGGGCTGCTGTCTGTGGGGTCCCACAGGGTTAGACATGACTGAAGCGACTTAGCAGCAGCAGCAGCAGCAGCAGCAGCAGTCTTACAAGCAGACATCTACTCATTGCTTTAAAACCTACAATGATGGGAAATTCACTGCTTCTTACAACTGTCCATTTTATTGTTAGACATTTCTAGTGTTAGAAAGGTCTTTAAACAGAGTTGAAAAGTGTCTGTCATTGTATCCACTGGTCGTGGTTTTGCCCTCAGAGCTCAATAAATAATATTCATTGCTCTCCTTATGCGCTCACATCTAATAATGCTGCTGAGTCACTTCAGTCATGTCTGACTGTGCGACCCCACAGACAGCAGCCCACCAGGCTCCCCCATCCCTGGGATTCTCCAGGCAAGAACACTGGAGTGGGTTGCCATTTCCTTCTCTAATGCATAAAAATGGAAAGTGAAAGTGAAGTCGCTCAGTCGTGTCCGACCCTTAGCGACCCCATGGACTGCAGCCCACCAGGCTTCTCCGTCCGTGGGATTTTCCGGGCAAGAGTACTGGAGTGGGATGCCATTGCTTTATCCGACATCTAATAATAGTGAGTTCCAAAATCACCATTCCATCCCACCTCCCCAAAAGTTTACTATATTTTACTCCAGCCTAAACTAACCTTACTTTTTTAGCTATCACATAGCAAAATTCAAAGTCCTTAAACATTTTTGTCACACTCTGTTGAACACATTCCAAGTTACATATATTCTTATGGTATGCCCCTAGAAGCATAGAGAGCATTCCTAGCAGTTCTAGTAGGAACAGAGCAAACTGGGCTATACCAAGATTTTTTTTAAAAAAACTAAGTTTTCTAGTAGTTTTTCATCAGTGAATGAGAACTTAATGTTGGGTGAAAACACAAAATTCTACTGCTGGGAAAGTGAAGAAGCTAGAAAAGAATTCATTAAGATATCTAAGGAAAGTTGCATGCATGTTCAGTCACTCAGTTATGTCTGAGTCTTTGTGACCCTGTGGACTGTAGCTCACCAGGCTCCTCTGTCCATGGGATTCTCCAGGCAAGAATACTGGAGTGGGTAGCCATTCCGTCCTCCAGGGGATCTTCCCAACTCAGGGACTGAATCCATATCTCCTGAATCTCTCCATTGGCAGGCAGATTCTTTACCACTGAGTCACCTGGGAAGCCCAAGGAAAATTGGAAAGATTAAATGAGAATAAACTAGACTTTGGACAAATGTGAAAAAGGAAGCAGCAAAGGGATTTTAATTTTATCCCAAACCCATGGTTGGGGCTATGTTCCAGTTATTCTTGCTATGTAACAAACCACCCAAAACTTAATGGTATAAAACAGTAACATTTTATTTTAACAGATTCTGTGAGTCAGAAATTTGAACAGGAACAGTGGGGATGCTTTGTTCCTGCTCCTCTATGTCTGGGCCCTCAAGTAGGAAGACCCCAAAGCTAGGATGACCAAAACATCTCTGAGCATCATGACTGACATGTGGGTGGCTGGCTTGAATGCTGGGCTCAGCTGTCACTGTCGACTTAAACACCAGCACATGGCCTTTCCACCCAGCTAGGGTTGTTCATAGCATGGCAGCTGGATATCAAGAGAAGTGTCCCCAGAATGAACTTTCCAAGAGAACCGGGGGGGGGGGGCACTGCATGGCTTTTTCTGACCTCATCTCAGAAGTAACAAAACACCACTTTGACTGCAATCTCTTGGTTACCTCTTGGTGAGGGTAATTGCAAAGTCTCCATGGGAAAAGGGATGTGAGATGGGAGAGTATTGTGGCAGCATCTTTGAAAAATAGAACCTGTCATTATCTGGAGAAGTAAAAATCAACAGTGTCAAATCTCAGTGTCCAACAGAGATCACTGAGCAAAAGCAACCCAGAATTGAAGAACTCCCTATGGAGACATCTTCCAAGTAGGACAAAGCTATAACTCTTTACTTGTCATATTCTCAACCCTGTTCTCCATATGTGGTTTACATTCAGAGAAGTTTCACATTGGCATGGCTTCTTACATTCTTAAGAGTAGAACAAGTGTGATGGTAGTTTATATAATAGGCCATGGTTAGGCAACACCACTGAAAACCAAAGTGGTCATAAATGAAAAATTCTCACACTTTGAAGTGCAGGTGCATTTAAGGGGGAAATGAATGATTCTAGGGTTGGTTTAGAGTGAGTATCAAGTTCCAGATTCTGGTCCTTAAGTCTGGGAGACTTAGTTCTCTTAGCAAAATAAATAGTATTCATGCTCTGGTGATGATGCTCTGGCTGTGGCTAAAGAAGACAGTGAGTTTATAATCCTGTTTTTCTTCAGCCTGGGGTACATCTCACTCTGGTGTGTGGTTAGTTCAACTGTACTTTGGGCACACATATTTACAATCAAGGGCAATAATATAGAGCTATGTGCATTTATCTTTGTGCTTATTTTTATTATTTGCACTATTTTGCTGCTTTGGGAATAATCCAAATAAAAACAATCTTAAACTGAGTACAAGGCGGCATTCTAGCCCATCCTTGAATTTGGAATAGACTCTATGGTTTAACCAAAATAGCTCTAATGAGAAAGGACTGTGGCAAGAACTGAAAAGCAAGGTCTATGTTTCCAAGATGTAAACATCAAGAGTAATAACCTCCCTTTTCACCTTTGAGTGGTAGCAAAAAGTAATAATCAGCAATCAGGGAATGTCCTATCAAAGGTTATCTGACTTTTCTTTAATTATGTTCCATCAGAGAGCCTTGACCATCTCCATCAGGAATGACCTGATCATGGTAGTTACTGTTCAAACTACACATCTGACATTTACCATACATTTTGTTGTCTATCATTGCTTTTCACTGCATGGGTATTTGTCTAATTATGAACTTCTCTTACATACACAGGAAGACTATCTTGCTTATGATGGTCTCTCTGCAGTTTTGTGTACTTTGGATGTACAATGTAGCCACCTAACTTCCCAATGATATTAGTTTATTTTCTGAACTGTTATTCATAATTGCAATGCCATGCTTTGACCATTCTTTTCTTTCCATTGTGAATGTGTTTCATTTCCACTTTCCAAATCCAAATGTGACCTAGGCACCTCAAGACCAGATGCAATGCCATTTTCTCCAAGGACCTTCCCAAACAGCTCTATGCTAACTCACATCCATCTCCTTCTTCTGTAAATTCCTCCCATCACACTTACCATCTGTCTCTATCACTTTGATACTTCTACCACATTCTTCCTTCTCTTCTTACTTATCTGTTCCTTGTGAGTTTGTGTTGATTCTTCTCTTAGGCAAAGGGCTCCTGTGGGACATGGGGGGCAGACACCNACCCCTGAGCTTGTACAGGATATTTGTACCTGTCTCTTATACACATCTAGATGTGTATAAGAGACAGGTCCCAAGCCTTAAGAAAGCAATCTGATTTTGCATTAAAGAGAATAAAATACTTAGGAATAAACTTAACCAAAGAAGTGAAAGACCTATACTTTGAAAAGTATAAGACACCAATGAAGGGAACTGAAGAGGATACAAATAAGTTGAACAATATCCCATATTCACAGATTGGAAAAATTAATATTGTCAAAATGTCCCTACCACTCAAAACTGATTTAATCAATCCATCAAAATACCCATGTTACTGTTCATTGAACTAGCACAAATAATCCTAAAATTTATGTAGAACCACAAAAGGCCCTGAATAGTGAAAGCAACCTTGAAAAAAAAAGAACAGAGTTGGAGGTATCATGCTCTGTGATTTTAGACTATACTACAAAGCCATAGCAATCTGGATAGTAAGGTACTGGTACATAAATAAACACACAGATCAATGGAAAAGAATCCAGAAATAAATTCATCTACCTATTGTTAATTAATCTATTACAAAAGCAGGAATATACAAGGAAGAAAAGACAGTCTCTTGAATAAGTGGTGCTGGGAAAACTGGACAGCTATATGTAAAAGAATATAATTAGAACATTTTTTCACACCATATACAAAAATAATCTCAAAATTAATTAAAGACCTAAATTTAAGACTGGATAACATAAAACTAGAAGACAATATAGGCAGAACATTCTTTTACATAAATCAAAGAATATTTTTTGAATCAGTCTCCTAAAGCAAAGGAAACAGAAGCAAATATTTTTAAATGGAACTTAATTAAAAGATTTTGCACAACAATGGAACCACTGACAAAGCAAAAAGACAAGCTACTGAATGGGAGAAAATATCTGCAAATGATATGACTGATAAGAGGTTAGATAGCATATTGAAAAGCAGAGATATTACTTTGCCAACAAAGGTCCGTCTAGTCAAGGCTATGGTTTTTCCTGTGGTCATGTGTGGATGTGAGAGTTGGACTGTGAAGAAAGCTGAGTGCCGAAGAATTGATGCTTTTGAACTGTGGTATTGGAGAAGACTCTTGAGAGTCCCTTGGACTGCAAGGAGATCCAACCAGTCCNAGGAGGTTAGATAGCATATTGAAAAGGAGAGATATTACTTTGCCAACAAAGGTCCGTCTAGTCAAGGCTATGGTTTTTCCTGTGGTCATGTGTGGATGTGAGAGTTGGACTGTGAAGAAAGCTGAGTGCCGAAGAATTGATGCTTTTGAACTGTGGTATTGGAGAAGACTCTTGAGAGTCCCTTGGACTGCAAGGAGATCCAACCAGTCCATTCTAAAGGAGATTAGCCCTGGGTGTTCTTTGGAAAGACTGATGCTAAAGCTGAAACTCCAGTACTTTGGCCACCTCATGCAAAGAGTTGACTCATTGGAAAAGATTTTGATGCTGGGAGGGATTGGGGGCAGGAGGAGAAGGGGACGACAGAGGATGAGATGGCTGGATGGCATCACTGACTCGATGGACATGAGTTTGAGTGAACTCCGGGAGTTGGTGATGGACAGGGAGGCCTGGTGTGCTGCAATTCATGGGGTGGCAAAGAGTCGGACACAAATGAGCGACTGAAATGAACTGAACTGACTGATATAAAATAGATAAACTTATACAATTCAATATTGGGCTTCCCTGGTAGCTCAAAGGTAAAGAATCTGCCTGCTAATGTAGGAGACACAGATTTGATCCATGGGTTGGGATGATCCCCTGGAGAAGAAAATGGCAGTCCACCCCAGTATTCTTGCCTGGGAAACCTCAGGTTGCCTAGAAGAGAAGCCTGGTGGGCTACAGTCCACAGGATCGCAAGAGAGTTGGACACGACTTAGTGATTAAACAACAATACAACTCAATATCAAAAAACAAACAACCCAATTAAAATATATGCAGAAAACCTGAATAGACATTTGAACAAAGAAAACATACAGTTAACAGGCACATGAAAAAATGCTCAACATCGATAATTGCCAGAGAAATGAAGATCAAAATCACAATGAGATTTTACCTCACATGTGTCAGAATAGCTAACATCAAAAAGAAATAAACAAGAAATAACAAGCATTGGTTAGGATGTGGAGAAAAGGGAACCCCCATGAACTGTTAGTGGGAATGTAAACTGATTCATTTGCTATGGAAATCATTTTGGAGATAAAACTTAAAAATAGAACTGCCATGTGATCTAGCAATTCTACCCTTGAACATTTGTCTAAAGAAAATGAAAACACTAATTTGAAAAGATATACACATCCCTATGTTCATTGCAGCATTATTTACCATAGCCAAGATATGTAAGCGACCTGTGTCCATCAATAGATGAATTAATAAAGAATATGTATATTTTATATGTGTATATGTATAACCATATATGTACCTCAACAATATAAAAAAATAATGAAATCTTACCATTTGAAACATCATGGATGGACCTAGAGTATATTATACTAAATGAAATATGTAAGACAGAGCAAGACAAATATTGTATGTTATCATGTATATGTGGAATCTAAAAAACAAAACAAATGAACAAACATTGCAAAACAGAGTTAAAGACACAGAGAACAAACAGGTGATTACTAGAGGGGACATGGGGGGTGAGAGGAAAGAAATAGTTAAGGGACATTCAGAGGTAGAAACTTATGAGTTTGGCATAAAATAAGTCATGGTATAAAATGTACAGTGTGAAATACAGTCAATAACTATGTAATATCTTTGTATGGTGAATATCATAGCTAGACTTATGGTGATTATGTTTAAATGTATACAAATATCATGACTTTGTACAACAGGAACAAACATAAGTTAATTATACTAAAAAACAAGCTCATAAGAAAAGAGATCAGATTTGTGGCTGGACGTGGGGAATTGGGGGAGGGGAAGCTGTATGAAGGCAATCAAAGGTATAAACTCCCAGTTATAAGAAATAAATACTGGGTTGGCCAAAAGTTCATTCTGGATTTTCCATAAGTTGTTATAGAAAACTCAAATGAAATTTTGGCCAACACAAATGCTAGCCATGTAATATATAACATGATAAATAAAATTAACACCACCATGCATGATATATGAAAGTTATTAAGAGGGTAAATTCTAAGGGTTCTCATCACAAGGAAAATATTTTCCCCTATTTCTTTAATATTGTATCTGTATAGATGATGGATGTTCACTAAACTTATTGTGATAATCATTTCATTATATATGTAAGTCAAATTGTTATGCTGTACACCTTAAATTTATACAGTCCTTTGTGTCAGTTACATCCCAATAAAATGGGGGAAAACAACCAAACGACAAACATAAGCAAACCAACAGAAACAGGGGGAGGACTGAATTGGACCTGAGGCCCACAGTTTTTTGACCCCTGAGCTTGTACAGGATATTTGTACATTTTTTAGGCTTATTCCATTCCTGGGGCCACACTTTGGCTCCTACAGCCCAATTCATTTGGGAATTGCTGCTGTTCCTCCCTACCTCCTTTCCTGATACATTTATATTTTGAGTATCTCTATTTTCCCCATGAAAACTTCACCAGCTTCTCCAACCTATACTACTCAACTGAGTTTTCTGGAGACCTGTGGCATTTAGAGTTAGTTATTAACTAAATGCCCCCAGAATTTAGAATATAGTTGTTTCATGAAAATTAATTTTCTCCTCCTAAGAATACTGTAGATCCTTGAGGGAAGAAAACAAGTCTCACATTTATATATGTTTCCTTCAACTCCCCTATTACAGCATGGTACATAATAAGTGTTTGATAAATATTTTCTAATTGATTTGTTGACTTACACCCACAACAGTGCATATTTGTCCCTTGCTCTGTGTAGTAGGCTGCATAATGGCACCCCCAAGATGTCTCTGTCCCACTCCTTGTAACCTATGGATGTTACCTTACAATCATGATAGAGACTTTGCCACAATTAAGAATATAACTCAGCATGCAAAAAACAAAGATCATGGTATTTGGTCCCATCACTTCACGGCAAATAGATGGGGAAACAATGGAAACAATTACAGACTTTCTTTTTGGGGGCTCCAAAATCACTGCAGATGGTGACTGCAGCCATGAAATTAAAGAATGCTTGCTCCTTGGAAGAAAAGCTATGACCAACCCAGACAGCTTATTAAAAAGCAGAGACATTACTTTGCCAACAAAAGTCCATCTAGTCAAAGCTGTGGTTCTTCTAGTAGTCATGTATGGATGTGAGAGTTGGACTAGAAAACTCTTGAGAGTTCCTTGGGCTGCAAGGAGATCCAACTAGTCAACCCTAAGGGAAATCAGTCTTGAATATTCATTGGACAGACTGATGCTGAAGCTGAAACTCCAATACTTTGGCTCTCTGATGCAAAGAACTGACTCACTGGAAAAGACCCTGATGCTGGGAAAGATTGAAGGCAGGAGGAGAAGGGGAGGACAGAGGATGAGATGCTTGGATGGCATCACAAATTCGATGGACATGAGTTTGAGAAAGCTTTGGGAGTTAGTGATGGACAGGGAAGGCTGGCGTGCTGCCGTCCATGGGGTCGGACACCACTGAGTGACTGAACTGAACTGAACTGAACTGAACTGAAGTTAAGAATCTTGAGATGAGATTACCTTGGATTATCTAGGTGGGCCCCTTGTAATCACAAGAGTACTTATAAAAGTGAAGCAGAGGAGTCAGATGACAAAAGCAGAGAGACAGAGAGAATGTGATGAAAATGCTCTACTACTGGCTTTGAAGATGGAGGAAAAGGGCCATGAGTCAAGCGACTCTACAGCCTGCTTCTGGAAACTGGAAAGAACAAGAAAACAGATACTCTCTTGGAGACTTCATAAGAACCAGGACTGCTGTAACCTTAACTTCATCCTAGTGAAATATATGCAGAATTTTGGCCTCATGAACTGCAAGTTTGTGTTGTTTAAAGCCATAAAGTGTGCTAATTTGTTACAGGAATAATAGGAACCTAAGACTCTCTGTGATGGGAAAATATTAAATGATTAAAAACACCAAGAAACATTTCTGTACCCATCTCTGGATGCCACGTCTGGTCCCCAAGCACAGCTTTGAGAATTTATTCTCCAGTGAGGCGGAAGATCTAAAGTAGGTGGTGAGAAAAAACCCTAGAAGCATGTATTTGTTTATAGGAAGAGATTTCCTAGTGGCATTCTGTATTTAAGCTCTTTTTCAAGGTGCATTAGAAAGTGATTGGCCCTAGAGATGTGGGTTTAAGATCCAGCTCTGTCATTTGCTATGTGACCTTGGACAAGTCACTTAATCTCTTTGGCAGTAGAGCCTTACAGCTCCAAAGGGTATAGGAGATCTACCCAGTCCCATTTAATTGGCCCCAAGGAGGCAAGTCTAGCCTCTGTTCATTTGGATTTAGTAAGACATTTACTATAAGCTTGCAATAAAACTATCCAGTAAGAAACCCAAGGGGCTGCTCTGTCTTACAGACAGCTGAGGTACTCAAGGTACAGGGCTGCTATGCAACTTTGAGACCTCTTTCTGCAGAGGAGACGCTGCAATTACTCCAGTCAAACAATGCTATCAGGTCCAAGACCCAATAGCTAGGTGATTACTTTCAGAAAGATGGTTTAGAAGTTTGTTCTGTTTCGGTTTTGCTTTTTTGAGCTAATCCTCTTAGATTAATTACAAAGGCTCTATAGGCACACCCTGGGTTTCTAGTATTGTCATTTTTGTGATATTAACAATAATAGTAATAATAATGGCAGATTTCTATGAATAATAACATTCTGCTACCTGTCCAAGGCCAGTCTTTCTCTTGTATTCCGAATGTCTTATTCCATCAGTTCTCTCCAGTTTCCCTTGCATTATGGAACATGGATCACACTCAAGTTCTCCATACACTAGCAAGTGAAAACAAAGAAGTAAACACATTTTTGGAACTCTGTTATCTCTGTGAACTACTGACTGACCTATTTCTTCCTTCTTTTTATTCCCCAACTGCTCCAAATACTATCTATCTACTCTCACTCCAAATGCTATCTTCTCTCACTCCAAATGCTATCTACTCTCACAGCTTCCTTATGTTACCATCTATGAACTCTTGAACATCTTTCTTTCTGGTTCCCATTCCGAACAATTAACTCGAATTATACACTACACAACTGGACCTGTCTTAATTGACACCTTCAAAGCCCCTTGAAGTTCTTCATTTATTCTGACTTCTCTGCTGTACATAATTGGCCTCTCCTTGTAAATATCATCTCCTTCAGTTTGCGTGACTGTTCCCTATTCCGATTATTCTCCTACATTTATACAGTCTTCTTCTATGCCCTTTGTTCTTGATTTTCCCTCTTCTCCTTGTCCCCAGCTATGGCTGGTCCTCCACTTAGCACTCCTCTTCTCCCACCATCCTTTCTCCTTGAACAATCTCCTCTATCCTTGTGGCTTCACCATCATCCACATGCTACCAACTTCTCTCCCGACCACTATTCCAACTTCCATTTTCACTTTTCCAAATGCATTGTGGTTATCTCCACATGGATGTTCACATGACATACCAAAATAGGTCAAAATTGGAACTAATGTTCACTTCTCTTAAAACTGTACAGAGTGATGCTTAAGAACTTGGCTTTTCAAGTTTTATAGGCTTGCATTCCAGTGTCAGCTTCTCTCTACTTTAGCTGTATAACCCAAAAATTTACTTTCGTGTCTGGATTTCCTCATCTATGAGATGGCGAAAATAGCAGTACCTACCCCACAGAGTTCCCGAGAAAGCTAAAAGAGAGAGTGAACCCAAATTGTCATTCTCAGTGCCTGGAAAATAGCTATGGTTCAATAAATACGAGTGCCGTTACTGCACCTGACTTACTCTTCTTTTTGTCAGTCAACCTCAGTTGGTCATTCCTCACCTCACCATACACCCAGTCAATTGTTAAGTATTGTAAATTCTTCATTAATAACATGTCTTGTTTCTATTTCCTGCTTTTCACACGATCGGCTATTTTGTTAGGACCAACTACAGCTTGCTGTCCAATACCTTCACCTTTTTCTCTCCATCACTTGCATTCCATCCTTTCTTTTTGAAGAACAGATTCAATGTGTCATTTTTCTGACCCAAACCTTCAATGACTTCTTATCACATAATGAATAATTGGCATTCAAAGCTCTCCAGGATTATGTTTTTACCTACTTTCCCAGCATTATTTCCAACAACTCTCCTATAAACATCTCATACTCTACCTAAACTTACTGCATCACAAATAATTATCTTGCTTTTCTGACCTTGTACCCTTGGTTTTGTGAGTCCTGCCTCCAGTGCTGCCATTTCTGGTTGCTAAAATTCCAGCCTCCCTTTGAAGTTCAAGTGAAATGGAATTGGCTCTGACTTAGTGATTCGTAAACATTTTGAGTTATGACCTCCTTAAAAATCTGATGAATATATAGACTTTCTTCAGGAAAGATGAAAATAAGCCAACAGAACATCTGCATATGATTTCAGAGGTTCATAGACCCTCTCCTCCATTCCTTTTTGCTTATCATTGAATTATAGTTTATTTTAAAATTATGTGGTATTTTTTGACTACTAAATTCTTAAAGGATAATGTATCTCTTTCATAGAACTCAGCATGTTATTCCCTGTATTTCAGTTTCAACACTGGCTTTCCTTAACTTCTAGAAAAATGCTTTCTTTATGGTTGTTATTATTATGTGTATATGTGTGTGCTATTTAATGAGATTCAAAGATCATCAGCATTAGAATCATAAGAGATTCCTGGGTGCAGCTCCAGGTCTCCTAAATTAAGATGGCATGGGCAAGGGACCCAGAAACACTTTGCTGTAAGCTGCCCCATTGCTGTACTCATGAAATTTTGATCTCATCCTATGCCTGAGATGCACAGGATATACAGAAATAACCTTGGTTCCCCTACTCCCAACCCTTTTGGTCTGATGTGACCAGGAATTGTCATGGACACATTGCTTCTCCTGCTATCTTCCATCAGTTTGATTGGATTATGTCTACGCTAGCACCTTCTGGATTTGAGACAAGGAATGTTATGTGCTTGAGAGTATTTTGTCTAGGTCCCTGGCTCTTTCTCTGCAGATGACTTGTTCTTTCCAAATCCCTATCCTGCATTGGTGAAGTGGTTTCTGCTTAGTCTTGACTTGATATGTTAACACACAGTTTGGAAAATTCCAGCAAGTCTCCTAATGGAGCTTGCCTGAATTATGATAGCAATTTGGGTAAATGCCTTATCGTCTCTCTCTGACTGTGAAGTTCTTAAGCGCAGACTAAACCAATTTCCAGGTTTGGCATAGCCATTGTATTGCTTTATTTTACCCAGACAGATGAGGTCTCTTTCTTCTCCCTCCCCATCCCAGAAAAGTCAGAAAACAGTCAGCTTCCTTTTCTCCTATCTACAACCTGACCATTTTAAAATTCTCACCTCTTTCTTGAAGCTCTTCCTGAGAAGTTCTATGTACATTGATTTCTCCCTTTCTGAACTGTCCAGGGCACTTCTGGTCTATTCNCCTATTTCTTCCTTCTTTTTATTCCCCAACTGCTCCAAATACTATCTATCTACTCTCACTCCAAATGCTATCTTCTCTCACTCCAAATGCTATCTACTCTCACAGCTTCCTTATGTTACCATCTATGAACTCTTGAACATCTTTCTTTCTGGTTCCCATTCTGAACAATTAACTCGAATTATACACTACACAACTGGACCTGTCTTAATTGACACCTTCAAAGCCCCTTGAAGTTCTTCATTTATTCTGACTTCTCTGCTGTACATAATTGGCCTCTCCTTGTAAATATCATCTCCTTCAGTTTGCGTGACTGTTCCCTATTCCGATTATTCTCCTACATTTATACAGTCTTCTTCTATGCCCTTTGTTCTTGATTTTCCCTCTTCTCCTTGTCCCCAGCTATGGCTGGTCCTCCACTTAGCACTCCTCTTCTCCCACCATCCTTTCTCCTTGAACAATCTCCTCTATCCTTGTGGCTTCACCATCATCCACATGCTACCAACTTCTCTCCCGACCACTATTCCAACTTCCATTTTCACTTTTCCAAATGCATTGTGGTTATCTCCACATGGATGTTCACATGACATACCAAAATAGGTCAAAATTGGAACTAATGTTCACTTCTCTTAAAACTGTACAGAGTGATGCTTAAGAACTTGGCTTTTCAAGTTTTATAGGCTTGCATTCCAGTGTCAGCTTCTCTCTACTTTAGCTGTATAACCCAAAAATTTACTTTCGTGTCTGGATTTCCTCATCTATGAGATGGCGAAAATAGCAGTACCTACCCCACAGAGTTCCCGAGAAAGCTAAAAGAGAGAGTGAACCCAAATTGTCATTCTCAGTGCCTGGAAAATAGCTATGGTTCAATAAATACGAGTGCCGTTACTGCACCTGACTTACTCTTCTTTTTGTCAGTCAACCTCAGTTGGTCATTCCTCACCTCACCATACACCCAGTCAATTGTTAAGTATTGTAAATTCTTCATTAATAACATGTCTTGTTTCTATTTCCTGCTTTTCACACGATCGGCTATTTTGTTAGGACCAACTACAGCTTGCTGTCCAATACCTTCACCTTTTTCTCTCCATCACTTGCATTCCATCCTTTCTTTTTGAAGAACAGATTCAATGTGTCATTTTTCTGACCCAAACCTTCAATGACTTCTTATCACATAATGAATAATTGGCATTCAAAGCTCTCCAGGATTATGTTTTTACCTACTTTCCCAGCATTATTTCCAACAACTCTCCTATAAACATCTCATACTCTACCTAAACTTACTGCATCACAAATAATTATCTTGCTTTTCTGACCTTGTACCCTTGGTTTTGTGAGTCCTGCCTCCAGTGCTGCCATTTCTGGTTGCTAAAATTCCAGCCTCCCTTTGAAGTTCAAGTGAAATGGAATTGGCTCTGACTTAGTGATTCGTAAACATTTTGAGTTATGACCTCCTTAAAAATCTGATGAATATATAGACTTTCTTCAGGAAAGATGAAAATAAGCCAACAGAACATCTGCATATGATTTCAGAGGTTCATAGACCCTCTCCTCCATTCCTTTTTGCTTATCATTGAATTATAGTTTATTTTAAAATTATGTGGTATTTTTTGACTACTAAATTCTTAAAGGATAATGTATCTCTTTCATAGAACTCAGCATGTTATTCCCTGTATTTCAGTTTCAACACTGGCTTTCCTTAACTTCTAGAAAAATGCTTTCTTTATGGTTGTTATTATTATGTGTATATGTGTGTGCTATTTAATGAGATTCAAAGATCATCAGCATTAGAATCATAAGAGATTCCTGGGTGCAGCTCCAGGTCTCCTAAATTAAGATGGCATGGGCAAGGGACCCAGAAACACTTTGCTGTAAGCTGCCCCATTGCTGTACTCATGAAATTTTGATCTCATCCTATGCCTGAGATGCACAGGATATACAGAAATAGCCTTGGTTCCCCTACTCCCAACCCTTTTGGTCTGATGTGACCAGGAATTGTCATGGACACATTGCTTCTCCTGCTATCTTCCATCAGTTTGATTGGATTATGTCTACGCTAGCACCTTCTGGATTTGAGACAAGGAATGTTATGTGCTTGAGAGTATTTTGTCTAGGTCCCTGGCTCTTTCTCTGCAGATGACTTGTTCTTTCCAAATCCCTATCCTGCATTGGTGAAGTGGTTTCTGCTTAGTCTTGACTTGATATGTTAACACACAGTTTGGAAAATTCCAGCAAGTCTCCTAATGGAGCTTGCCTGAATTATGATAGCAATTTGGGTAAATGCCTTATCGTCTCTCTCTGACTGTGAAGTTCTTAAGCGCAGACTAAACCAATTTCCAGGTTTGGCATAGCCATTGTATTGCTTTATTTTACCCAGACAGATGAGGTCTCTTTCTTCTCCCTCCCCATCCCAGAAAAGTCAGAAAACAGTCAGCTTCCTTTTCTCCTATCTACAACCTGACCATTTTAAAATTCTCACCTCTTTCTTGAAGCTCTTCCTGAGAAGTTCTATGTACATTGATTTCTCCCTTTCTGAACTGTCCAGGGCACTTCTGGTCTATTCCGAAGACTCCTTTTTAACCTGCGATTATATTATATAAGTAGTATGGCATAATAGTTAAGTTTATGGGCTCTGGATTCAAGCAAGCTAGATTCTAAAACTCAACCCTAACACGGCATAACAAGTCTTAGCTCTGGGACTCAGTTCAACATCTGTAAAATAGAAGTAATATAATACCTACTTCATGGTGTTTTATGAGAACTCAATGAGATAATGCATATAAAGCCCTGATCATATGCTCCGGATATAGTAAACACTCAATAAATGTTAATTTTAGAGTGATGCTATGTATAAATCAGAGTAGGCTAAGTTATGCTATGGTAACGAGTAACCTCAAAACATTGCTTCTCATAGAAACAAAAGGTTATTTCTCACCCATGCTACATGTCTCTTGTAGCCAGTTAGGAGTCAAACTCCATATTGCTATGCTCTGGGAACCAGGCTGACAAAGGAGTTATTGTTGGAACATTGCCAGGCATTGCAGTAAAAGGAAAGAAACCTATGGTAAAGCAAGAATTAGCTCCTACAACTTCTGCCTGAAATTGACGCACAACAATTTCCAGTAAGTTTCACTGGCCAAAGTCACAAGGCAGGGTCTGACTTCAATGGGGCAAAAAGAATAATTTCCCCTCAGGAAGGAAAGAGTAAGAAAGAGTTATCTTTTAAGACTTTCGTGTATTTCAGTTTTCCATCATCAGTTATTTGACATATCTTTTGTGTCCCTTAGAATTTAGCACATAGTAGGAAGCAAGTATATATTTTATTGATGGACAGTAGGTGTTCATCATGTCTCTACGTTTTGAATTGAGTTGAGTGATTGAAGGAGAAATTCCTCGGTGATATATAGCAAGTGTCTGAAAATGTCAACTGATGAATTGACAGCAAAGGATCAGAGATCCCCATTTCTCTAAAACAAATGAAACCATCCACCTGGCACAATTTTTTTTTTTTTTTTAATGTTTAACTTGAGAACTGTCCAAGACCACATTTTACTCAAAATTTCTTATTAACTAATAAGAAAAATCTGCAAAATCTAGGATGTTGCTGTCATTTTTACATTTAGATCCACAAGTGTAAGACACAGAGATTTTTTTTATTTCTTCCTGAGTCCTGGCCAGCAATTAGCACCCAATGTCTTTAAGTTACCTTCAGATAAACATGTGGCCAGAACAGATGGGCACCCAGTAGATACGGCTTCCTGCTCTTATAAAAGATGATTCTCTATTTAAATAAATAAGTGTTACAGAGAGATGTGGGTAGTGCAAAAGTACAAGTCTTTAAAGAAAATAAAATCCCCCAGGAATTTTTGTGTGTCTCTGTAACTATGTGTTATTATCGATTATCTTGCCCGGGTTTTATCCCTAACCTTGAGTACATTTCTTTCAAGTCACTTTCAGTCTTGAAACTTAGAGTCAAAATTCTTTCCTGGGGCATATTTGTGGCTCCAGTGCTTCTGTGTCTTCACCAGATATGAATGTCCCTGGAGTCTTTCTTCTGCCAACAGCAGATTAAGACTCTATTGGGAGAGTCTTTTGCTTCTCATGAGTTTTTTTCCTTCAGTTGGCAGTGATCAGATGTCTCACATGACCTAACTACCCAGTTCTTCCATCTTAGCACTAGAAAGAAATTTCCAGCAGGAGAAAGCTATTCCCTTTCAAGTTCCCTACTTGTAACTTACCTTCTTCTTTATCCATAGGGCAGAATCCCAAATGGGAGTAAAACACTTAAGGCTGCTGGTCTGGGGTGGCGGGATCCAGCGGGAAGATCAAAGGGCTTCAAAAAATAAAAGGTTGCCAACCTATTTACTAACTCATTTTTTCTTTCCTTTCTTCCTCACTTCCTTCTTTTATTCTTATCAATATTTTGACTGAATTATGTGTAAACCAAAATTTGAATTGAATCCCTTCAGCAACCAGCTCTTTTACAACCTGCTTTTGATACAGAGTGCCTGCCTTTAAAAAGCTCCACGTCTCTTTCCCATACAAGCCTGTAGCAAAATATATCACTATTTAAATATACTTGTAACTATCTTACTTTCTATTACAAGTCAGAAGAGCTAGAATGAAGAATTTTCCCCTTTTCTTTTTTACTGTAGTATCACCAGAGATTAACAAAGTTTATGCCACATTAAAGGTCTCCAATAAATAACTGTAGGTGAAAGCATGAATAAATAGCATGGTGATGAACAGACACTGAACCCAGGCAAAATTACTGAGTTCAAAACACAGTTCCACACTCTGTAACTTTTTTCTAACTCAGTTTTCTTATCTGTGAAATGGAACATTACCATTTGGCATAGTCAGGGTTTAGCTACAGATAAATAAAACAGTTGAGGCATTTTGAGCAGAAAAAGATTGAGTACAGGAATCAGGTGTTTACAAAACTGTTGAATGATGAGAGCCACAGGCTCTAGGCTCAGCTTCTACAAATAAGTTCCAAAATACCACCACTGTGTGTGCTTGGTCATTTTAATCATGCCCAACTTTTTGTGACCCTATAGACTGTAGCCCTCCAGGCTCCTCTGTCCAAGGAATTCTCCAGGCAAGAACACTGGATTAGGTTGCCATGCCCTCCTCCAAGGGATCTTCCTGACCCAGGGATCAAACCCATATCTCCTGCTGTCTCCTGCATTACAGGATTCTTTACCCAATGAGCCACCTGGTACTGACCCACTAAGAGAACTCTCACACATCTACCATCAGAAAGCTGGGGAAGCAAGAGGTTGCTATCTTAAGTTCTGAATTCAAGATCAGATCATCTTATTAATAGATGAATTCCAAGAATCAGGAAGTCACCAGAATTCTTGGCCCCAAGATCACCTGAGATGGAGCAATCTGAAGCAATCATTACAACTGCAAGTTTTAGGGTCAAACTATTATACAAACTGGATCTGTCACGAGGAATAAATGGCTCCTTTACCTCTCTTTGTCTCCCTACCTAACTCATCAAGGAGTTCAAGTGTCAAGAAATTTGACTGGATAAACCAGAACTGCAGCCAGACTGCAAAGCATCCTGGGAAATCTATCTTCAGCTTTTCAGCCAGTGTAGTACAGGAAGTAATCCTAGGAGTGGGTTCAGTGGATACTGAGCAGGCCAGGCTATAGTTCCCCACCCCCTCCTGCCACAGGATTTCAGTCAATGAAAAGGCTTCAGCAGAGTGCTTGAACATAAGGGGCACTCACTCAGTGTTACTTGTTATTATTTTACCTAAGAAGATCTGTCACATTGGTTTGTATAGTGATCCTTCATATATATTTTGTGAGCACTGCAGGCACTGAGTAGCAAGTTTAGTGAATGAATCTTGTAAAAAATTATTTTGTGCTTTTTAGTACTGGACATTAGCAGACTCTGTACACCCTTCCCCATGTCCCACATTCTTGGCTCTCTTCAGATGACTGAAAGTGAAGGCCAAGCCTTTTTTTCCAGTCTTGTGGCCAAATGTTGCAGTGCTCCTGCTGGGGGCTTCCCCACAGCTCACCCTGCTGGAATCCAAAGGACGTGCAGTTTGGTTGATTGCTTCAAGCTGCAGTTATCTCAGAGACTTCCCAGGTGGCTCAGTGGTAAAGAACCCGCCTGCCAATGCTTGAGCCACATGAGTCGCAGATTTGGTCACTGGGTCAGGAAGGTCCCCTGGAGAAGGAAATGGCAACCCACTCCAGTGTTCTTGCCAGAATAATCCCACGGACAGAGGAGACTTGCAGGCTACAGTCCGTTGGGTTGCAAAGAATCAGACACAATTGAGCGTGCACAAAATTATCTCCAATCACTTTGTCCTTTGTGTTTTAGGGGCAGACAGTGTAGGTGTGCATGTTTCTTCATGCATACATGTTTTTTCTGTGTGTCCATCTACTATACTCTCCTCAATCGGATATCTTTTCTTCTCTGGGATCAATTCCAGATCTATCCTACTCTTCTAAGAGCAAGCTCTCTGAGGACACGTTTTTCATGTCAGACAAGTCAATCCTTAATATTTTAGGTGTATCATCTACATGCTAGTTCTTATGCTAGGTCCTATAGATCAAGGGACTTAATGGTTCATTTAGGAAAACCTGTGCGGTGCTCTAGCAATGCAAAATAGAGAAACCAAAGCCTTATTTCAGTTGAGGATCATGGAGGATGTCTTTGAAAACAAAAGTATAAACTGAGAACTAAATGAAAAAAGATGAATGAGAGTTAACTAAGTGACATGGGCTTAAGGCATCAAAAGTATAACCTATAGAAGGAAGGGAGTGAAGCTTTCACTAGGGGTGAAGTTAGTGGTAAAGGACCCATCTCCCAAAGCAGGAGACATAAGAGACTCAAGGTTCAATCTCTGAGTTGGGAAGATCCCCTGGAGGAGGGCATGGCAACCCATTCCAGTATTTTTGCCTGGGGAATCCCATGGACAGAGAACTCTGGCAGGTTACAGTCCATAGGGTCGCAAAGAGTTGGACACAACGGAAGCAACTTAGCACACACGCACACATGGAAGGAAAGAATATGCATAAGGATATCTTCCCCACCAAATAAATTAGTGGTTAAAAGATAGATTGTTCAGAGGAGTGAGTGGTAGGTCAAGTTTCTGTTCCTCACTTCCAACCCCATTTGCCTTGGAGAACTACTTGTCTGCTGTTGAATGCAGTCTTGGTGGGATTGTCAGGCTAGGTGTCCTGCCCTTCCATGACCGAGTTGTGAGCGGATGAAACCATCTAGGCCAATCAGATACTTTCTCTGGAATTTGAATTTTAAGTGGATTGAAAAGGAGACTGGAAAAGGCTCAAGTTTTCATCATGATAGTGGTTCTCAGCCACCCATTATCTTAAGATATGTTGGTTTCTATCCTTTCTGAGGTTCTGCCCCGCCCAATTCTATGAGATACCCCATGTTCACTAATAAATTTTATTTTTTGCCCAAGTTGATCTCTGATGGCTTACAACTAAGAAACTTTATGAGATAAAAGAAGCAATTATTTTTGCTAAAAAAAAAATGTCATTGATAGCAGATTGAAGAGAAAAGTAAGAACTCAAGGGCAAAGGGAACTAGAGACTAGTAAACAAAGTCTATCCTTAAAGTGTTCTACATTAAAAATCCATAAAGCATTGGAAAATTAGGAAAGAACAGAAGAGGGGAAAATTCAGTTGAACCACATCATGAGGTCGTTTGTACTCCTGCAAAGAAGACCTCTTCTCTCTCTTGACATTTGTCTCCAAAGCCTCTTTCTACACTAGAAAATGCTGAATATGGGTAGACTTTCGGGTATATGGAGGAGGTGGGGCAGTTGAAATGGGCAAAAGGATTGAGTTCCACATTTTCATTGTCCTGGCATAAAACAATGACAACTTGTGTGAAACTGAGAGAAATTCAAAGATAATGGTAACTGAGAGGCAGAGAGAAGCACGTGACTATAGGCTTCTCTACGAATTTTCAGGTATACTTCTAAAGGGCCATGGAATAGGAATCTGACCCAAATTTAGCTGGACTTCTGAAGACAGAACGACCCATGAGTTGGCATCTCTTAGTGCATCTGTGACTCAGGAGAAAAGCCTAGTGGACAATGCAGCAACGTGTTAATGGAAGACGCTTTGCATGATGGGATCATGTGTGGTTTGTAGTTTACTTCTATTTGTATTTATTTGTATTTGTGTGCATGCTAAGTCACTTCAGTCGTGTCCAACTCTTTGTGATCCTATGGACTAAAGCCTGCCAGGCTTCCCTGTCCATGAGGATTCTCCACGCAAGAATACCAGAACTGGTTCTCATGTCCTTCTCCAGGGAATCTTCCCTACCCAGATATTGAACCTGTGTATCTTATGTCTCCTGCACTGGCAAGCAGGATCTTTACCACTAGCTCTGTTTTTTCCTAAATTCCAAAATTTCAACAATAAACTATAATGGGAAAAATAGTATTTAAAGTATGATTAAATACATGATCCTTTTAGCTCACATGACTGCTGTGAGGACCAAATTACATAATGTCTAAAATATTCATAATTCTTTCTATGTTCATAGCTGGTGCTGTTTACAGAGCCCATTCTGGATGCAAGGTTGCAGAGGAATAGCCTTACTGACTGGGTAGAAGTGGTTTGATGCTTTATCCATTCTCCTTCCAAGCTCTGTTGCCTTCTCAGCACCATCATTGTTTCCAGAGGTGCTGTCTTGAAAGAGATACCTGGCAGCTTGGAGAAGCCTCTCATAGCCACTCAGCCAAGACAGGCTTCTCTGGCATCCAGCATCCAGGACAACATAGTGAGGACAATTCTTTGTATGACAAGGCCAGGCCAAATCAGCACTGGTCACCGCAAATATCCAACAGTCAGTCTTCAAGCCTTTGCAGCATGCAGAGGGTGCCCCTCTAGCTGCGTTTCTTTGATAAAGTCCTGGAAACAGTGGGCCCTACACTGGTGTTCCTGATTATGACCTGGGAGGCCACTGACTTCATAGGAGCAAGCCTCTGGGGACCACTATCAGACCCTGAAATCTTGCCACCAATATTTTGGGATATGAACAGCCTTGAGAACTCTGAACAGTTACATCCATGATGGCTTATATTAAAGACTTAGAAGCAACCAGCTAGTTCAAGGAGAGTTCGGATATCTTCAACTAAGGAGCGGGCAGGTCAGCTCAAGTCCAAGTCCATCTCCTTTGTCTAATAGTTCCCTAGACTTTGGGGAAACATTCATTGTCACCTTACTTGCACTTTCACGCTGCTTTGTGAATACCTCATTTGTAGCATTTATCACACTCTGTGGAAGTATACATATATATGTATTTATCTTTGCTCAGAGGACTATGGGCTCCCAGAGAATAAACACTGTCCACCCATCACAGTGCCTGGCATGTAATAGCCTCAGTCACTGTCCATGAAGTAAATGATTTACTCATCTCTTCATTCAACAAGTATGTGTTGCATATCTGTGCTGGGGCCAGGTGCTGTACAAGGCACTTGGGACGTGGTGATGAGTGAGACAAAGAGCAGCCTCCATGGAGCTTACCTTCTTGTGGGGGATGACAGGGGAATGCAAACACATTGTCATTAATAACTGTCAAATATCAATGGGTGTCCAGAAGATAAATGATGCCAGGTGGAAGGGAGCACTCCTTCAGACTGAGTAGCGTGGAGAGGCCTCTGTAAGCTGTTCGCATTTGAGTAGATTCTGAGACAGTGTGTTCTGAGTAGAAGAAATAGCAAGAAGGAAGGCTTCAGGGAGTAACCCTTAAGTCTCCTGGGGCCAGAAAGGAGGCCGAACAGGGAATGGGAGGGTACTAGGAAGCAGGATTCAGGGGACCCATGGGGGCTGGATGACGTAGGGTCATAGACCGAAAGCTGGATTCTACCCCGAATGAGCAGATGAGCCATTGGAGATTTCTGAGCAGGCGAATGATGTGATCTGATTAGTGTTTCAAATTGCTTTGTGAGAATTAATTGGAGAAGTTCAAGGGTACAAGCAGTGAAAGCAGTAAGGAGGTGATTATTAGACCAAAGAGATGTTGAGGGACTTGCTTGGATGGTCATGCCCTGGACCGTGAAGATGCAGAGCACGGTCAGGTGAAGGATAGATTTGACTATTTTTAGGCTGCAGGAAGAAGGCAAGCTCTTAGCTGGACAAAAGTTTAGGGCTGAAAACAACAGTATCCAGTTTGCAGCATGATGATAGAAATCTGGGTGAAGGCAAGAGGTGAGCAGTGTCCGATGATCAGAGCAGATGTATCAGCCTAGCTGTCTGACCCCTCCTTGAAGCAGAATGAGAATTAACTGACAGCTTAGCCAGGGCCCACGCTGCCCCCACCGCACACTTTCCCCAAAGCCCCACCAGGTGGAGAAGGGACTGGGATTCTGGCAACAAGAAGTGCTGACATCGTCACCTCAGCTCCAGCAGCTGCTGCGTCTCCACTGACCTCCTCCCAAGAGGACAGAAAGTCAGAGCAGAGAGAACGCTGCTGTCCCAAGCCCAGCCTGCTTCTCCCGTGCTGACGGGAACAGGAACACGGTTTACTTAGGGAGGAGACCTCCCATCGTCTCCTGGGCTCTCTACAAACAGCTGGCTGTGTATTTGTGTGTGTGTGTGTGTGTGTGTGTGTGTAAGTTGGCCCCGGTGCTGAGCACCCAACCTCAGGGCCGAGTCCCACTCCCTGGACTGAATCCCCCAGCTCCTGAGTGTCATTTTTATTTACTCGCTGTTGCTGAGGGCTGCCAGGGAACGGCAACAAAAGTGCTCACATAAGGGTCTGAGGAGATTTATTCCACTTTCATCTTAGTGCTCGTTAAAAAAGCATGTAAAAAAGGCTGCTGGGAGGTGATCCAGAGCAGACCTAGCTGAGAGAGTGCAGAACTCCTACACGGAAACTGCCAAGGGGTATTTATGACCATCAGAGTAAGGCCAGATGGCGCCACTGCCTAGCAGCCAGGGCCCAAAGAAATCTGGGCAAATGTCCCCAGCATCTTTCCAGCCTTACTTCACACACCTACTTCACAGAAACCTTTTTCTTCCAATCGGCCATGGCCTCAGCGTTCTACCCACAAAGATGCACTCATTTCCTGCACCCCTTCCCTCACTTGAAGCATCCTCTTCCTAAGTCTTTCCCATCCTTGAAGGCACATACTTCATCCCACCATTAGCAGCCTGCGTTCCCTGGTTTGGTTTCCGTTAAACTTCCTGTGCCTGTGTGCTAAGTCGCTTCAGTTGCGTTCAATTCTTTGCCACCCTTTGGACCCAGGCAAGACTACTGGAGTGAGTTGCAAGGTTCTCTTCCAAAAGATCTTCCTGACCCAGGGATCAAACCCATGTCTCCACATTAGAAGGCAGGTTCTTTACCACTAGCACCACCTGGGGAGCCCCAAGTGAAAGTGTTAGTGGCTCAGTTGTGTCTGACTCTTTGCAACCCCATGAACTTCCTGTAATGGACAGGAAGCCCAGATTTCCTGTAATGGACCCCAAAGACACGCGTATCCTATTCCCATCAGTCTGTGACTATGTTACCTTACATGGCCAAAGGGACTTTGCAGGTGTGAATAAGTTAAGGACAGGGAGACGATTTGTATTGTTTGGATGAGTCCAATGTAATCACACCTGTCCTTGTAAGAGGGATGTGAGAGGATTAAATCTGGTAAAAAGAGATGTGACAACAGCACGAGAGGTGGGAATGATGTCCTTTGAGGGTGGAGGGAGGGACCAGAAGCTAAGGAATGCAGGCAGCCTCTAGGTGTTGGGTGAGCTAAGGGAATGAATGTGCCACTGAAGCCTCCAGTAGGAATGCAGCTGTACCAACACCTTGATTTTAGACTTCTGACTTTCAGCAATGTAAAAGAATACATTGGTATTGTTTTAAGCCACTAATTTCAAAACAATTTGTTAAGCAGCCATAGGAAGCTAGACTATTCTCCCTTTTCTGAACCTGTCTCTGCCCTTTAGTTTGCTATTTCATCACCTTTGACTCTCACTATTCCCAGATCTACTTCTTGTCTCTTCAACTGGCCTGGATGCCCCCAGAAACTCAGGAGACACAACTCACGTAGCTTGTACTTGTCCTTGGCATTTAACATAGGGTTGTGGCTCAAAGGTTAAAGCATCTGACTGCAATGCAGAAGACCTGGGTTCGATCCCTGGGTCTGGAAGATCCCCTGGAGAAGGAAATGGTGACCCACTTCAGTATTCTTGCCTGGAGAACCCCATGGACAGAGGAACCTGGTGGGCTACAGTCCATGGGGTCACAAAGAGTCAGACATGACTGAGCAACTTCATTTTTACTTTCACTTTAGCATATATTGCACACTCCATCAGTACTTGGACAAGGAACCATGTCAAATGAGGGAAGCATCATAGAAGAATGGGAGCCCCCCAGGCAGCCAGTGGGTGCACATTTCATCCATGCCTGGCCTATATTCAAGAACTTTCTTAGGGCTTCTGTGGCCCAGGCTCCTTTTACAGGAAGTTCACAGGTGAGNCACTTTAGCATATATTGCACACTCCATCAGTACTTGGACAAGGAACCATGTCAAATGAGGGAAGCATCATAGAAGAATGGGAGCCCCCCAGGCAGCCAGTGGGTGCACATTTCATCCATGCCTGGCCTATATTCAAGAACTTTCTTAGGGCTTCTGTGGCCCAGGCTCCTTTTACAGGAAGTTCACAGGTGAGTGGGAAGGACAAATAGGCAATAACAGTGCAATGTGTGCTTGGGAAGCTATGGGAGCTGAGCAGAAGCAACTAATTAGTCTGTAGAATCAAGGAAGTCTTCCTANCAGGTTGCCTCTCACTTAAATGTGTTCCTTAAACTGTGTGAGTCTTATCCATAAAGTGGAAATAGAACAGTTCCTAACTTACAGAGTTGCTGTGAAAAACAAAAAAAAAACCAAGAATACTGTGTTTCCAGTAAATCGTCTGACACATATTAAATGTTAAATGCTGATTGAAAAACAGCTCTGCTTAATAACCTGGTAAAAGTCACTGACTTCTCTTTCTGCAACATCTTTAGATTTTTCAATGCAAGCCAGCCCCTGAGATAAGGAGTTCGAGAAGATCCTAACAAGCTACAGAAAGTCCTGCTTTTTTCTTAGAACATAAAAAATTATTATTTCACCCTCATTTCAACTTGGTGATTAGTTCTTACATGTTGGATGCCTTTTCTTTGTTTTTAGATTTTAACTTTTTTTTTTTTGCATCTACAAAGTCCTCTTCTCCCAATGGCTATGAGGTGGAAATTTGGGGATTCTGCTTTCCTTTAGTGAAGTTTCACCCTAGAACACATTTCTTAGATGTGTAAAAAGAGAGAGACACAGGACCACACCCCAGGTAGACCCACTTTATTGCACAAGAGAGAGTCGTCCACAGGATCAGTAACAGGGATTCCAGTGTGATTTCTTCATCCCCATTAATCTCATGTGACTAGAAGGAGATTTGTTTGATGTCTCTCTGCAGACACAGTCAAGAACACTCGGCAGGGGTTGTTGAAGGCATTAAGGATGTTCTCACAGACTCCCGAAGAGGCTTGTAGTGAGAGATGTTTCTCAGGAATTCAGGGTCACCTGCAAGGACTAGTTAGTCATCTGAGAGAATGTAAGCTGCTTAGAATCAGGATTCCCCATGTTTTTAACAACCATGTGAGGACGGTTAATGCACATCGAAGCTTTTGTGGAATAAGAAGAATGTAAAAAAAATGGAGAGAAGACTGTAAGAATGTAGGCAAAGGAGAGGTGACGTCAGGGCAGCACTCTGCCCAGTGAAAACTGGCAACATCCAAGCTCAAGAGGGAATGTTCTCTCCAGGCGTCCTGACTCCTCCCCTAACACAAATATACCCGTAAGTTTCCCATCCCAGGATACTCCAAAGGACTCCTCTGCTCAGGCTGCCCAGACCCTAATTTTTGCCTGGCGTGAACATTTTGTGATCATACAGGTAGCATTTCCCTGCTCTTTCATACGAGGCACCATGGCTCCAGCAGCAACCTGAGGAGTCCAGAAGTAGGTGCTCACAGTGGAGCCCAGTTCTTAAGCCTCCCTGACCATCACAAGGGTTGATGAGACAAATACCTCCAGGTGCAATGTAGCCCTTTTCCACAGACTGCCTGTTGGGGTGCTATCTCACACTGCTCCCGTCTCTACATATTTCCCCCCAAAGAATGAGGGTTCGCAGAATGGATTGGAAGCCTGGAGGAACATCACAAAGTCAGTGGCACAAAGGATCGAGGTCCAGGAAGAGTGGAGGATGACGACACACCAGCAACAGTGATGTTTACAGACTAATGCAGTGTAGATTCTGGGCTGATGATCTTACATGGCTTGCCTCAGTTTGGGAGATAATCACTTGGCAAAGGTGCTGTCATTATCCCCACTGTAGAAAAGATGAAGCTGAACCTTGGAAAGTTTGGATACTTTGCCAAAGTGATACAAGTAATAAGTGATGATACTGGTATTAGAAGCCTATGAGCCTATGTTCTCAACTAAGTGACATGGCTACTTTGTAAGCAAGAAAGGGACAACATATAGGTGGTGGGTAGGTAGATACCTCTTGCCTTGATCTAGGAGATGACTTGATTCTAGCCCAGCTATGGGGATAAGGAACCAGAAAAGTTCAAGTTGGGGAGAGTTTCATGGTCTGCCTCACTTCTGGTTCCTCTAGAATGAGGGAAGTTGCATGCAATTGGTAGCTGTAGCTTGTGTTTAAGAGGTTTGAGGGGCTACCTGTGCCAAAAAGGATGGGGACAGGTGAGTGTTTGAGGAATTTCAGGTTTAAAATGCAAGGTCGTGTTTTTTCCTCAGGAAGTGCGTGTGTGCTTAGTTGCTTCAGTCGTGTCTGACTCTTTGCCACACTATGGCCTGTAGCTGCCCAGGCTCCTCTGTCCATGGGATTCTCCAGGCAAGAATACTGGAGTGGGTTGCCATGCCCTCCTCTGGGGGATCTTCCCACTCTAGGGATAATACCCATGTTTCCTGTGTCTCCTGCATTGCAGGTAGAGTCCTTACCACTGAACCACTGAGGAAGCCCTCTCAGAAATTGAGAACACAAATCCCGAAGATCAGCCCTGGGATTTCTTTGGAAGGACTGATGCTAAAGCTGAAACTCCAGTACTTTGGCCACCTCATGGGAAGAGTTGACTCATTGGAAAAGACTGTGATGCTGGGAGGGATTTGGGGGTAGGAGGAGAAGGGGACGACAGAGGATGAGATGGCTGGATGGCATCACTGACTCGATGGACGTGAGTCTGAGTGAACTCCAGGAGTTGGTGATGGACAGGGAGGCCTGGCATGCTGCGATTCATGGGGTGGCAAAGAGTCGGACATGACTGAGCAACTGAACTGAACTGAACTGGTGGGGAAGCAATTACAGCTGCCAGGTGCCCCTCCCATCACCTTGGGAAGCTGAGCTCCCAGTCTTCAGCACTCTGGCCTCTCTAGCAATCTCCCCACCATCTCCATCAGTCCAAAGCTGGACAGTCAGAAACTGCAGAGCCTCACTTCCCCCTCTCATTGAATGTCAGACTTTGAATGAGGACCACTCAGCAAAACTTGTCCTCCCAACCCTGAGAAGGGATGCATTTCACCAGCATTTCTCGATGGAATTTTTCAGAACAAGAAATCAGAGAATCCATTCTAACCAGCAACACTTGATGCGTCTGAAGGCATTGTTAGAAGTCAGGCTTTCTCCAGTTCAGTTTTGAGATGGAGACAAAAACTGAAAACATGGTCCTGACTTTCAGTGATTCACTCATAACTTCTCAGCCTCACCGTGTATGGGGCACAGACTGAAAAGTGTATGAATCAGAACTTGGCATCACAGTATACCTAAGGAGATTTAGAGGACAAGGGCAGGCTGCAATTCTTTCCCCCAAGAAATGTCCCTTTTATAGATTCCAGAAAACATCTCAACCTGAGGGCAATTTTGTATACAAAAGAGGACGGTGTTACTCCAAGGAGTCCCATAGTCAGTGCGGGAGGTCCATTTTGGTTTTATTCCTGGGCTCCTCTGGTGGCTTAGCAGTAAAGAATCTGCCTGCCAATGCAAGAGACATGAGTTCGATCCCTGGGCGAGGGAGATCCTTGGAGAAGGTAATGGCAACCCACTCCAGTATTCTTGCCTGGGAGATCTCATGAACAGAGGAGCCTGATGGGTTACAGTTCATGGAATCTCATAGAACTAGACACAATTTAGCAACAAACAACAACAAAAAGTGCTCCTACATAAGATCAAGTCCAGAGGCCTAAAGTGTTGTTTTGTGCTTGGCCACCTATGGGATCCTCACCCAAGTTTGGTTCACAGTCCTGGGGTCATCAGATACCCATTCTCACGAAGGGCACAAATATGGGGGCAGCCAAACTGTGTGTCTCCTCGGAGACACATCCCTCTCCCCATGCAGGTGAGCACAGACCATTTCAGGCTGCAGAGATCACTCAAGGTCAAGCCTCAATGCTGCTCCCAGGCTTGTTTCCAAAGAGTCTCGTTGCTATCTCCAAAGACTCAAAGATCACACAACTTTGCTCTCTCTCTTCCAAGGGTCGATCAAGAGGCTTAAGCTGAAGCAGGAAGGATTCGGTGTTCGAACATCTTTTGAGGAAACCTTGTGAGACTCAATTTTAAAAGGGTAAAGAGCTTCATCTTCAGGGGTTTATGGGCAGATCCACTGGCTTCCTTTGGGAGAATTTGAGAGCATCTTACCCCAGTTTGAGGAAGTGAGTGGACTGGGAGTCCAGAGGAGATCTCTGTCCCTTCCTTTAGCTTGGGAGATCTGTGACAAGTAAATACCAGGGTGAAATTAACTTATTGTAATGTCAAGGAAGGGGGCAGCCTGCCAGGGCTCTGACTCTGAGAGCCCTCACTCTGGGCGTGACACTTTGAGCAGCCCCTGATGCACTCCCAGCCCCTCCTCTGCCCTCCCTTCCCTTTCTACCTTTGCCTCTTCCTCCCCTTTGCTGGCCTGGCAAGGCTGTTCCCTGGCAGAACCCTAAAGGTGTCCCCTGGCTGAGTCGCGCTGGCAGGCACCCCAGCCAGGAAGCAGAGCTGTGGAGTTGATCAAATATAGATGATGTCATGTGAAGGAAAGCCCAGGAGTGTGCACAACGCTAGGGGTGAAGAGTGGAGTATTTAGCTACACCAGAGAGGTCTAAGTATGGTACGTCAGGATGGGTGTGAGTGTGTCTGGAGATAAACAAATGAAATAATAGGTCAGTGGTGAGGTCAAAGTGCTGGGTCCACAGGGATCTGAGGCTGTCGGCAGAGACAAGAATTTCCATGAATCAGGTGAGAATTGTTACCCCATATATACTTAGTAAGGCAATCAACATTCAGAGGATACACCTATTTTCTGCTAACAATAATTGCATAAAAGGACTTAAGAGTAATTCTATCTTAGAAGGAGAAGGTTTAGAATTCAGCTCATGCCCACTGTTAATTAAACATTCCCCATCTCTTTACCCACCACTCCAGGCTTCCTATGTCTTTCCTGTGGAAAAAGAGGAATCTATTTCTAGGGATTGGACCATAAACCACTTCCACTCCCCACTTGCCCACACTCTTCATGCCTACAAGTCAGATTCCCACATCCCAACTCTTAACCGCATATACAATTATACACACACACAAGCTCCTTACTCACTGGTCTGCCGACCACATCCACACACAGCATCCACGTAAGGAGTTTTTGTGCCATAGATCCCTTTGGCAGTCTGATGGAACCCATAACTCCCACCCTCCCCCCAAAAAAACTGTTTTTAACTGTGTGAGATAAAATACATAGATTACAAAGGAAAATAATTATATTAAAGTTCAGTTTTCAAAATATTTTAGAAACGAATCTGTGGTTTGGTAATATATGTGCTCCCTTATTAAAACTTTAAATAACATCTAATGATGGATTTTATAACTCTGAGTGGCCTGGGTGGGGCTGGGGGAGCCTACAGTCACAGGCACGCTGGGCAGTGTGTTCAGAAAGTCATATGGGGCCTCCAGTTCAAGTATCAGACCCTAAATGGGTCAGTTTGTGGTGCAAGTGAGCAACTCACAACTCAAGTATGAGAACACTTGATGGCTGATCAGTGAGATGGGGCTGGAATCAGGGTCTCTGGCTTTTAGATGGGGGCTTTTTGCCTCTGAGCAGATACTTAGTAAGTACTTGATGAATTGAATTGAGGCCCTAGGAGGCTGTGTAGTGTTATCCATCTCCCAAGGAGACCAGAGCACAGANAGCAACTCACAACTCAAGTATGAGAACACTTGATGGCTGATCAGTGAGATGGGGCTGGAATCAGGGTCTCTGGCTTTTAGATGGGGGCTTTTTGCCTCTGAGCAGATACTTAGTAAGTACTTGATGAATTGAATTGAGGCCCTAGGAGGCTGTGTAGTGTTATCCATCTCCCAAGGAGACCAGAGCACAGAGCAATCCTAATTCAACTCCTCATGGCCCCGAGACAGGAGGGGTTGGCCCGTAGAGTCCTGGCCCATCCAGCAGAGGTTCTGGTTCCATCTGTTCCATTCCTGTAGCAGCACATCCTGACCCATCAAACCAGGGGCCCAGGGAGAGGGGGCAGTGAGAGGGGCAAAGAGTTTGTCTTTGAGCCCTTGACTGAGTTACAGATGAGCTAAGTGACCCTGGACAATCCTAAACCTTTCTGAGTCTCAGGTATCTCAATAAAAACCTGAGTATTTGTTCCAAGTTATCTTTAAGGTTTTTCTGGCTCTAAGATTCTGGAATATGAGTGAGGCAGTAAACTGCCCAGGACAGGGCCTGATCCAGTGCAAAGCCTCATAAATAGTGGCTCTTAGTATATTTTCTTATGGTGAAAGATATATTAAAAGTATGACATAGAGTCCCTGTCCTCATCTAAAATGAGCCCAGGTTACTAGGCTTAGACATATGGGTAACAGATGAGAGCCAAGGTGTGCCCAGGAGGAGGATGTGCCTGAACTGATACCACGCTGTGGCTCAGGAAATGGGCTCAGAGTTCAAATGAGAGACAGTGGGCTGGAGTCACCCAGGAAATCTCCCTAAGGTACCTTCCAGGAACAGACCCTTCCCTATAGCCTCTGCTTTAGTTCCTCTCTGAAGTACCCAGATAACAGTATCTGATGCACATTTCCCAAGTTGTTTTACAGATGCTAAAACCCCCACCAAATGGAAGACATTAACTATTTGATGACCTTGAGCACATAGCCCTTAGACCTACTGGTGCTTAAGACTTGATAAATGTTAACCCCCGTGACACACCCTGTTACCTCACTATCCATCCCTCAGAGGATTGTGCAGGAGCTGATCACAGACCCTGGGCTGCCCCTCCCTCATCTAATCTTTAAAAATGCTTTCTGGAAACCAATCAAGGAGTTCAGGTGTTTGGAGTACTAGCTGTCCTGAACTCCTTGCCTGGTGCCCTGCAATAAGTGCTGCACCTGCCTTCATCACAACCTGGTGTCAATGGATTGGCTTTGCTGCACACAGGGAGCAGACCCAAGTCTGGTTCAGTGACAATTAGACATGCCAAGAAAAGAGCTTTGTGGCCTCAGCCAACTGTCTTCCCAGGGCTCGTGGAAAGAGTAAGGTCCTGAAACAGGGAGAGCCCAATCTACATTCTTCATTTATTCAATTGTTTACACCACCAGCATTTATGAAGCATGCACTTTCTGACAAGCACTGCTATTAAGTGCCCTGGGGGTATAAAAACAAGGACATGAGTTTAAGCAAACTCTGGGAGACAGTGAAGGACAGGGAAGCCTGGCACACTGCAGTCCATGGAGTCACAAACAGTCTTAGCAGCTGAACAACAAGCATATAAAAATAAGAATGACACAGTCCCTGTCCTCAAGGGGATATGCTCTCCTAGAAAAGTCACACTCATAAGCTGGTGCTTTTGGAAGTAGAGAAGGGCCCTTAGATTTGAGTACAAGTGTGACAGAAAAGGGAAGGAGTTATTAGGAGTTATTGTCCTCAACTCACCAGGTAGGACTGTGGGCAGAGGGAGGTTTGGTGAGGGAACTATGATGACCACTAAACTTGACGAAGCATTTACTGTGTGCCCTAAGTAGTCTACATGTATTACCCCATTTAGAAGGCATGTCTGTCCTTTAAAGTGGGCACTACTCTTATATACTCTAGAAGTGACCGTTGTTCAGTCGTGTCTAACTCTGTGATCCATGGACTGTAGCCCCGCAGCCTCCTCTGTCCCAGGAATTCTCCAGGCAAGAATACTGGAGTGGGAAGCCGTTCTCTTCTCCAGGGGATCTTCCCCATCCAGAGACTGAACCCCAGTCTCCTACATTGCAGGCAGATTATTCTTATATACAGAGGAGGGAAAGTTTTAAGTAGGAATGGGGGAAAACGGTTCTCAGTAACTGGAAAGCTCAAAGTTGAAGCTGGCATAGTCAGGTTGAAGTTTCAAACAGTGCCATCCAGACTGTCTCTTCACCTGTTCATTTCCCCCTCACAGCTGAGCCTCCTAGAGCTAGCATCCCCCTCCGGATCTCGGCTGGCCCCTTTGAAAGGTGGGGACCCTGCCCCTGGTCAATGCCATCCATCCCTGAGTCTGCCTATCCACAGCCAGGGATTTACTCGGGTAGCACAGAGCCTGCTGCAGGCCTACTGGCTCCACACATAATGGGGATTAGAATTCATTAATGCACTACAAATTAAAGTATTAATAACGGCTGCGGAGTTGAAATGAGAGCCAGGGAAGGGAATCGGGAGCGGGCCGCCCCTCCCGCGCCCCCGCCCAGCGGCATTGTTCCAGCACCGGCAGTCCTGCGCTCTTTAATATGCTGTGACAGCCGCTGAAGTGACCCCAGACAATAAACAGGGCCTCCTAGTTAAGTATTAATCTGCCAAAAGAATGACCTTCATCCACTAAAGAAGGGATGTTTTTAAAAACCTCGAGAGTGGAGGAAGGCTCATTTGCTCGCTCATTTAGCATATTAAAAGGGTATTATTGCTACAAACAAGAAATCTAAATGAGGCCTGGGCAGGAGCCGCGGATAACACTCCTGATTAAAGGTACAGGGTAAGGATGAACACGGGAGGCTGAATCTGTTATTGTTCACCAACATGGCAGGACCCGGCAGCAGGGATGATAAGAGCTGTGAGCTATGGCTGGGGCCGCAGGCGCAGTCCGAGAGGAGGGGCAGGACAAGCGTCTGGGGCGCTGCGCCCACCCCGCGAGGGTTGGGGGCTGGGGGACGGGTGTTGGCGGCAATCTCCGAGGAAGGACCCCGGTGAGGTCGCCTCAGGAGGTTCCCTGGAGCGACCGAGTCCCCGCTAGCATCTCTCATCCAGCCCCTGCCGGTCAGCACTGTGGACAGTTCCTTTCCCGCAATCCCCTGCAACCTTCCCAAGGGTGATCTATTTCCTGGGAGAAACAGTCAAGCAGGGAGAGGGGAGAAAGAAGAGAGGGACTGTGATTCATCTCTTCTGTGCCCAGGATAAGGGCATCCCCCGCCCCCGCCTGAGATACCACGGGAGGGGCTGGGCTGAGTAAGATGTCTCCTCTTTCAGCCTGTGGCAGTCTGTCTGGGAAAGATGCAGCCTGGGTGAAGCCCTGAGCAGAGGGAGAAAAGAAATATAACTGGAGGAAAGAAACAAAAAGATACAAAGGTAAACTCATATTCAGTAACTATAGGGGAAGGGTGCTCCGCCACTTCAGGCACCCCATCAGGTTACATGGGGGACTGACAGGTGACTAGAATAGTCACATAGATTCAGCCCTAAGGGATGGAGGAGGGTGGGAATGACTCAGAGGAGACCTATAGGCGTGAAATAAAGTTTTAAGAACACAGACTATTTNCTATAGGGGAAGGGTGCTCCGCCACTTCAGGCACCCCATCAGGTTACATGGGGGACTGACAGGTGACTAGAATAGTCACATAGATTCAGCCCTAAGGGATGGAGGGGGGTGGGAATGACTCAGAGGAGACCTATAGGCGTGAAATAAAGTTTTAAGAACACAGACTATTTCAGATATAAGTAATCACTGGTAGCAGGAAATGGCGAAGTTACAGAATTAATTGAAGACAGAATTGAATTAATGTAGTTACAGAATGAAAAGGGGAATTGAATTATTCTATGCACTAACAGTGCTGGCACTTGCTGCTCCAGACTATGTTCTCCTTGAGGACAGGGACTTTGCTTATCTCGGTGTCTCCAGGATTAAGTGTAGCTCTTGACACACATCAGATGCTGTGGCAGACAACACAATTTGTTCTCCGCACAACTGCCTCTTCCGGGGCTAAAGTGGAGAAACATTTCTGAGCCTCTCTTGGAGTGAAATGGGAAGCGTATGACTAACTGTTGGCAAATGCGTACCAAAGAGTAAGAGAGACGTGTCACTTCTGGCCCAAGGCATGGAAAAGATAATTTACCTCACCATCTCTCTCTTCCACCTCAGCAACCATCGCAGGCTGGAGGGAGCCTGGATCCCAGGTCAGTAGAGAGGGGAGGACCCTAGCCACCATACATCAGACTCTTCAGATGTCTATTGTGTTGAACCCCTGAGATTTAGAGGCTTATCTACTGAGGAATGGAAATTATTAATCCTTATTAATAAATGAAGTGCTTAATAAATATTTGTTGAGTTAATAAATGAATATTCTCTTTTAATCCTCACAATGGCTTTAACATAGATACAGTTTTTCCCATTTGACAGAGAAGGAAAGAGATTTAGAGTTAAGAAGTAATAGACCCAGAAGTTAAATTTATGTCCTCAAATTCCATGTTCTTCCTACTATACCTGGCTGCCTTTCAAGAATATAGCATGATGTATATTTTATGTGAAATTTACCAAAAGCTACCTCAGCGTAATAGAGGTTAGGGACTTTCCAAATGAGAGGGTTCTGTGGCCATCATTGCTGCCAGGACAGGGTTGCTGTCTCGGACACCATTAAGGTTTCCTAAATTCAAGCACTTTGACAAAGAAGTTCAGCCACATGCTTTGTCGCCTTGGTAGTGGTGGTGCTGGAGAGGGGCCGGTGGTTATCCTTCTATTTCCCTGCCCAGGAATGAAAAATCTCCTTCCCATAAGCAGATGGTCGAATCAGCCTCCTTGGAGAGACTGACACTAAACTGACTCTTGCATCTCACCTTCTAAATAGATTTGTCAACCACCCAACAGTTTTGAACCTCTGGAGCCTGCCCTGCCTGAACTTAAGAAGCATGAAAATGGCTGAAGATAAATACTACCAAGTTGAATTACACTGTGAATCCTCTTTTCTACTTTGCTATGGACACAAAGAAGGCAGAAGGTAGTGTGGAGAGGGAGACGACCTGCTCTTGGCTTAGGTGGAGGTCTTTAACTGGAAAGGGAGGATTTAACTGGAAAGGGGGATGTCTGCAAGACTAGAAAGAAATTAAATCTCTAAGAGAAAAGCTGATAAGAATCAATTATAACAGATGTCTAGTTATCTGTTCAGTTCAGTTCAGTTCATTTCAGCTGCTCAGTCATGTCCAACTCTTTGCCACCCCATGAATCGCAGCATGCCAGGCCTCCCTGTCCATCACCGTCTCCTGGAGTTCACTCAGACTCACGCTCATCGAGTCAGTGATGCCATCCAGCCATCTCATCCTCTGTCGTCCCCTTCTCCTCCTGCCCCCAATCCTTCCCAGCATCAGAGTCTTTTCCAATGAGTCAAGTCTTTGCATGAGGTGGCCAAAGTACTGGAGTTTCAGCTTTAGCATCATTCCTTCCAAAGAAATCCCAGGGCTGATCACCTTTAGAATGGACTGGTTGGGTCTCCTTGCAGTCCAAGGGATTCTCAAGAGTCTTCTCCAACACCACAGTTCAAAAGCATCAATTCTTTGGTGCTCAGCCTTCTTCACAGTCCAACTCTCACATCCATACATGACCAATGGAAAAACCATAGCCTTGATTAGACGGACCTTTGCTGGCAAAGTAATGTCTCTGCTTTTCAATATACTATCTAGGTTGGTCATAATTTTTCTTCCAAGGAGTAAGCATCTTTTAATTTCATGGCTGCAGTCACCAACTGCAGTGACTTTGGAGCCCAAAAAAATAAAGTTTGACACTGTTTCCGCTGTTTCCCCATCTATTTCCCATGAAGTGATGGGACCAGATGCCATGATCTTCGTTTTCTGAATGTTGAGATTCAAGCCAACTTTTTCACTCTCTACTTTCACTTTCATCAAGAGGCTTTTTAGTTCCTCTTCACTTTCTGCCGTAAGGCTGGTGTCATCTGCATATCTGAGGTTATTGATATTTCTTCTGGCAATCTTGATTCCAGCTTGTGCTTCTTCCAGCCCAGCGTTTCTCAGGATGTACTCTGCATATAAGTTAAATAAGAAGGGTGACAATATACAGCCTTGACGTACTCCTTTTCCTATTTGGAACCAGTCTGTTGTTCCATGTCCAGTTCTAACTGTTGCTTCCTGATCTGCATATAGGTTTCTCAAGAGGCAGGTCAGGTGGTCTGGTATTCCCATCTCTTTCAGAATTTTCCACAGTTGATTGTGATCCACACAGTCAAAGGCTTTGGCATAGTCAATAAAGCAGAAATAGATGTGTTTCTGGAACTCTCTTGCTTTTTCCATGATCCAGTGGATGTTAGCAATTTGATTTCTGGTTCCTCTGCCTTTTCTAAAACCAGCTGGAATATCTGAAAGTTCACAGTTCACATATTGCTGAAGCCTGGCTTGGAGAATTTTGAGCATTACTTTACTAACGTGTGAGATGAGTGCAATTGTATGGTAGTTTGAGCATTC
>SJYA01002278.1:3703425-3734903 GCA_006410615.1 Neotragus moschatus | reverse complement strand
TCACAGGAAAGAATGGAGACTTGTCCTTGGGAACACTTTTAACTCAGGAATGGAGTGTCAGGGAAATAGAGGTCTGATAGAGACAGACACAATCCCAGTCCATTTGGAATGGAATGCCAAGAGGTTTTAAATATAGAGTGAGGATATTCAAGGAAAGATAAGAAGCTTAGAAAGAACCTGAGTACTGGAAATAACTCTATTGCAAGTGTCTACATTTTGCTAACAGACAGGATTGTTACAGATGCCAAAAAAGAAGCAGTCTGCACAGGTGACGGATTTTTCCCCCGGATATAGGAATCTGTGTCACAATTAACCTCTCGATGAGAGATTTCTCTCAATTAAATTTTAGTTGACAGGTGGTAAAACCTGGACAACTGGCAAGGATTGACTGACAACTGGAGAAGATGAAGCCATTCATTCTTTCTTTTTCTGCCTGATTTTTGATCATTCCCCCTCTTTCTTGCCAAATACTTTTAGCCTCCAAATACTCATTTCCAATGTACCTTCTAGGAGACCTTCCCTGAATTCTTTCCTCTTCTTGCACCTTCCGTTTGGGCTGAGAACCTCTCCTCTGGGCTATCAGAGCACACTGTGCTCATTTTAAAAATAACACTTAACACTCTACATTATAACCTCTCTGCCTCCTCCATCCGGCTGCAAGTTCCTTAAGGGAAGGAACTCTGTTTCACTCATAAACTTTGCTTTAGTTTCTAGCATGGTGCCTGTTACATCATAGATGTCAAGTAAATATTTCTGAATGAATGGATAAATGAATGATCATGGAACTATGAATCTGATCTAGGAAAGTTATCCACTATTTATAGTGTCCCAATTTAGGGGCTTGGAGATGGCAGAGCAGTATTTTAAGAAATTAAATTATTCAAAAGACCACCATGCCAATCACCAAAAACCTATATTGCATTCACCACTTTAGTACAAACATATCTTGCCATCTTTATACAAGTGTCCAAAGCCATTGCATTGCTTACTGTTTGAGCAGAAACACTTCATATTAAGACTACTCTCCCTGGAGAAGCAGGGGTCTCACACATATCAGTAAACACATGCTTCTTCTTTGGCACCAGCTTAACTTCACAAGGCACCTCGTACCTGGACCTGTTATTCACAGGAAGCCCTGCTGCCCTCGATGCCATGTGACAAGCCATGCTGCTCAGTATTGCATCTGCAGGTGTCATATTCATATTGAAAGAGACATTTGCAAGGCACCCTTAGGAAAGGAACCACCCATCTTATGGGTCCCCAGAGGGAAAAAAGGCAAGGATGAGAAAAGCAGCCTGTTGATGGAACAGCCGGGACATCCCCAAAATTTACAATGATGTCCCTTGGGGAAAAAAGACAGCAACAGTGGCTTGAATTCATTAACAAAAGAATAGACACAATATAGAACTCTTGCAAATAATTTTTCTAAAATTTGGTAAAGAACAGAAGGAAACTGTAGGGCCACTGGGCAAATTCCTCACGAGTAACATTCTCAGAACCAAGAAACAATTGTTTTGGGGAAGATATTATGATGCTGTGAAGCTATCCATGATTGCTTTATGACCCTCAGTCTTTTGTCTGGGTGGCAGGTTCAGAGAAGCAGGCAAGGAGGCATTGTGGGATCCAGGGAGAGGGAAACATGGAGCTGGATATTTGGATAAGGCTCTATCTTAAATAATGGGCTTCCCTGGTGGCTCAGATGGTAAAGAATCTGCCTGCAATGCAGGAGATCAGAGTTCAACCCCTGGGTCAAGGAAGATCCCCTGGAGAAGGATGTGGCTACCTAGTCTAGTAATGTTGCCTGGAAAATCCCATGCACAGAGCAGCCTGGTGGGCTACAGTCCATGGAGTCGCAAAGAGTCAGACACGACTGAGGGGCTATCATAACTTAAATAATAAGGATAGAATGGATTTTACTGTTTTCAGCCAGCCCTCCCAAAACAGAAGAGCAAAGGAGCACGAAGGGCAGAATCCATACCTAAGAAAGGGCTATGGGCTTTTGACATGTTGATCATGACTGAGGTTGCAGGGCAAGCTTGTGAATGCTACGTATGGGGCACTGTTCGCATCTCTCAGGGGCAGTGTGGCGAAACCCAACATCTGGGAGCAGCCTACGGAAGACTTTACTTCCAGCTCCTTGCATGAGGGAGGGGAGATGGCAGTGGAGTGTGTCATGGACATGCTGAATAGATTTGCAGGAGTTGTTTTTGAAAAGGTCGATCCTAGATACCACGTCACAGCTACTAGAGAATCTTTGAAGGTGGGGTCTGGACATCTGCATGTAACTAACTCCCCAGGAGATCCTTGTGCACACTGAAATTTGAAATTCAGTGGTTTAGTATGTGAGAAAATATTTTGGGGTAGGAGAGACTAGGGTTCCAACAGAAGATTTGCACCCACTGACTGAATGACTCTGTGAACTTAACCTCCCAGTTCTCAGCTTCTCACCTATAAAATAGGAATAACAAGAACATAAATGCTCAGGGCTATTGCACAGATTTAAGAAAATATAGAATGTAAAGTGTCTAGCATACAGCCTGATAGATGGTAATATGTGGAAGTTATTATTATATAGTAATTACTATATTCTATTTTGGGTAAACAAAATTAATGCACGTGAAATAATTGCAAACAGCTAATAATCAGGTGGCATGATGTGCCCAGAGCCATCATGAAGGAAAACTTTTCCCCTGAAATATGCCTTGCTTCTTTTCCTGAAGAGGGCACACTTTCTTCCATTGGGGTGGTTAGCTTGTTGCTACAACCTTCATGTGATTCCTCTAGGAACGAATCTTTGGTTGTGGGACTGTGAATACCTGCTTTGGAACCCAACTGGCCTCAGCTGAATGTCTGTGCCTTCACTTACTACTAGCTGTGAAGGTAACAACAGTCCCCGCCTCGCTTGATGAGATGACATAACCCATTATAAAGTGCCTAGCTCAGTACCTGGCACACAGTAAGTAACCATTTTTAATGTTATAGGGGCTTTCAAAGCAAACCAGCCATTTCCAGGGGGACATGCACATATACCGTCATTTAGCAAATGAATTCTGAATTCCTACAAAGTGTCTGCTGCTGCTAAGTCACTTCAGTCGTGTCTGACCCTGTGCGACCCCAGAGACGGCAGCCCACAAGGCTCCCCTGTCCCTGGGATTCTCCAGGCAAGAACACTGGAGTGGGCTGCCATTTCCTTTTCCAAGGCATGAAAGTGAAAAGTGAAAGTGAAGTCGGTCAGTGGTGTCCAACTCTTCGTGATCCCATGGATTGCAGCCCACCAGGCTCCCCCGTCCATGGGATTTTCCAGATAAGAGTACTGGAGTGGGGTGCCATTGCCTTCTGGAACCACAAAACCATAGGGTGGTTCTTGTTTCCTTGAGAAGTGCAAAGAAAGACTCTTATTTTTCTACTGAAACAAGAAAAGTCATGAGATTATTATATGGCAATTATCAAATGAATAACATACAGTGAGCACTAGGACTTCTTGGGGAAGACAAACCAAGGAAGGTTTCCAGAAGCAGGGACAGACACTTCTGAATAAGAAGACGTCTTTCAAGAGAAGAGCTGAAACAGAGTCAAGGTGAAGCTGACGAATACAAATGCTGCATCCATGTAAAGAGTGTATGACTAGAGGGTAGACTTATAGAGTGACCTTTGCAAGTCACTGTATTGTGACCCATAGTTTGGCTCCATACCACCAGAAAGGTGTGCATTTATCAAGACTCTAAAAACATGCATCCACACAATGTACCAGGAAAACTGCTCTCAGGTGGGAATTTCAGACCTGGAAGAGCTACTCATAGATGGGACATATATACTTTTTCCTTTTCCTTTTGATCCCATGTTTTTCTTTATTTCTTTTTTCTTTTTCTTTTTTTTTTAGGGAGAGGAAAAGAGAATTGAAAATGCAGAGCCTATCTTGCCACTGCACCTGCCACCCTCCTCTCCCCAAGCCCTTTCTAGCACAAAGACATAACCTTGAACTTCGTGACAGTCTGTTAAAGATGCTGACTCATTAAGAATCAAGAGGACAGGTAGAACAGAGAACTGCAAGAGAGGAAAGAAGAAAAGAGGAATAGAAAGATGGTGAGAAGCTGAAAGAACAGCATAAGAAGAGAACCATGGACAAATGTGGCATCTACTGTGCTCTGGAATAGTTACAAATGTTGGACTTGGGGGGGGTGGTTGGTCCTATCACCATCCAGGTTTCCGCCTTTTTCTCTTCATTTTTCATGCCTAGAAACACTGCCTGGGATCACCTGGAAAGACATTCACCAATACATAAGCTTTTTAAAAGTCATGAACTCAGACACTTATTCATTCATTCACAAGTATTTACTAGGGGCCTCCTATACTCCAGACATTGTACAGAAACTAGGGACATAAAAGCAGACAAAATCGATATAGTTTCTACTTTGTTTTAATTGCCCATCAAGTACTTTTTGAACTGAATGCTAATAGCTTACATTGTTCTAGGTACTGCAAAAAATACAAAATAATTTTAAGACATAATCTGTAGTCCCAGGAAGCTTATTGTCTGCTGAGGAAGTAATAAAATGTACTTGAATGAATCACCTCCTTGAATAACTGCAGTCCTCGGTGATTTTTCATTCCTCTGTACTCTCTGTTCACTCGTGGGAATAAGTCTGTCCATTCATGGCAGACTTAGCACACAGTACCTGGTATTGTTATCTGCTTATGCATATATTTATTTTTCTCCAACAGAAGGCCTGTATCAGTTAGTTTGTGCTATTTACAAATAACTGCGAAACTCTTTTTAGTCTTTATTTATTCCATGATTTTGTCAGTTGGTGATTTGGATTATGCTCAGCTGGGTGACTCTTCTGGCCTTGGATATATGTTCATTCAAGTGTCTACTGTCTGAAGCTGCTCTGCTAGGCAGCTCTATTTCTAAAGGTTAAATGAATATTGACTAAGACATGAGAGGTGACTGGGCAACATGTCTTTAACCTTTTGGCATGTAGGCTGAGATTTGTTCACATGGCCACTTGGCAGAGTTTTCAGAGAACTAATGAAAATGTGCAAAGTTTCCTAAAGCCTGGGCTCTGAACTGGCACATTGTCACTTTTGCTGCATTCTGTTAGCCAAAGCAAGTCACAGGACCTGTCCAAAATTAAGGGGAAGCAAAATAGGCTCTGCCTTTAGAAGGGAATATTTGCAAAGACACATTGCAAGGGCATGGATATAGGAAGGGGTACTGAAGCCATCTTATCCTCAATCTACCATATGGTCTGTTAAGCTTCTCAAGAGGGATGCTATTCACATATTTTTATATTCTGAGAGATGAGGGTCCTGGGATATTCCAGGAAGAGAAATAATGAGTCAAGTGGGAGAGAGTTTGAGCTGAGGGAGAAGCAAGAAGACAATGTTGCAGGGCTAGGCAGGCAAGACAATTGAGGGCCTTGTAAACCTTGATAAGGAATTTGGACATTATCCTAAGAGCAATGGGAAGTCATTAAAGAATTTTAAGCAGGGGATAGGAATGATGAGGCCTGTGTTTCTGAAAGATCACTTGGACTGCAGCATGGAGAATGGATTAAGGGAGTCGAAAGGGAAGCAGGAAGAATAAAGTCCTATTTTAAATTCACAAATACCTCTGGCAGGATTAGAGGGTTGTCAGCTACTTACACTTTAAGGGCAGGATGCAGGACCAAGATTCTCTCCCTGACTTTGAGCTGTAGAAGGAGGGATCAGCCAGCTTTCCAGCAATGAGTAACTCTCACCCATATTTTAGGAAGAAAGAAGAATAGAAAGTTCAAAGATGAAGATTCTTTTTACCTCTCTATTAGTTGAACTAATCATTTGCCTTTAAGTAAGACATTTCATTTTGATTAAAGTAATAGCCATGAATAAGTAAAAAGAAATTAATTTCCAGAAAGACATTCAAATGTAACAGGATTTCATTTCCTGTCGGGACTGAGGTTAATCCAACTCTTGCTTCTGCTGACATCTAATGGGAATGACTATTTTATTGAGTTCCCACTATGTGCCCAGCAATTTATACAGTTTATCTTACATGATGCTTATCATGACCTCCTTAGGGAAATGGAATCACCCCCATCTTACAGATGAGACTCAGACAAAGTATGCCACGAGTTCAAGGTAACACAGATGAGGGCCAAGCTGGAGCATGAAGTAATTCTTCTAACATCCATGGTAGCTTGACATCACCCCTGAGTCTTGCAGTGTGCCAAGCATGGGGTTATGTCCTTGGTTTGCTTTGTCTTGCTTTATCCTCCCAACAATCCTTTGAGATAGGGCTATTAGCCTCTTCACTCTACAGATGGGGAAAATGAAGTTCAGACAAGTCACCTGGCTTGTTCAAGATCACTGAGTCAGATGTAACAGAAGCTGTGTTTTAACCTAACACATTGCTTCCCATGTTCTTCTAATACATACACCATGCTGTCATGAAAACGATGGATTTTCTTAAATAAACATTCTCTTATCCTTCCTAATCACCGTGTAAACAAAGCTCTGCCTCACTGATACAATGAGCCCTTCACATCTCCCTCCTCATCGCCCACATCAGTCATAAGCCCTTGGATGGCAGGGGCTGTGTCTTAGACCACTTGCCATTCCCTCTAGCACTTAGCCATGAGGTTCCAGTCCAGAAGCGTTCCTAATCTGGGCTGGTTCTCCCCAAGTGTGGTGCCATCTCTACTCACACATGTGGAAATGCTCGCCAGCTGAGTTTTCTGAGCGAGTCCTACTGACAAGCCGGTCAGGCAAGCAGCCTGCCCCTCTAGCTGCATCTGCACGGGGACGGATCAATGCCACTCTCAAAGCAATGATCAGCCAGCCCCACCCCTGCCTCCCCCCAGCGCCAAGGTGCCTCGGGGAGCCGGGGACTGCACTTGGACGCTGCTGTTTCTCCACATCGTCAGTCACCAGCATGAGAGAGGCCGGGCTCCAGCTCCTCAGGCAACAACATCGGGAGGAATAATGAGCTGCTCTGGGGAAGGCGAGAATTTTCTGATTGGGAGACATATGGGGCTGTCAGAGTGACAGATGGGCCCAAAGGCCCTTTCCCTACTACACGGCCCCAGTGACCTCTACTCTCACCCCCAGGTCTGTCTGCCTCTTGATGCTGATTAGGGATGGTGGGGTGGTCAGAGAGGAGCAGGAGGCCATGAAACCAGTAAAAAGGGGAAAAACCATCATGGTCTTGAGGGACATCATTTGAGTGTTAGCTTTATAACTCACATCAATAAGCCCTTTGGACCCACTTTATTTATCTGCATCATGAGACAGTTAGACTTAGACTTCGACCTCTGGGAATGTAGTTTCCATCATCTGTAAACTGTGCTCAGTGAAAACACCCATTATTGCAGGCATGGCGGAGGGAGTCCCAACCTTGAAGTCACAAGACTTAGATGAAAATCAGGTTTTAGTTATCCGACTTCTCTGAGCCTCCACTTACTCAAGTATGAAGAGAAATAACAAATGCATTTCTCACAAGATTCTTGGGAGCATAAAACAAAGCACATGTAAAAGAAGCGCTGAATGCAATATCTGGTAGAGGATAAGGGTTCTGCCAGTGTTTACTGATTTGGCAATGAGTTTTGAATGAGGCATTGCTGTTAAACTGAAAGACACTGTGTGAAGTTGACTCATAGCATCTGGTATTAGTCTTAGTCTAAGGATCCATGTCAGTATTTGTGCTGGTACTGGTGAGAGGGATTTTTATCTCTAAGGTACACTTCAACCTTTAAAGACAAGGATCTCCAAACAGAAAGACTGGTTCTTAATAATCAGTCAGTTTAACAGATGGAAAGATGGAGGACTTTGCATCCCCAACTCTGCTCTGTGTCCCCAGCTCCGTGCAGGAGACTGTGGGTCTCTGTCTGCCCAAAGCTGAAAGTGACTGACAAAGTGGCTGAAAGGGACTTTGGAAAAAATGGGGGAAGGAGGCAAGGACAGTGCTTCAAGAAGGACAAGAGGATACTGTTTAGGGGGCAGAGAGAGGCAAATCTGTTCTTAGGCCACTCCCATCCCTTCTAGAACTTAGCCATGCAGACCCAGCCTAGAAGTGTGCTTGAAGGTGTGGCCTCCAACAACGGATCTGTTCACATGGATAGCCCCAGTCCAGGGTGAAGTTGGCATTAGAGAACAGCTAAGGTGAACAGTTCAAAATTGATGCTTTTGAACTGTGGTATTGGAGAAGACTCTTGAGAGTCCCTTGGACTGCAAGGAGATCCAACCAGTCCATTCTGAAGGAGATCAGTCCTGGGTGTTCATTGGAGGGACTGATGCTAAAGCTGAAACTCCAATACTTTGGCCACCTCATGTGAAGAGTTGACTCATTGGGAAAGACTCTGATGCTGGGAGGGATTGGGGGCAGGAGGAGAAGGGGACGACAGAGGATGAGATGGCTGGATGGCATCATTGACTCGATGGACGTGAGTCTGAGTGAACTCTGGAAGTTGGTGATTGGACAGGGAGGCCTGGCGTGCTGCGGTTCATGGGGTCACAAAGAGTCAGACACGACTGAGTGATTGAACTGAATTGAACTGAAGGTGAATGTGATGAAGTGAGGGGAGGCTCAGTGAGAGAAGCCGAGGAGAAAGAGAAAGAAGGACATGGAAGATGTTGAAGTAAAGAAGGAGGAAGACCACCTTGTCCTTTCTCCTGTTAAAACCTTCGAAGAACCCCTCATCTGCATGAGTAAGTCGAAGAGCCTCAGCTCAGGCACCAGCCCTGGAGATCAGCTCGGCGGGACCAGCTCTTGCCCTGCCTCCACGCATCCATGCTCCAGCCACCAAAAAAGCACCGGGTGTTGCATCTCCACACCTTTGCCCTTGGGGTGTCCTCTGAGCAGGTGGCCTTTCAGCTCTCCCTCATTTTAGAAAAGCACCAGGCATCCCTCAAGTATCGCCTCCTCTGGGAGGCTTTTCCTGAGTCCTTGAGGCAGAATTGGTCTCTCCCTCCACTGGGCAGCTGTGCCTCCTTCCCTCAAGGGCAGACTCCCAGGACTGTTTGCTTCCTCGCCTGCTTCTCACTCTGCAGGGAGCTCCTCGAAGGTGGGCTGCATCTCTCGTTCATCTTTGTACACTGGTGCTTGAGCTACGGGTCTGGAACACGCTCATGAAATGGTCATGGGATGACAGGAGGGGCAAGGGGAGGAGCAAGAGGAGAAAGGGTGAAGACAAGAGGGGAAAGGAGCCCGAGGACAAGAGGGAAGGAGAAAAGAGAGGTGATGGAAAAACAGCATGCCATTGGGGTATGGAGTGGGGAGGGGAAGGAAGAGGAAGCGAGGGAGGAGGGAAATACGAAGGTGAAGCAGAGAGGAAAGTGAAGAGGATAAAGGGGAAGGGAAAGTAGATAAAGAAACAGGGCTGGTGTTGGAAGGGGGATAGAGGAAAACGGGTTCCAGAGAATCTGGGAACTTCTAAGCAACCAGTACCTGGCCCCTGGGGCCTGCTTCCCATTTCTGCATCCTCACAAGGCACCAGGGTTAGGTCCTCACTGAGCCCAGACCCATCTGGAGAATCTGTGCCCTGGGATGACTGTTGAGAGGAAGCATGGCTTTTTTACTACTCAAAAACAACAGGCAGATTCTTTTTTTTTTTCTTTTAAGAATACGCCTGCCAGTACAGGAGACGTGTCCATTCCCTGGGTAAAAAAAAAAAAAAAAAACAGGCGGGCCCCATTGCGGGTTGATTGGTGTGGACAGCTGTCACTTACAAAGGAGAATCCTGCTCCTTCCTGCCTGTCATCACCTGCTCCAGCCAGCTCTATTTTGGACAGACTCCACTGGACAGCTACCAGCTGGAGACTTTGTGGGGCAACTTATCCCCAGCTAGATTTAACCAGACTCAGCTGGTCTTTCTCTCTTCTCTGGTTTGAATTCCACTGACTCTCCCAAAGCACCTCCTCTCACCCCATTTCAAGCAGACACAGCAGGGGTGCTAGCTTGACTGCCCAGGCACACAGGCCTCCAGGTAGTGTTGTGGGTGTATTGCAATGGGAGTTACCTCATAAGTACTCTGGGGCTGTTGCCTGATCAGGGCTGGGCCATCTTTCCAACATCAAAATTGACCTGTGCTGGGTAATAAGAGACTGGCTTCTCTGAATGCAGGTATTACATGAATCAACATCACTTGAGGTCAAAGTAAATATCATTAGGGAAGGAAGAGCCTGGAGGCCTCTCTGCACCTTTATCTCTCAGCTTCCCAAGGGAGGCTGTTGAGGGCTGGACCACAATAAGTGGTTCTTCAGTTAATTCCAAGACCCACTTAATTTGCATGATTCAGCCCAGTCCCTTGCGTCTTCTCTCTAATGCCCTCTCCCTCACCAGCCTTCATCTTTACATGTAAAACCACAAGACCCCAGTGCTCCTCTTTCTTTTCTAATAATTTACCAAGAGGAGAAAGTATACACTTATGGGGGTGGGGGGCAGCATGGAGGGCAGGGGAGAGAAAGCAATGCTCTTAAAGGTAGTATTTTCCTTAACCACACACAGGCCAGAAGGGTCTAGTAGGAGGGAGAGATGGATAACCTGTGTGCAGAGATGGCATGAAAACTTAGGCAAGTTCTACAGAGTTCTCGATCCTTCTGGAAGACAAATAGAAGCAACTTGTCCCTTCCTTTCTAGCAGGGGCAATGGCATCTGTTGGAGAGGGAAATGGAGAATTTAAATTCACAGGGCTCGTTTTANATAACCTGTGTGCAGAGATGGCATGAAAACTTAGGCAAGTTCTACAGAGTTCTCGATCCTTCTGGAAGACAAATAGAAGCAACTTGTCCCTTCCTTTCTAGCAGGGGCAATGGCATCTGTTGGAGAGGGAAATGGAGAATTTAAATTCACAGGGCTCGTTTTAGCCTAGACCAAAACTTTCATCATCTCTTCTAACTTGACCCTCACTGGAAGTCTAATGAATTTCAACTCTCTTTCTTTTGCTCCTAAGGCCTAAAATGGGCAATAGGTGAGTGAGAAAGAACCAAAAAAAAAGTCTCAAATAATCCTTAATCCAAACAGAATCACGATTCCTAATGAAAAATAGAAGTTAACCAAAATAGTGTTTTTTGTTTTCCTTTCCAAGANTAGCCTAGACCAAAACTTTCATCATCTCTTCTAACTTGACCCTCACTGGAAGTCTAATGAATTTCAACTCTGTTGCTTTTGCTCCTAAGGCCTAAAATGGGCAATAGGTGAGTGAGAAAGAACCAAAAAAAAAAGTCTCAAACAATCCTTAATCCAAAGAGAATCACGATTCCTAATGAAAAATGGAAGTTAACCAAAATAGTGTTTTTTGTTTTCCTTCCCAAGCAGGTGTGCAGCATGAACCTAGTTGATTGGTCCTCTCCCTTCATTCTCCTTCTTAGAGAAAGTCCTTGTAAATTAGTGTTGGCTTGCGCAGTGATAGAGGATGGTCACTGTAGTTCCTTGGTCTCTAGCTGCCAAGTTTCTCCTTGAAACTACCCTCACGCCTACCTCTTTCCTGGAGGCACCACCCACCCAGAGACTACATCCCTCTGCCCGTTCAGTTACTTATCAATTATCCGCTGAGTAGTTGGGCGCCACAGGAGACTTAGAACAGAGCTATAGTGTCCCTGTCTTTCTGAAAGCATGAGGGACACAAAATGAGGCTGGGAAGCCAGTGGACTCATATAATGAAGGCTCTTACAGGGCTGGATAAGGAGTTTAGACTCATTTTATAGACAGCGAGTCATGCCAGAAAGTTTTTAAGGAGGGGTGTGGCACCGTCAGTTTGCTTCATAGGAGGTCATCCTGGGCTCAGTGTGGAAGGTGGCCTGGAAGGGGTTGGCAAAATGGGAAGCAGTCAAGAGGAGCAGTCGAGAGGTAGAGGCAGAGTCCGCCAAGGGCAGAAGGGATGCTGTGGGAGGGAGCAAGGTCATGGGCCTTTGAAATACACACACAACTTAAAAGGCTTGGTCAAGGGAGTAAAACACCAACAAAACAATATACTTCTCCCCCAAAGCTGCATTTTATTCAACTATGATTAGTAACTGATTTGATTCCATCCATTGCATTTTACAACCCCTGTCTCCTGCAATTGTCTGGTCCTGGTAACAATTTTGTTGGAGCATAGGAGGCACATTATAAATACATTTTATACTGCACATTGTATTTGAAGCAAATTTGAGACATCTCTGATTAGGTGCCTTCCCAACGATAGCCTTGTTCAGACAAATAATTGCGTGCTGATTTTTATTTTATTTTATTTTATTTTCAGCTTTGTTCTCTCCCCCTTAGCAAAGCTGCAATCTTGCATACACACGTCAGTGGATAAAAACCCTTGAAAATAACTCTTCANAAATTTGATGGCATATTGAGTGCAGCACTTTCACAGCATCATCTTTCAGGATTTGAAATAGCTCAACTGGAATTCCATCACCTCCACCAGCTTTGTTTGTAGTGATGCTTTCTAAGGCCCACTTGACTTCACATTCCAAGATGTCTGGCTCTAGATTAGTGATCACACCGTCATTAATTCTGCTTGAGACAGCTAGGAAAAGGAGATGGTATTTAAGTTAGTTCTTTAAGAATTTTAGTAATTAATAAGAGTTTGTAAAATGGAGAAGGGCCTGTGGCCCCACTATGTCTCCTTTGCTTTACCATATGCATGTGTTCACTGTTCTCCTGCCAGGCAGGTTCTATCTGGGATAAAAATGCAGTGCTTTCCCTTCTCTCAAGGGTTAAAGCCACTCCTGCAAATGACCTGGACAGTAACTGAAATTTCTAGAGAGAAAGAGCCAGGTTTGTACTCTTCCTGAGTAAGTATGGCTCTCTGAGTGGCAGGGGAGTTTCATTACGATTTTTCTTAGAGTTCCACATTATCATATCTCTTTTTTATGCTTGGAGGGAAGTTGTTTGAATTGGTCCCTCTCTGGGGGCCCCCAAATAGATGATTTTTTTTTCCCTTTCATCTCTCTGGTGTTACCATCAGGAACTGTGCACAAAGTCTCTCCAGCATCCCTTGTGACTTGTGCTTCCCATCATTCTTTTGATCACTCAATAAATATTTATTAAATACCAACCATTCCCTGGTGGCTCAGATGGTAAAGAATATACCTGCAATACCAGAGAGACCCTGGTTCAATCCCTAGGTCGGGAAGATGCCCTGGAGAAGGGAATGGCTACCCACTCCAAAATTCTTGCCTGGAGAATTCCATAGACTGAGGAGCCTGATGGGCTACAGTCCAGGGAGTCACAGAGAGTCGGACACGACTGAGAAACCAACACAGATACATACATACATATAACCATCCATCTAGTCTGGGCACTGGGAATACAACAGTTAAAAAACAAGCCCTTGTCCTTATGGACTTTACAGTTCAGTGGGAGAGTTAGACAATACATAATTAAACAAATAAAGATATTAAGATAATGTCAGGCAGTCGTACGTTCTTAGGAAGAAAAACAGTATAGTAGGAGGCTATTCAAAATGTTGGAGTGGTAAGATCAGGGACATCTCTCTCAGAAACTTAGAGAAGAGTAGAGAATGAAAGCTATTCCAAGCCAGAGAGATGGAAAGCAGGACTATTCTCAGAATACTTGATGAACAGAAAGGGAGAGAGTGTGGCTGGAGTGGAGTGAGCTAGGAAAAGAGCTGTCATCAACAAGTCACTGGGACAAGGTCATTTAGATCTTTCAGACTGCATAAAGACTTACAATTTTATGCTAGTTGAGGGGAGATGGCTCTGAAGAGCTTTGACCAGTGGAGGAACATGGCATAATGAACTTCTTCATAGGGCCGTGTTGGCTGCTTTGTTCAGCATACACAGAAGAAAATCAAGAGAGGAGACTGGATAGGAGGCTGATGTCATAGACTGAGCAAGAAGTGGTGGTGACTTAGACTTGAGAGGTGGTGTGGAAGGTGGTGACAAGTGGTCACAGCACATGTTTTGGTGACAGGTCAAGAAGACGTATTTAAAGGATTGAATGCAAAGAATGGGAGAAACACAAAAATCAAAGATGACGACAAGGGTTTGGTTAAAAGCAACTGAGTGAATGGAAGGATTACTTGTGAGATCTGAAGACCTAGGGGAGATTTGGGGCTGGGGCTGCTGAATGCCAAGTTTGATTAGGGAAATTTCTATTAGGCGTTCAAGAGGTAATACTGAGAATGTCAAGGAGGTATGGACTGATGACTTCAAAAAGTTGGGTGATTTTCGAGAGGAGGAAGAATTAATTTGGAGAGAGGACTGAGTACCCGGGAGAGCACACACCCCAGCCCCAAGAAGGTAGGGAAGAGGAGGAGTTAAAAGAGCATCACTGAGGGGATTTCAGGGGGAGACAAACCCTCAGGGAAGAGCTAGTTTCAGTTAGAGCAAGAAGGTGATGAAGTTGCTCAGACATGAGACTGAGGATGCCGGGAATTTGATCAGAGATGGGGCACAGCTCCACAGCGCACCACAGAAAGCTTCAGTGCTTGGGCATCAAACCTCAGAGGATCATGGGTAAGGAAGACATTTTCAGGTGACTGGTTTCTTCACAGATCATGGGAAAGTGATTGCAGAACAACGTAAGGAAGAAGCCCCTGAGTGAGGACTCCAAACAATCTCAAGGATTCAGTTCTGGTCGCAAGTTCTGGGCATCTCAAGGTCATGCCAGCATTGACTGAATATTAAAAATCCTACTAATAAGGGCTATATTCTGTTCTCACTAGTCTGTCTTCCTAAATGCCCCAAGGTGGGTGGCCTCTCCTCAGGTTAGGGAAAGGAGTGTGGTCATCGCAAGTTCTACCCCATGTCTTGAGGACAGAGGTTGAAAAAAGGAAAATCAGAAATCTAGAAGAGCTTACAAAAGAATCACAAGCCATAGGCACTTGGGAAAAAAAAAACAAAAAACTATCAGTCCTGGGCACTGAAAGATGAAGCCCAACACACTGGTCAAATGGGCTGTGAGTGTGAAGGGGTTTAGAGAAACCGGAAGCCCACTGGACAGCCTGGGTGGCCAAGAAAGGCTCACAGGGAAGGTGGGCCTCAGGGGGATCCCCAAGAATGAGGAGGGTCTGCTCCATCACCCGGCGCAATGAACGGGGAGGTCACCTGGGTGGATTTGTATCTATCAATTCAGTAGTGTGCCTCTGGGTGAGAAAGAACCATTTCCTCTTTATCATCGTCCTTAATAATTCTAAATCAGGAGGTAATGGAAAACCAACTCAAAGCTCATTTCAGAAGGATGTGGAAAGGGGGAGGCAGCAGGAAAACACATCAGAAAACAAATTCATCTTCTTGGCACAGAGACAAAGGACTGGGGCTTGGTCCAGAGCTACAAAGACTGATCCTTTCAAGGCTGCGCCAGTTTTTCAAGACATTCAAGTCAAGTAGTGATAAAAATCCCACTATTCACTGTTATATTAATGGCTTCTCCACTATATGCAGATAGGTAAAAGCATCATATCTTTATTTGCATTTCTTTTTCTATTGCCTCCAGCTCACTGAATTTCTTCCTTATCTGCCAAGAAATGTCTACTTTTAAGGTATTCTTTCATTTCCTCATGCCATTGGCTGTCAAACGACTTAATAACTTGCCTATCATAGAAGTCAAATATGGTTTATTAAAAATGCATGTCTCACTCAATAAGATGCCCTTTGGCGGTCTTCAGACCTTGACGCCTCTGTCTCAAAGCTTGGGAGCACAGAATGGTCTTGGCTGGCCAGCTGCACTGCCTTGTCCTGTAACTTGCTCGTTGCTGCCCAGATTATGCTGAAGCGGCACAGAGAAGGGAGGTAGGAACTGTCCAAAGAGGTGGAATTGGACCACTTTACTGACTTGAGGAGGTGGGACGTAGGCCTGAAACCCCCAAGTGCCTGAAGACTTCCAAGTCATCCGGCCAGGTTTCAGGGAAAGAATTTGGGAATGAGGATGGAACTGGTACCTTGAGGTGGGAGGGAGGGAGGGAGGGAGAAAGGCATCTCTGGAGGGAGTGGCATCAAGCAGGAGTGGGCTGTGTTGACTCAGTGCACTGGGATGACGAATCACGCCTGGGATGGCTCACGTAGCAAGGCGACATCGCTATTTACAGGGGCTAATGAGGCGTCTGCAGTCACACACTCAGAGTCTGGATGCTGTTGTGGTGGAGGAGGAAGCAAGGAGCCTGAGCTAAAAACACAAAGGGAACCGGAGGTCGCCTTTTCCATCCTCTGCCCAGTGGTCCCACAGCTCCAAACCACTTCAGCAGGATATACTGACCCTTCTACCAAACGATCTCAGAGCAGCTCTTCCGCTTCCCAGACTGATGTTCTCCAGTGGCCTGTGGATCTCCTACCTGGAGCCTCAGGACTTCAGCTAATCCTTCATTCTTGGCTCTTCTGTACATAACAGAGATGAGAAATCCCTGTGCTGCCTCATGTTGTATACCATCCCCTCCACTATTTACAGACTCCACTCCATCTCACTTTAGTCTCCTCCTCTTCTTGACTCTAGTTAATCCCCACCTCTTCCATGAGAGCATCTCTCACTGCTGTCCTCCAGATGGTTGTTTCTTATTGTTAAAGGGTCTGGCATGTTCTACTCTATCTACTCAGGACAACCAAGATGGTGGAGAGCCCCAGCCACTCTGCCCAAGAGAATGGAGATGCCACACCCAAGCAGAGACTCGATGCCATGGAAAGACCCAGAAGGGAGCTCAAGTGCCCACAGTAGGAAGGTGTGGTTACTCGGCAGGGAGAAGGCAGGGGTTCCTCTGGAGGAGAGAGAAATCTGAGCTATGAGAGTGGATAAAGGGAAGACATGGACCACAGGAGGAAAAAATAAAGGGGAAGGTAAACAAAAGGAATAGAATGAAGGGAGGCACCTGTGCCATGAGACAGAAGGAAGAGAGGAAAAGGAGGGGAAGGACACTGGGGAGAAGGTGAGGAGCCATGGAGAAGCCAGAGCAAAGTCAAGGTCCAGAGAGGGGGCCAGAGACCAAGGGCCAGAGAGAAGAGGAGAAGGGCAAGGAGTGTGAGCTCTTGAAAAGATGCACAAATCCATGGCTGGGCTGAGTGAGGGGATGATGGCTCAGCCTGGTCTGGCCCGGGACACGTGCTGATCCTCTGTTGAGACCATCACCAGGGAATCAGCCCCGCCAAGCAGCTGGAAGAGCGATCCCTCATGTCCTCTGCCTGGAACTCCCTTGTTACTTGGGATGATAGGTGGCCAGGTGCTGACACGGCGTGACTTGAGCTTGGAGGTTTCATGAGCTTCTCCTGTAAGAAACCCCCAGAGAGATGACTGGGAGATTGGGACTGACTGTGTATGAAGTCGATGGCCTGTGAGGGTCTACTGTATCAGACACGGGGCAGGGGGGTGCGGGAAGAAGGTACAATCTGTTTATAGGACATTTATTAAGTTAACCTTAAAAATGCATTCCAATATACAGTGAAAGTGAAAGTAATATTCCCTCAGTCCTGTCCAACTCTTTGTGACCCCATGGACTGTAGCCCGCCAGGCTCCTCTGTCCATGCGATGCTCCAGGCAAGAATGCTGGAGTGGGTTGCCATTTCCTTCTCCAGGGGATCTTTCTGACCCAGGGATTGAACCTGGGTCTCCTGCATTGCAGGCAGATTCTTCACTGTCTGAGCCATCAGGGAAGCCCCCCAGGATACAGTTCAGTTCAGTTCAGTCACCCAATATACAGTGGGTACAGACAAATACTGATTTGATTCCATGTACATAAGGTGCCTAGAATAGTCAAATTCATAGAGTCAGAAAGTACATCAGCTGGCACCAGGGGCAGGGATATGGACGGGTGGGGAAGGGGGATGGGGAGTTAGTGTTTAATGGGGACAGAGTTTCCCTTTAGGAAGGTGACACATTTGGCTGATGGATGATGGTGAGTGTTGCACAAAAAATGTAATGTACTTAGTGCCACTGAACTGTACAGTTAAATATGGATTAAAAAAAAGAAGAAATGCCAGAAGAGGGAGGAAATGAGGATGTAGTGAAAGAACAGAGAGAGAGAAATGAAGGCAAGTGCTGAGAGAGAGAACAGGACCACGCCAAGACAGGAAAGAGCAGAGCAGAGACGAGAGAGAGGGCAGAGAGGCTGATAAGGAGGGGAAGGCAGCAGTAACGACTGGGAGAGAGACTGAGAGAGATGGCATGAGATTGAGAGGATGTTGAGAGAAAAACAGGTTGAGGGAGAGGAAGAAGAGAGGCAGGGCTAGAAAACACAGAGCACGGAGCTGGAGCAGCAGAGAACGGAATGGGCCCTAATTTTGAACCGTTGCCAGCATCTGAACTTGCTCCCTCTGCTATCCATTTTTCATCCGTCACTAAGACGAGCTGAAAGAGCTAAGCTTCAGGTTTTGTTGATTATAAAATGTTCCATTCTGATCTGTACGAAGGGTAACTTTCCTGGATTTCTAAATGAACCACATGCAGTTAGAGAAAGAGAGTGAGGGAAGGGACGTGGGGGGTGGGGAAGGTGCTTGCCACACCACTAAGGATGAAAAATAGAGCCACTTAGTAACACCCCCGCAAAGCTGGAGGAGACACTTCCTTACATATTAGTGTCATTCCTTGGGGACAGGAAGCTCGGTGGCATATTAGGGCATCCGTTGTCCTGGGGCTGGCCCTGCTGCCTGCAAATCTCTCTTCTACCTGCTTTGTTTCTGCCAAATGCAGAGTCAGAGATCTGGCTTTACCAGGAGCTCACACTGATGACCCCTCCCCATGCAAACAAAACTACAACTTTCAGTCTCCCCAAGAGAAGCCAGGTTGAGCTGAGTGTGGGGAAGGCGGGGCTAGACTCCTGGGTCTCTAATTGCTAGCTTCCATGGGAATGCCCCCCTACCCCAGTGCCTGCAACCTTTCAGTCTGCAGCGCCCACTGTAGGACCCACCAAGGTGGCGGCGCCCTGAGAAGAGGGACAGAGTGAGGACGGGGAGGGGGTGGCATGCTCCACTGCACCTCTCCCCAGAATGCAATGTGACACAAGACATCGGGAGATGGCAGCGAAAGTTCAAGGGAAAAACACAGTTATTTATGGCTCGGGCATCTGTCGTCAGATCAGAAACAGAGACCTAATCTCGGGCAAATCCTTGCCTGTACCAGAGCAGATGGGGAGGTGTGTGCAGTGCTCAATCCTGTTCAACTCTCAATTCATTATTATTCCTCATCTCCAGATCCCATCTCCGAAGCAGACGTTTGTCCTGGCTGTGATGCCAGCAGCCCCACGTGGGTGGACCGGGAGATGAGAGTGTCCTTCTCTTGGATGGGTAGTTATTTCCATCATGTGACTTAGAACCTTCTGTGTGAGGAGAGGAGGTTACGGCAGAATCCTGAAAAGAGACGATGAAAAAAAGGAACAAAAGGAAAATTCCAGCCCAGAAAAACCACTTGCTGAATGGAAATGAAATTGGCCTGGAAGCCCATAGGTTAAAGATCTAATCTCCCTCTGCCCTACCTTGCAATGTGACCTCAAGCAAGTAATTTTACCTGTTTGCCTGTCTGTTTCTGCCAAATGCTTGAGATTCTGTATTTGCACATTCCCAAGAACACACAAAGATGCCCGCTCATCCTGGGTGTGATGGGAAAAAAAATACCAAATCTGAAATCAGGAGATCTAGGTTCAAGTCTTTATTTGCCAGGGACCAGTGAGTCACCCAAAGCAAAGCAGCTTCCCCTGCTGACTCTTAGGCAAGAAAGGAAGGTGAGTTTATCTGGCCCTTTCCCAAGCTAGGAATCCCACAGTTTCATAAGAAGGAAATCTGGAGATTATCAGAGGGCAAAAAAATGAATGAAGTCTGAGGAACTCAGATGCAGCTCCTGAGCCCTTGTAAGTACTCACCCTATCGGCTGAACAAACGAATAACATTCTCTAATGGTGATTCTGAGATTGTGGCTCACTGGACTCAGACTTACCAGGCAGCACAGACTCTCAGCTCCCAGTGCTATAGGCAGACACCTTCTCTACCCCATACCACTCTCAAAACAACCTGCCTATCTCCCAAGACCTTCCGTGCTGGCATCCCACGTCCCCAAGAGCACTTTTGTGGGGGAGGGCAGAGGAAGGGGAGGAAGGACAGGGTGGGTGGGGCACATGTGGAGAAAGGAGGCCTCCATGTGACTCCCCATGCCTGTACTGATTACGCCGCCTTATAAACTCTTTTAAGAGGACACTGTCCTCCAAGGAGACATCAGATGCATCTTCTCAACTGAAAATATGCATCCACAAGCTCTGTATGTTTCATTGCAAAACAGAATTACATTTCCCCACCTGTCTAGATCTGTTTACACTTGGGTCAGTGTGATTCCAAAGGCAGAGCCTCTGAGGGTCCTCAGCCAATGTCAAGGGGTTTAGCTTCCCCCACTCCCACCCTCGATCAGATGGCAGGCACACTCAGTGGTAAACCCTGGCTACAGTGGTAAACCCAGGTAGCAGGAGGGCTACCTGCTTCGTGAAAGCGGGAAAGTCTGATGTCCTAATAATGGTAAATAAAGACCTGGAGCGGAGCTTTAGGTAGACAGATGTTTTGATTGACTAGACACAGGCGTCTCTGTTTCCAGTGCCTGAGAGATGGTGGGTGATGGGGGAACTGCATTTCAGCTCCACTCCCAGGGGCTGTCAGCTGCAGGGCCTCATTTGTGCGCTTTGTATTCCTCTCACTGCAAGGCCATCCAAAGGACTTAGGGCTGCCAGGGAGACTGTGCTAACTAACATTTGCAAGTGACCAAGCAAGACCTCACTGTCCCCAAGCTTTATCCCTTCCCTGGGGTATCAGGTAGAAGGGAGGAGAAGATATGATTGGTCACCCCTCAATAAGGCCTGGCTGGGAAGTCTCTGGAGGTGCCTCCTGCACTGAGATGGACATCTGCCCACAGTCCAGCCAGACACCCCTCAGCAAGAAGAGGGCAGGGCTCCATCTCAACCCCTGAGGCTGCAGCGCAGAAGCCTCCCAGGAAGACAGTGGCCGCATCTGCGGAGACAACGAGATGGCACTCTTCCTCCAGCCCTGGGCACCCTCTGTCAGCAGCCTGATTCTCTGCAGTTGGTTTTGCCTATGTTGGCACCTGTTCACAGCTTACACCAACTAACGTCTGTCAATGGGCTAATTATCATCAAGGATAAGGAATTAAGAAATTATGAATGTGTAGACACTTCTGTTCTCACACTAACGGTTTGTATGTTTAATGGTTTGTTTATTATGTAATGGTTTGTTTATTTTGCCGATGGCATCTGTCCTCATCTGAACCTCCAAAGTGCAAATTGGACTTGTACTTGCCTTTATTTTGGGTTTTCCCCACCTCTGTTGTCCTTGATTTTCTATTGCCCTTAATGAAGGTGGCAGTCATTGTTTAAATACGTGGATAGTAGGTAGGTAAATAGATAGATAGGAAGGGAGGGAGGGAGAGAAGGAGGAAGAAAAAAGAAAGGAAGGAAGGAAGCAGGGAAGGGAGGGAGGGAGGAAGGAAAGGGTTTGTAGGGTAATAAAACTTCATAAATCCCATTTATTGAAGGAATTTTATGTTTGGCTTGGAAAAGACAAAGTTTAAGTGGAACATGATAACTGTCAAGATTAGAATTATCTTTTTAAAGCTATTCTTCTAAAGTATGACATGTACACATGCAGAAAACTATGAGAAATAAATGTATCGCTCAGCTTTTTTAAACGTCTTGTACCCACAGCCTGGTTCCACTGCTGGCATCTTCCCAATCACTCCCTGCTTCCTGCTCTCAGAGGTCACCACAGTCCTCACACTTGTCTTCTACGGCAATTCATTTTTAAAACTGTTGCTTATGGCTCATCATCTAAATATGTAGCACAAACAATATGACATTTTGGGGGGCCTGTTTTTTGGACTTTAGGTAAATGGAGATGTACAGGGTACCAACTTCCTTGGTACATACATTCCTTGACATACATTTGTGTGTGTGCATGTATATATATATATATCTAGTAGTAGAATCAAGACTAATGTATCTGCTGCTAAGAGGAAGCACATTCTCAAAGTACAGAAGATTTTCTCTAACATTTCTAACATTTCATGGACAGCCATAAAGAGAGTGGGTTAGAACCCCCCAGGGGTGCTACAAGGGAGGTCTGCCTCTACGGCCTATTCAAACTCCAAGATTCTAAGGCTCTAATTAGGAGTAAAATCTACTTTGATAAATGTTCAGTTATAACCAGTAGAGGGCTTCAGCCATACCATAAGTTAAGTCATGATACGCTTGAGTGCTTATTTAAATAAACAGACATGAATGCAGGTACCCCCACACTCCTGTCTTAACAGTGTATCTAATCTTTTATTGCCTGGCCATAGTGCTTCTCTGTCCTCATTACCTGCACCTAGTTCAGAGCAGAGTATCCAGTCCATGCAAGGTCATCTCATGCTTCTGGCTAAGGTTACAGGCAGTGGTGGAAAATAGGGTTTATTTCAGGCTATCTCAACTGGTGGTGGTTGTCTGCAGGGCAGGACTAAGGCTGAGAAGTAGCAGAGGCTGCATAGCTGGAACTTAACCTAATCCCAGTATAGAACACGACAGAGAGATCAGCCCAAGGATATGGGATGCCCTGGAGGCCTAACCCTGAGCTGCCTGGGCTCCAGAGGACGGAGCTGGAGGTACGCAGCATGGCCTCTGCTAATGCTTGGACAGCAGAGGAGATCTAATCCTAATCCTTCAAACGCAGACCTTCCCCAGGTCTGTTTGTCTTCCCCTAATCCTCTAATATTTAAAGCAATTTCAATCCTGTTTGAAGAGACTTTTCAGCAGTTTGAGTCTGGGGCCTCTGGAGGGAGAGAGGTAGGGAAAAAGGCAACAGAAGTGGGAGGGAGGAGGAGCAGGAGTGAGAGTGAGCCCTGGAGACACAGTGGTGCGGGAAGGAAAGGTCCGGGAAGACAGCAGCCTGCCGACACTGTTGAGTTACATCCTCCGGAAGCTGCCGTCCCAAATATGGCATCTTCACAATCTCTAAGAGAGTGCAGATGACAAGGGAGGAAAAGAGGGAAGGGCTTGGGCTAAGATCTGGGCCTTGAAATATGGAGCTCATTCATTCATTCGATCAGGCAGGCAGTCAACATAACACGTATCGAACATCTACTGTGTGACGCTATATCCACACTAACCTTGAACAGATAATTACCAGGATCATTTTTAATTACAAAGGGGAAATGCAGGATGTGGTGGGAGCCTATACAGGGTCCCCAAACTTGGGATCAGATCAGATGTGTCTACAGACGGAGCAGAGACCCGCAGGCTATTTTTCACCATATCACGGTTTTTGCTCCATGTTTAAAAAACAAAAACAACAAACAAACAAAACAAAACCCTACCACCCAAATGACCCCTGGTTCTTCTATCCTGGTGTTCGTCTATCTCTAGAGTCTCCTGGCTTTTGCTCCATCAGCTTGGACTAGGCAAATCAGAATGACAATGTGTGGGACTCTGCCCTGTTACAGTCAGCACATGATAAGGGGCTTCGAGAAAGGAGTATTCCAGAGGGATGAAGGGAGTAGCTCAGCCTAGCAAGGTAAGTGATGGCTGAAGACCAGTCTCCTTTCTTAGACCTTGTTTTGAAAGCCAGAGAACAGAACACATTTCTGAGCAGAACATCCTCATTAAAGAACATTTGTCCATTTCAAGGAATTGAGGGTCCCTCCAAAGTCACACTCTTTTACAAATGTTTAACAGGGGTGATAGAAATAGGTGACAGATAGTCAGGTAAGTGGATGGATGGCAGATGGGTAGCTGAATAGATAGATCAATGTATCAGCTGAATGATATCAGCTGAATATCTATCTTAGATAGACGGATGGTAGGTTAATGTCTAAGAGTTTAAAAAGAAGGCAGAAGATAGGAGAAAAGATGATTTTATAACTTTGCAACATGCTGAGAATCAAAAAAAAAATCATCTTAAACAAAAACAAAAGTCACCATAAGCAATTTTTATAGGAGGAATAGATGCTCAGCAAAGTCACAATCCAGACAGAAGATTCCACTAGGCACTGGGACAGAGAGATGACAAAGGGGGCCAGTGACCGCTAAGATGAAGTCTGGTTATGTATTCCTGTACACCCCTTCTTTATGCAGAGAAAAGAATAGGCTTGGGCTTTGCCTGAAAAACTGCTTATATTCTAGTTAAACGAGACAAGGGGATCTACCAAGAAATGTTTATTAACATCCCCAACTTTAACCTTAAGCCATGGTATTTTAGTCCATCTTTGCCAATAATTGCCTAAGTGAGCTTGGGCTGCCCTGTCAAATTACAGGTCTCAAGTTCTTTATGTGTATGATGGAGATGAGACCAGGATGTCCCAACCATCCTGCCCACCTCTGACAGTCTTGCTGCTAAGCCAGGAAAGCATTAGCAAACCCCAGAGCAACAAGCAACACTGGCATCTCGCCAGGTTCCCACAGCTTCTGCCCAAGGCTTTTCCAGATGGGATCTCTGATGACTGATAAGCACCCAAACCAGGATCGGAAGCCCCCCACCAACCGCCCCCTATGCTCATCTCAGCATCCATACCATCACCTCTTCTGAAAGACTTTTCCAGTAGCTGGCAACACGTTCATATGGCCATTTCCCCCCTAAGTTTCAAAAGTAAGATATTTTAAATTCCCTGATTGAGAGAAGTCCATGAGATCCAATGCTTCTGTGTCATATCTCCTTACCTCACTTGTGATTTCAACTCCAGCTGCAGTGGGCAGCTCAGGGCAGCCTTTGACCACCTCAGGCTGACATCCTTCTCTGCACATCTTTTGCTTCTGTCCTGGGGCTTCTCCAGTGCCACAGGGATGGAGGCTCTACATAGACCCAACTCCATGGGTTCCTTCTCCCAAGGCTGATCCAGCTATTGCTCTCACTGAATGTCAGGAGCAGAAGCCAATACTGTAATCTCAGAGTGGTACCATACATTCAGGAGACAAACTGACCACCTGCGGCAGGTGGAATACATTGGATCCCTTCTAGCCTGGAAGGGGTTACATTGGACCCCTTCTCTCTTAGAAGGGGAAATGGCTTGTCTTATCTAGAATTCACACGTACTCTGGATACAGATTTGTCTTCATCACCTAAGATACCTTTGTCAGCGCTATTCTCTGAAGGTTGAAGAAAGGGAGATCTGCTGACTCTGGACCCCTTGTTACAACTGTCTTAGACCAAGGAAGCTATTTTACAGCCACGGAGGTGTGAGAATGGGCTCATGACTATGGCACCCACTGACGCTGCCATATACCACACTACATTGAAGCAACAAGCCAGAACAACGCAGCACCTTAACTAGACCATCTAAAGCCCCAGATGGAAGGCATGGGTTTGGAGTGCTGTTCTCTGCGTTACTGAACAATAGCTGATATATAGTTCCTGTGTCCTCAATAACTGGGATACACAGGTTCAGGAACTCGGGAGTAAAAGTTTCTGTGGTCATCTCATCACCACTCCTAGTGACCTACTTGCAAAATTTGTGCTTGGAGTCCCTACAAATCCAGATTCTGTGGCACTGGATGGAGTTTCTGGTGCCCAGTCAGGGAACAGTGAGAGTCCGACCGGGTCTAAAGTTCTAAGTATTGCCTGATCATTGTATGCTGTTCATGCTTGTAGGCCACAGGGCAAACAGAAACCCTGAAACTGATGATTGTAAGGAGCCAGACTTGCTGCTATTTTATAGGAAAGAGAAGAATACTTGTGGCGTCCCAGTGAGTCACTGGACATTTCTTGGTGCTTGGGATCTAAAGGAGGACTCCCACGGCCCTGGTTCCATTTTCTCCCTGACACTCTCCCTCATACAAGTACTAGATCAGATGATCACAGAAGCTTAGGATTCCTGCTAGGAGCTGTCCTGGGTGCCACGGTCTGGGGCAGATTCCAGTAAAGTGTCCTAGTTCACAGGTCTTTCCTCCTGAGCAGCAGGGTGTTTTTTGTGTGTGTGTGGAATGGCAGGAGATTGGGTGTCAACAGGCTGATTTGGGGTGACTCAGACCACTGACACAGACGGACCCCCATTCACCAGATGGGAAGCGCTGCTCAGCACGTAATCTCCCCTAGTCTGGCTCCTGCCCTCCTTGACACACAGCGTTCAGAGGTAACTAATGAGTCACAGGCTTTCTTGCTTCAGTGCCTTACCCACACTGTCCCCCTTCCTAGAACTCTCTTCCACCCCCATCCCTTTTACCTGCCAAGCAAACTCCTTTTTATTTCTCAAACTTCAGCCTGAGTCACCGCCTCATGGAGTTGCCTACCCTCTCCCAGCCCCAGGGCAAATTAACTGTGCCTTGACCACGTTTTCATAAGACACGCACCCGTATTTAGCGTCTGATATTGTCAGATCTCCCTCTTTCGACCATAAGGGCCTTGAGAATGGGGATAAAGACATGCTGAACAGGGCTACAGGTAAACATTTAATAGAATGTTTGTTGAATTAACTGATAACAACTCATAAGTTTGCTTTGAGGATTAAATAACTTAGACACTCCAGATGTCAGCTCAGGTCACTCTGTCCTCTTGAGTTTAAATAAAATTGACAAACTTCCTATCTCACATTCCACGGGGAATAAATGTCTTCCCAAGATCCTGTGAACGTCAGAGAGCTTAAGTCCTCACGAACCCTTCAGTCCTGGATTCTTGCGTCCATCGTGTCTCATTCCCGTCTCACTGCTGTCCTTTCCAGTTATCAGTGCACTCTGTTTGGTTCCCAGTCCCTTGCTCTTGCTTCCCTCCCAATTAAATAGATAAGCTAGTTGAGTTTATAGCAGATGCTTATAAGATTCGTGGCAATGGCAAATGTTTATGTCTCAACAATAAAGACAACCTAAAATTGAATATTAACTAGGCTTTGCATCCTTGAAAGGCCTTGAGCCACTCAGTGGAGCCCTTCTCACCTTTGGATTCTCTGTGGGCTCCAGCTGGCCACCATGTCACCTGTACGCTTTCTCTGCTCCTCTGCCACGTGGCTCAGCAGTAAAGAATCCACCTACTAGTACAGGAGATACAGTCTCCAACCCGGGGTCAGGAAGATCTCCTGGAGAAGGAAATGGCAACCCACTCCAGTATTCTTGCTGGAAAATCAACAGACAAGAAGCTCGGTGGGCTACAGTCCGTTGGGTCGCAAAAGAGATATGACTAAACAGCAACAACTTCTCTCAAATCTTTCCTTCTGTTCCCCACCTCATACCCAAGTCTCCGTTCAGTTCTTTTTAAAAATAATTTTAAAATCTCAATCAGAGCAATGCTTGAATATTTTTAAAATCAGATAGTGCAGACATTCTTACAATGACATCAATAGTCTCCTCTCCTAGCCCTCCCCACCTTGAATCCCACTCCCCAGAGGAAACCACTTGCAATCATTCTGTTTTGAGGGCTCCTGGTGGTTTCTTCCCCATACTAGATGGTATGTTCTTGCCTCCATTTCTTGATTTATTGACCACAGATACTGTCTATTGATTACCCACTACAAAATATAGAGATTTATATTCACACCACATTCAATATCCTTTTCTTTTCACCTCTCAACTTTTATACCGAGTTCTAAAATGGCATTCATCATTTAAAATAATACATGCAAATAGATATGTATGTTTCTTCTATATCAGGTAATATTTCTTCCTTCATATTCCACAAAAAGAATACATGGGCATCAATTTTTCTTTCAACTCCTCTGCCACCTTTTCCACACTCCACATGCTCCACACTTCCACAGCTGCATCTCTGTCGTGACTGATATCGTTTACATTGTTCTGTCCAACCCTGGGTCTGCCTTGCATCCTGTTGTGAGCATCACAAAGGCCTTCAGGGACCAGACTGGCCATGTCTATGGGTCAACATGTCCTGGTGTCATGGCAGGGAGATCAATGAAAACCACAGTGAACTACAAAGTGTCCAACTCAAAAAGACATTCACGTTTAAAAAAAAAAGTGTATACTTAAGCTCATCTGCAGTGGGCACTTACTGAAGGTGACTGGTTTATAACCTCTCATGTAAGTTACTTTAAAAGCTGAGTGTCAGTGAACACTGATGGTGAGCAGGATGGCCACCAAATACTCCATCTGCCCTCCTACCCCTGCTGTCTCCCTGCCGAGTGGAGAGAGAACTATGACTAGCAGAGAAATTATCACATTATCCTAGGCAGAGAAATGTGAGAAGTCTTGTGAGAGATTTTCAGGTTGAGCTAGTGGAAACCCAGTGAGATTTGCAAATCTCTCTTTCTCCGCTGCTGTAGCTGAAGCCAGATAGTCTAGATGGTGTGCTCTAAGGCAGTAGAGCATCCCTGACCCGGGTTATCAAGTGACCAGGGAGAGCACAGTTCTATGCTGACCTGCTTGGGCCATGTAGGGTGACCAAGAAATCAACTTTTATGTGTTAATTCAATGACATTTGGGGTTGTTACCTCAGCATAACTTAATTCATTGCTACTCACCTGGTAGTTAAATTAATATTTCCATAGGAATATTATTCATTGCATAGTCAGGAGGTGAGAATTATATTTCTTTCTCAATGGACTCAGTGCTATAGTTTTTGCTACGAGAAAGATATCCTTGCCATGACTGAAGTCAAATGTGCTCATTTCTCACACTCAAGTACTATACTTAAGTACCTGATAAACTTTATTTTGCTCCAAAACAGTTCATTCACTCAGTCATGTCTGACTCTTTGTGACCCCATGAACCATAGCACGCCAGGCCTCCCTGTTTATCACCAGCTCCCGGAGTTCACTCAAACCCATGTCCATCGTGTTGGTGATCCCATCCAGCCATCTCATCCTCTGTTGTCCCCTTCTCCTCCTGCCCTCAATCTTTCCCAGCAACAGGGTCTTTTCAAATGAGTCAGCTCTTCGCATCAGGTGGCTAAAATATTGGAGTTTCAGCTTCAAAATCAGTCCTACCAATGAACACCCAGGACTGATCTCCTTTAGGATGGACTGGTTGGACCTCAAATATAAACCATTAATTTCTCACATGAATTTTGGTAGTTTTCTTTACTTTTTAGAGAAAAGAATAATGTGTTTTTAGTATAATCTGAAATCATTAAGGCCTCAATTATTTATTACATGGGATCATTTTCTTCACAGAAATATAATTCCAGAGGCATTGGACCATATTTTCTAATCTGAATCAGTTACTTTTAGGTGTATCACATAACTATTTTCTTGGATACCCCCTTTCTCCTAGGTTAGTTCTATAATTTCTTGGGTCTCATATACTACTCTTTCTTATTTCATCTTTTGTTTTGCAGGAGTACATCCTTAAGTAACCTTCTTAGGAAGAATATTTAGGAGGCAAACATTCNATTTTCTAATCTGAATCAGTTACTTTTAGGTGTATCACATAACTATTTTCTTGGATACCCCCTTTCTCCTAGGTTAGTTCTATAATTTCTTGGGTCTCATATACTACTCTTTCTTATTTCATCTTTTGTTTTGCAGGAGTACATCCTTAAGTAACCTTCTTAGGAAGAATATTTAGGAGGCAAACATTCTAAATATTCATTTGGATTTCTGAAAATGATGTTATATATCTTTTATACTTAATAATGGCTCTAGATAAGTAAAGCCATACTTAATATGACTCTCAAATTTGTTTTCCTTTGAAGTTTGAAAGCAGATTTTATGCTGGGTTGATGAAGTAATCACCACTGCCCTGAGTCTCATGATGAGTACAGCTATGAAACCCATAGAGAATGAGTGGTTCAGATACTTGAGGACTCTGGCGTAAACAGCAGCAGACAGATTGGGAAAGCAGACCCAAGCTGAGAAGTAATAGCAAGTCAGCAGTACAGTTCCCACTTTTCCTCTGACATCCACAGACCTGGGCAGAGAGCCCCAGGAGATATCACGTAGTTCTGGATCAGGAGTGGGAAAGGGAATTCTTAGCATTCAAAGAGAGCAAATTCTCATTTTTTTTTTTTAATGTTTTCCTTTTCTCTGTTCCAAGAGTCTCAGATTCCACTGTGGTGTCAGTCTTGCAGCATCAACAGTGGCAGCAAGAGCACAAGGTGCTTACACTCTGTGTGTGTGTACATGCTCAGTGGCTTCAGTCGTGTGCAATCTTTATGACCCCAAGGACTGTAGCCGGCCGGACTCCTGTCCATGGGCTTTTCCTGGGAAGAATACTGGAGCGGGTTGCCATACCCTCCTCCAGGGGATCTTCCCTACCTAGGTGTGGAACCTGTATCTCCTATCTCTCCTGCATCACAAGTGGATTCTTTACAACTGAGCCACTGAGAAAGCCCTGGACTCTGAAGCAGCAGAATCTTCATCTCCAATCAGAGATGAGAGTGGGACAATCCCCCACGGGTTTCTTTTTCTCTGTGTCCTCCTGTTGGTTGACTCCAGAAGTGGGCACAGTTATAAAACGTGTAAGACAGCATAGAGAAACTAGAGCCTAGCTTCCTGGCCAGGACAGCAAAGAAGGAAAGCTGAGGGACCTGAAGGTACCAGAGATGGTAAGAAAGGAGGAGCTCAAGAAAGCAACCCCATAACAATGTCCCATCTCCTGGGATCTCCGTGAGCTGTGCATGTGTGGATTGGATCCTAAACAGCATGCCCCAAATTTTGAGAACAGAACTACAGGAACAGTTCCTCACACCCTGGTCCCCATGCCGCCCACTGGGTATGCACACAGAGAAGATTCAAATGGCTCTGCAAAAACTCGGAAATAAACCTGGCATTAAAATCACAACTCATGAAGCACCAGTTGGAATTTATAGCCTGAACCCAACAAAGTTAACTGCTTGTTAAAACAGAAATATGGGAGTGAGGCTCAGGAGGGAGGGGACATATATACTGGCTGATTCATGTGATGTATGGCAGACATCAACACAATACTGTAAAGCAATTATCCTTCAATTTAAAATAAATAAATTTAATTTAAAAATAAAAACAAATTAATTTTAAAAAAACAAAAATAATAAGATTTTCCATAGGATTTAAACAAGAGCCAGAGGCCCAAAAACATAATATTCAAAATGCCCAGGATATAGTCCAAATCCCTCAGTGTATGATAATGAAAAAAATCTCAATTGCCATGCTCCCACAGGAAAAGGCAATTAATAGGCACCAGTCCCAAGGACACACAAATGTTGGAATTATCTTGAAAAGACTTTGAAGTATGTATTATAAAAATGCTCCAATAAATAAAACATTTTTGAAAGATAGATGGTATTGGCAAAAAATATAAGCTGTAAGAAGTCAAGGGAAACTTCTAGAATCAAAATATACAAGAATGAACATTTAAGAGTCACTGGGTGAGCTCAATAGTGGAATGGAAATGACAGAGGAAAGACTCAGTGAACTTTAAAATTGATCATTAGAAAGTTTTCCAAGAAAAGACTTGGGGGGAAGTGAATGGAGCCTGAGGTACCTGTGAGACAATAAAAAATTTAAAATGCTATCAGAGTCCCAGAAAAAGAAAAATAAGAGTAAAAGGAAAAAAAGAAAAGAAAAAGAAATGTACAGTGCTGAAAAATTATTTGAAGAAAGAAAATTTCCCTAAATGGTGAAAGACATAAACCTGTAGATTCAAGAAGGTCAGCAACCCCTCAAGAGCATTTGTTGTCGTTCAAGTCAA
>SJYA01002278.1:3467038-3698736 GCA_006410615.1 Neotragus moschatus | reverse complement strand
AGTAATCCAAGTCTATGCTCCAGGTACTAATGCCGAAGAAGTGGAAATTGAATGGTTCTATAAAGACCTACAAGACCTTCTAGAACTAACACCCAAAAAAGATGCCCTTTTCATTATAGGGGACTGGAATGCAAAGGTAGGAAGTCAAGAAATACCTGGACTGTAGTTAACAATACTGTATTGTATATTTGAAAGAAGCTGAGAGTACCCTACAAATGCTTTCACCACACACACAAACATGGTAATTTTGTGGGGTGATGACTGTGTTTACTCACCTTATTGTGTACACCTGTGTCCTGTTTCACTCAGGTCCTTCCTGGGCTGTAAGGTCACCAGATTTAGCAAGAACAACAAAGGAAAAAAAAATTTTTTTAAGTCTATGTATCTCCCCAGCACTGGCTAGGACATATTTATCCCACAGATGATCCCTCTTTGATCTGAAATTCAAACTCAGCCAGGTGTCCTGTGTTGTCTTTGGTGGTTCACAGTGTGACACAGTGCTGGGTGAAACCTCAGAGAATATCCATGTTCTGGGGATGGCTCATGCATCAGACCCTTCTGAGCACACCCCATGGGCCAGCCCTGGCAGTACAGCAGTGATCCTGGTGGTGTGAGCACTGCAGACGTCGGGGCCAAGTCATTCTCATCTTGCAACATACAGAATTCAAATTATTGTGCCGTGTATTAAACTCACACAATGTGCTGTGTGTGTGCTCAGTCGCACAGTTGTGTCCGACTTTTTGTGATCCCATGAACTGTAACCTGCCAGGTTCCTCTGTTTATGAAATTCTCCAGGCAGGAATACCGGAGTGGATTGCCATTTCCTCCTCCAGGGGATCTTGCCTACCCAGGGATCAAACCTGCATCTCCTATGTCTCCGGTATTGGCAGCTGGATTCTTTACCACTGCACCACCTGGGAAGCCCAAACTCAGACACCGTCACCTGTCAATTATCTCTCCATAAAGCTGGAAAGGTTTAAAATATACTAAAGAGAAGTCACCCTTTCTCTGCCCCCTCTTAGTATTTGTCTACTGTTGTATAACAAAGACCTCAAAACTTCATGGCTTAAAACAGCGAACCCATGTTGGCTCACAGTTTCTAAAGGTCAAGTATCCAGGCACATCTTAGCTGTGTGCCTCCACCTCAAGGTCTCTCAAAAGGCTGCAGTTATGGTGTTGGTTGGGCTATTGTCTCATCAAAAGGCTCAACTAGGGAAAGATCTGTGTACAAATCCTCACTGGGAAGACTCAGTTCTTGCAGGCTTTTTGACTGAGGGCCTCAGCTCCTGGCTGGCTGTTGGCTGAGGGCCTCCCTGGGTTCCTTCCATGGGCTCTCTGTATAGCAGCTGCCAGATGACTTCCCTCAGCGTCAATTTACTGGTGACCTAATCTCGAAAGTGACATCTCACCACTTTCTTTTTATTGAAGTATAGTTGATTTACAATGCTGTCTTAGTTTCAGGTATACAGCAAAGTGATTTCATTTTATATATATATAGTCTTTTCCATTATAGGTTATTACAAGTCACTGGATATAGTTCCTTGTGTTACACAGAAGAAACCTATTGTCTATCTATTTTATAAAGAAGCTAGTTTTCCCCTCCTCTACCCCTTTCCCCTTTGGTAACTGTAAGTTTGTTTTCTACGTCTATGAGTCTATTTCTGCTTTGAAAATAAGTTCATCTGTATTATTTTTAAGACTCCACATATAAGGGACATATTATGATATTTGTCTGTTTGTCTTTTTCTATCTGACCTACTTCACTTAGTATGATCATCTCTAGGTCCATCCACGCTGCTGCAAATGGCATTAATTCATTATTTTTATGGCTAAGTAGTATTCCATTGTGTGTGTGTGTGTATGTATAACATCTTCTTTATCCATTTATCCATTCATCTGTAGATGGACGCTTAGGTTGTTTCCATGTCTTGGTTACTATAAATAGTCCTGCTATGAACGTGAGAGGGAGGTATCTTTTCAAATTAGAGTTTTTGTCCTTTTCAAGTATATGCCTAGGGGTAGGATTGCTGGATCATATGGTAACTCTATTTTTAATTTAAGGAACCACCATACTGTTCTCCATTGTGCTGAGTAGCTTCAGTCATGTCCAACTCTTTGCACCTCCAGGGACTGTACCCTGCCAGGCTCCTCAGTCCATGGGCTTCTCCAGGCAAGTATACAAGAGTGGATTGCCATGCCCTCCAAGGCACCTTCCTGACCCAAGGATAGAATCTGACTCTCTTACATTTCCTGCATTGGCAGGTGGGTTCTTTACCGCTAGCACCACCTAGGAAGCCCCTTTTTCCATAGTGGCTGTACCAATTTACATTCCCTCCGATAGTGTAGGAGGGCTCCCTTTTCTCCATATCCTCCTCGGCATTCATTGTTTGTATTTTTTAATAATAAGCTTTTTGAGTGGTGTGAGGTGATATACGTCATTGTAATTTTGATTTGCTTTTCTCAGTAAATAACAACGGTAAGCATCTTTTTATTTGCCTGTTAACTATCTATATGTCTTTTTTGGAGACATGTCTATTTAGGTCTTCTGCCCATTTTTTGATTGGGTTGTTTGGGGTTTATTTTTTTATATTGAGCTAATGAGTTTCTTATATATTTTGGAAATTAAACGCTTGTCAGTTGCCTCATTTGCAAATATCTTCTCTCAGATCATAGATTGTTTTTTTCACTTTGTTTATGGTTTCTTTTGCTCTGTGAAAGCTTATAAATTTGATTCGGTCCCATGTGTTTATTTTTATTTTTTTTAGGAACCTTGGGACACTGACCTAATTGCTACAATTAATGTCAGAGAATATTTTGCTTATGTTCTCTTCTAGGGGTTTTATGGTATCATATCTTATATCTAAATCTTTAAGCCATTTTGAATTTATTTTTGTGTAAGGTGTGAGGGAGTTCTCTAATTTCATTGATTTACAAGAGACTGTCCAACTTTCAAATATCACTAGCTCAAGAGATTGTCTTTTCTCCATTGTAAGTATAGCCTTACCTCTTTTGTAGAAGGTTAACTAACAGTAGGTGTGTGGGTTCATTTCTGGACTCTACTCTGTTCCATTGATCCATGTCTGTAATACCAGCACTGCTCTGATTATTGTGGCTCTCCTGTAGTATTGTCTGAAGTCTGGGGCATCCCGCCACTTTGGCTGCATTTTAATTGTTGGAAAGAAGTCACTAGGCCCAGCCCACAGCAGAGGGGAAGAGCTTACACAAAGATGAATTTCTGGGGTCAGGGATTATTTAAGGCCAGTTTAGAAACTCCTACTCTATACCTTCTCCTCCTTCAACAATTTTCAGAGAATAGGACACAATAAGTCTTCTCAGCTAGGACTGTGTCTTGTTAACGATTGCCTCCCCAGGGCTTATCAGGGAGCTCGGAGAAGAGAACTTCAGCCCTCCTGTGCAGTTAAGACCCTGCCTCATGAGCCTAGTGGCTTGTGAGGCTATTTTCAGCTGAGTGAGATCCACAATCGGAGGGCTGTGTAGTGTCATCCCTGAGCTGGGTGTGGAGTTATGACCAACTCTATTTACTCCCTTTCACTACCCTATCCTGCACCTTCTCTATCTCCCAGTGGCTTCTTGATGAAAGAGGGAGAGACCAGAAGATATCCCAAGGCATGGCAATGAGCATCAAGGAAATTAGGAAGGCAGGACTAGACAGAGAAATAGAATAGAGACTAAAAAGAGGATAGAAAGAGAACCGCCCCAAGCTGCTACCTTATTTAGGATAAGATACACTTATTAAGCATCTCCTATTCACTGGAAACTTTCTCATATTTGTTCATTTCATCTTCACCAGGTTTCAAGGTAAACACTTCTATTTACTTTCACTGAAATTCACAGAAGGCAAAGGACATCCTTGGGCTTCCCAGGTGGTGCTAGTGGTAAAGAACCTGCCTGCCAATGCAGGAGACACAAGAGACCTGGGCTAGAGCCCAGGGTCGGGGAGATCCCCTAGAGGAGGAAATGGCAATCCATTCCAGTATTCTAGCCTGGAGGATCCTATGGACAGAGGAGCCTGGAAGGCTGCAGTCCATAGCGTCACAGAACCCCACATAACTGAAGTGACTTAGCACACTTGCAAGGACATCCTTGAGTTTCCACAGCTGGTGGATAACAGAACCAAAATATAAGTGTAAGCTTTTGAAGACCCCTTAGAGCTCTTTCCAGGCTGAAAGGGTGAAGATGATAGAGAGGAAAGAATGTCAGTCTACTCAGACCAAGAGTTAATATTACAAGGGTTTGGTTGTGGTGGTTGTTATTCAGAATTTAAAAATAGAGTTAAACAATATCACAACTGGAGGGGGTAGGTGAGAGGGTATAGTCAAGCATGCTCTCATTACAGAGAACAAAGGCAAGTTTGACAAACAAAGATGAGAAGCGACACAGTCTAATGAGCCACCATAGAGCCACACTTAGTTTGTGATCCAGAAGACACTATCCCTGGCAAATCTCCCTCCTTGAATTCAGACTTGGCTCTGCATGACCTTGACTGAATCCCAAAGTTACAAATGAAAATATATACCTAATGAAAAGACTCACGTGACCACTCTGAAGGTCCCCAGGAGAGTTCCAAGGATGGCACACACAAGGGAAACTCTCATTATTGCTTAGAGGGCAGACAGACCCTATCAAGATAATTAAGGGAAGCAGAAACACATCCTTTCATATGTAAAAGTCCTGGAGTGTTTGTTTTTTTCCCAAACATTTATTTTTTTTCAGTTTTATAATAAGCATCAATTACATTTATTTTTAATTGAAGGAAAATCACTTTATAATATTGTGTTGGCCTCTGCCACATAGCAACATGAATCAGCCATAGGTAGACATATGTCCCCTCCCTTTTGATCTTCCCTCCCACCTCCCATCCCTTCCCACCATGTGTCCATAAGTCTGTTCTCTATGTCTGCATCCTGGAGTGTTTGTTTTTTAATTCAATTTCATTATCACAGAGCCATAAATCTAAGCTCATGGCAGGAAAAGAAGTCCCTGAGTTTTTTCTAGAAGGGATATAAATTGAAGGGAGATTGGTGGAGCTGGGGAGGAGACGGTCTAGAGGGAAGACTCTNTTTATAATATTGTGTTGGCCTCTGCCACATATCAACATGAATCAGCCATAGGTAGACATATGTCCCCTCCCTTTTGATCTTCCCTCCCACCTCCTATCCCTTCCCACCATGTGTCCATAAGTCTGTTCTCTATGTCTGCATCCTGGAGTGTTTGTTTTTTAATTCAATTTCATTATCACAGAGCCATAAATCTAAGCTCATGGCAGGAAAAGAAGTCCCTGAGTTTTTTCTAGAAGGGATATAAATTGAAGGGAGATTGGTGGAGCTGGGGAGGAGACGGTCTAGAGGGAAGACTCTGCCATCCCCTTCCCAACACACACACACCCACACACACACTACCTACCCACATCTAAAAACATTCCCTTTCTTTTCCATTCAAGACATGTATTTCTTTGTAAATACTAAGAACCTTCTTCATGCTCTGGTTTCCACCAGTTCAGTTCAGTTCAGTTTAGTCGTTCAGTCATGTCTGACTCTTTGTGACCCCATGAATTGCAGCACGCCAGGCCTCTCCATCACCAACTCCCAGAGTTCACTCAAACTCATGTCCATTGAGTTGGTGATGCCATCCAGTCATCTCATCCTCTGTTGTCCCCTTTTCCTCCTGCCCCCAATCCTTCCAAGCATCAGAGTCTTTTCCAATGAGTCAATTCTTTGCATGAGGTGGCCAAAGTATTGGAGTTTCAGCTTTAGCATCAGTCCTTCCAAAGAACACCCAGGACTGTTCTCCTTTAGAATGGATTGGTTCGATATCCTTGCAGTCCAAGGGACTCTCTCCAACACCACGGTTCAAAAGCATCAGTTCTTTGGTGCTCAACTTTCATCATAGTCCAACTCTCACATCCATACATGACCACTGGAAAAACCATAGCCTTGACTAGATGGACCGTAGCTGGCAAAGTAATATCTCTGCTTTTGAATATGCTATCTAGGTTGGTCATAATTTTTCTTCCAAGGAGTAAGCATCTTTTAATTTCATGGCTGCAGTCATCATCTGCAGTGATTTTGGAGCCCCCAAAAATAAAGTCTGACACTGTTTCCACTGTTTCCCCATCTATTTCCCATGAAGTGATGGGACCAGATGCCATGATCTTTGTTTACTGAATGTTGAGCTTTAAGTCAAGTTTTTCACTCTCCTCTTTCACTTTCCTCAAGAGGCTTTTTAGTTCCTCTTCACTCTCTGCCATAAGGGTGGTGTCATCTGCATATCTGAGGTTATTGATATTTCTCCTGGCAATCTTGATTCCAGCTTGTGCTTCTTCCAGCCCAGCGTTTCTCAGGATGTACTCAGCATAGAAGTTAAATAAACAGAGTGACAATATACAGCCTTGATGTACTCCTTTTCCAATTTGGAACCAGTCTGTTGTTCCATGTCCAGTTCTAACTGTTGCTTCCTGATCTACATATAGATTTCTCAAAAGGCAGGTCAAGTGGTCTGGTATTCCCATCTCTCTCAGAATTTTCCAAAGTTTGTTGTGATCCACATAGTCAAAAGCTTTGGCATAGTCAATAAAACAGAAATAGATGTGTTTCTGGAACTCTCTTGCTTTTTCCATGATCCAGCGAATGTTGGCAATTTGATCTCTGGTTCCTCTGCGTTTTCTAAAACCAGCTTGAACATCTGGAAATTCACAGTTCATGTATTGCTGAAGCCTGGCTTGGAGAATTTTGAGCATTACTTTACTAGCGTGTGAGATGAGTGCAACTGTGCAGTAGTTTGAACATTCTTTGGCATTGCCTTCCAAGACCCATCAATTCTGGTAGCCCACAGCTCCTAAACACACCCACCTGAACAAGCTCAGTGTGGGTGTCAGCAGATGTTTGAAATGTTCTCATCCCAGGAATGAAAGAGACCTCTAGTGGTCATCACCTTATTCCTCCCCTTGATGCCAGACAGGCTCAAACAGCCCCAGCCAAGGTCCATCCAGCCTCTGCCACCCTTGGTGGTGAGTTTCATTCATGCTGTTTCCTTGAATTTAAGCAACTGAAATGTAAATTGCAATGTGCTGAGGCAGAGGAGAAAGATGCATTTCACTGCAAGTAAAATGTAATGATAAATACAGTCATTGACTAGGAATCTTCTATTTAAACTTTGCAAAAGTTAGAAGGCAAAGTTGTTTGGAAACAATGTACAAATTGACCACCAGATATTAGATGCATGGACAATCTGTCACTTACTTAGTTTGTCTGTTTCAGCTGATTTTCCCCCATGACCCTGCCCTCCCCCACAAACATTCAGAGATGCAGGGCAAAGACAGAGGAGGAGGGGTCAGGAAACCTGAGTTCAAGTCTGACCTTGGCCACTCTGTAATCTGCATCATGTCACAGAGTCTGCAGACAAAGGATGAAGAGGCAGGATTGGGTTTTGTCTGAGTCTCACGCAGCTGTGTTTCTATGAACCATATGTATGCACTGCCATGACAAGGAGATGAGATGCGTTGCAATCACCGGGTTATGCCATCGCTGTCAGGAAGAAGTGCCATGGCCTCCTCGTGTGGGCTGTCGCCACCACCTCGGGTGCTCAGAGAATACAGGGAATTTCACAATTGGCAGGTCCTTCGCTTAACTCGGAGCTCCCAGGAGTGGGCTGTCAGGGGAGAGTTTCACGTTGCTGCCAGTCCCTTCTGAATTGCTAATACAAGAAAGATGCAGATCCCTGCTGGAGGCCCCCTACGCCTGACCCCACGGGGGCTGCTGCCATTTCACTGGTGCGCCAGCCTCCCAGACCACGTGCCCCTTCCCAGTGCTAACAGCATTCAACACAAAAACACCGCCCTGACAAATGGAGTTCAGCCCCTCCAGCCCCTCAGGCTCAGAGTGCCAGTCAAATCTGTTTCACATACCTCCTGCTTGCAAAGCAGCCTCTGGCTACTCAGGCTAAACTGCTTACGGCGCTTGGCTTCTGGAGAGAGATGCCCATCCCACTCCATGAACAGCTTACATAGAGACCCATCAGTGAATGCCACCAGAGGAGAATGAGCGCTGAAAGGCTTGCGTTGGAGTGTTAGAGGCAATGACGTTTTGGGCCAAGGACACTGGGCCCTGTTCTTCCCATCGTATTTCATAAGCTGGACAGGGAAGAGTTCACCTCTATGTTTGCCAGCCTTGATCGTGGCGTGTATAAGCTAAGGGGTCAAGGGACAAATTTCAGATTTGGAGTAAGACGTATAGATTAGACAACATAAAGATCAGAAAAATCACAATGAGGTGATGGGAAAAGAGAATTCATTGTGGGAATACAAGGTTTATACCCACAAAATAGGATTCCACAACAAACACAATACCCTGTCAGTTCAGTTCAGTCGCTCAGTCGTGTCTGACTCTTTGCGACCCCATGAATTGCAGCACGCCAGGCCTCCCTGTCCATCACCAACTCCCAGAGTTTACCCAAACTCGTGTTCACTGAGTCAGTGATGCCATCCAGCCATCTCATCCTCTGTCGTCCCCTTCTCCTCCTGCCTTCAGTCTTTGCCAGCATCAGGGTCTTTTCAAATGAGTCAACTCTTCACATCAGATGGCCAAAGTATTGGAGTTTCAGCTTCCACATCAGTCCTTCCATGGAACACCCAGGACTGATCTCCTTTAGGATGGACTGGTTGGATCTCCTTGCAGTCCAAGGGACTCTGTCCAACACCGCAGTTCAAAAGCATCCATTCTTCTGCGCTCAGCTTTCTTCACAGTCCCACCCTCACATCCGCACCCTGAGAGCTTGCAGAGCTTTGTCTCCAACACTCTGCTTCTGCCAGCCTGTTTCCATTTCTTTGGCCTTGTGTGTTCTCTCGTATGCCCTTCTGTGGCTTTTAAATATGATCCCCCCCGCATTAATGAGGAAGGAATCCATTCAATGCATGTCGTCTGTGAATCAGCTTGTGGAGGACTTGAAACCTTCCCTCTATCCTCCTCCTTCGAGCAAAGCCGATCGTCTCCTTTTTGTGCCAACACTGTATCCTTACATAATCCGATGATATAACTTGACATGCCTCTTGGATTCCTGTCTATGGTTTGTCTTTCCCTCTAGCCCATAGGTCACTGAGCACAGGAGCTGGATATCACTTCTTGCTTTTCCACAGTGCTTAATATAGTGCAAGGGACACAGACGTGCTCATGACTATTTATGGAATAAACGAACAGATGGATGGATGAATGACTGAGGAGTAAATTCAAGTTTTGCGCAGATACTCCTCCCTGCGCTATGGTCACAGTCACAAGAAATGTGGTGTCGCTGCTTGGTAACCTTGTCTTACCACGTGGGCCCAACCTTTTAACACATTTGTTCTCCCATTATCTATAGCAGGGACACCAGGAATGTTCTAGTATCCTAGGAACAATTGCTCTCGTTCTAAACAGTGAGACAATCTGGTTTGCCTGGCCCTGAGCAGTTATATGACATCCTAAACTCCCATAATCATCCATCAGGACTGATTTGGGAGCTAGTAGAAGAAATATATCCATTAAGCCAGTGCTGACTCGCAGTAACTGCCCTATGGTGTGAATAATCAATTGTCATTACCAACATCCAACAGCCAGTGGAGATGAAGGTATTTCCTTCCCCCTTCTTCACTCCTTTTCCTCCACCCCAGCCAGACTTAACAAGAAGGCTCATGATACTCCATCTCTGTGCATGAAAACATTATCATCAAGCATCTCTTATCCACTGGATGTTCGCAATCGAACTAGAAGGGCTTATGGATGAGAGCAGGCTGGGGGCCTGGATCTCTGACTTGGCATCTCGTGCCCCCATGTTCAGCACACCAGAGGAGGAGTCCCCTTCAGTAAGCTGCTCACAACTCAGGGAAACACCTGCATCAGCCATTTCTCATCAACAAGAGAGAGACCAGTTTCCAAGAAGCCACCTGATTTCCATATCCCTTCCTCCCTCCTTTTGGAAGCACGATGTAATCTCTCCCCTGCAATATAATAAATATTTCACTTTCAAATCCCGATTCATTAAAGGAAGCCCAGGAGGGAGAAATAATAAGGTGTCGCTTTACAGCCCAAATAAAACAGTGAAAGATATATTCTATAATTTTACTTTCAACTCTACGTTGAGATAATTCATATATCATTTTCAGTTAGGGACCCAAAATGGTGCTGTGTCAGCATATTGGCTGAAAAATAACTTTTTGTATTATTTTATGCCTTTCAGTAACGTGCCCTGGTTATCATACATCAGCACTAGGTTGAGTTCCAGTGTCTTGGCAGCTCCTCCTAAGTCATTCTCTCTCCTAACCACTGTGACTTTCCCTCCTCAATACAAATGGTGCCCCTTAGCTGCATGCATGCATGAGTGCGCACACACACACACACACACACACATTCTCCCAGGTGAAAAAGCACAGTTCCCACTGAAATCAGCTTGGCTAGAGCCATTTCTCTTACCATTATTAAACCACAAATTCACTGTTCTTTACCTCTAAGGATGAAAAAACTAAATCAGCCTCAGTTAGAAACAGGCTGTATGATATTTTTCAAATAGAAATACAATCTTACACATGTGCAGTCCTTTAAAGTTGCGGTTTTGGTGGGAATTGGTTTGGGCATACAGAATAAAAAGGCATGTGTTCAAACACCAACCCTTTTTCTTACTAGTTGGGCATCCTTGGTTTTCCCAATGGCTCAGCAGGGAAATAACTGGCCTTCAATGCAAGAGACATAGGAGACGCAGGTTTGATCCCTGGATCAGGAAGTTCCCTGGAGAAGAAAATGAACAAATTTTTTAATCTTTTGAAGTCTCAGTCTTCTCATCCATAAAATGGGGATGATGATAACAATGGTTAGTCATACAGAGTTTAGAGAACTTTAAGGTGAAAGTAGTAATCAAATCATGGTGGGAACTGATTGTTTACTATATATGAGCACGAACGTGTGCATGCGTGCGCACGCGCACACACACACACACACACACACACACACACACACATACACATCAGACACTAGGCATTGGGCTTGGAGTTTAGGTGGTTACCCGATCAACTCTCATTGCAGTCCCATGGACTTGGTACTATTGTGCTTCTCAATCTAAAGATGAGGAAACTGAGGCTTGAGGAATTAATTAAGTTTGTCTAAAATGGTTAGGTTTGCACTATAGGTATTTAGAAAATAATGCTTTCACTTGGTGTCTGTTTACAAGACATTTTTCTCTGATCCTATGACAGTGCGAGAAGGAAAGAAAGGCAGGAGAATTGTTATGAGAAAAAAAATACACCCACTTGCCTATTCTGCCCTATTGCCTAGATCTTTGTGTTTTTCTCACCACTTCAGTAGCCCTTCAATTCAGACATCCAGTGAATCCTTGGGATCTCTGGGCTCCTTTAGGTCAAGCAGGTAAACACCTACTTTTATCTGCCAGTCACTCTTCCGCTCAGCTGATCTCTGGTTACTCCATCTGTCCTGAAGAGCCATACTGAGATTGATCCTCTGTTGCACCCCACCCCCCAAAGACAAAGCTACCCCAGCCTGGGGGAATCAGAAGAGGATCGCAAGAACACTCCAGGCTGTGGGGCTCGCCAGTAGCAGAGGCTTTAGGCAGACGCATCTTCCCGATGCGTGTCTTTCGAGAGGTGCTTCTATCATACATCACCCAGATTTACCTTTCCTTTTTCAGATCATCTGATGGAGACCCACAGAGTTCAACTGGCTTGAACTTCTACAAGATGGTTTTAGTCCCAAGGCCTGAGCCTGGGACACTGGTCTCATTCTCTCCAATGTACTGCGAACTCCCCATCCAAGACCTAAACAAGCAGTCCTGAGAATCAGTGTTAAGTAATCATGTAAATAGCAGAAGTTAAAAATAACATGTCGATGTGTGGCAAAACCAATACAATATTGTAAAGTAGTTAGCCTCCAATTAAAATAAATAAATTTAAATTAAAAAATAAAGACTTGAAGAAGGCAATAAATAAATAAAAATAACAATAATAATACAAGGCAGGTGCTGTGTGTCAGGCACTATGTTTCATACTCTGGGAATAGCAACACTATTATTTCCCTTTTACAGTTGAAAAAAAGAAATGAAGACGAAAATAATTCTGTGGTACATCCAGACAATGGAATACTATTCAGCTCTAAAAAGAAGCTATCAAGCCTTGAAAAGATATGGAGGAAACTTACATGCGTATTGCTAAGTGAAAGAAGCCAGTCTAAAAGGGCTACCTACCGTGGGATTCCAACTACATGACGTTCTGGAAAAGGCATAACTATGAAGACAGTGGAAGATCAGTGGTTGCCAGGAAGTGGGGTGGAGGAGGGGGAAGGGAGGGATGAATTAGTGGAGCCCCAGAGGGCTTGTCGAGCAGTGAAGTTATTCTGTGTGATACTGCAATGTTGAATGCACGTCATTACACATTTGTCAAAATCCACAGGCTGTACAGAACCAATGTACACCAGGGGCTTCCTAAGTGATAAAGATGCCTCAGTGTAGGTTCATCAATTGTAACCAATGTACCATTCTAGCGAGAGAGGCCGATAGTGGGGGAGGCTGTGCGTGTGTGGGGGCAGGGGTATGTGGGAACTCTGTATTTTCAGCCCAATTTTCTGTGAATATAAAACTACTCAAAAAAAAAAAAATAAAGTCTATTTTTAAAAACCCTAACAAAAGAGATGCAAATTTTTTTTAAATTTTAAGTTAAATAAAAACTTGGTAATCTTTAATATTAAAAAGAAAGAAATGAGCTCTCAAGCCATGACAAGACCTGGAGGAAACTTAAATGCATATTCCTAAGGGAAAGAAGTCAATCTGAAAAGGCTACTGTATGATTCCAACTGTGTAACATTCCGGAAAAGGCAGAACTGTGGAGATAGTAAAAGTGGTTGCTGGGGGCTGAAGAAAGAAAGAAGGAAAGAAAGAGGAATGAATAGAGGTAGCACAGGAGATTTGGGGGGCAGTGAAACTAACCTAACATACTGTAATGCTGGATACATGACATCATATATTTGCCAAAACCCATAAAACGTGTAACTCAAGGAGTGAATCTATAATGTAAACTCTGAACTTCAGTTAGTACTAATGTATCAATACTGGTTCATCAATTATAATAAGTGTACTACACCAAGGCTGTTAGATGTTATTAACAGGAAAGATGTGTGTGTGGCAGGATACAAGAGGTATATGTGAGCACTCTGCTTTCTGCTCAGCAGTCCTGTAAATCAAAAACCGCTCTAGGCTTCCCAGGTAGCTCGGTGGTAATGAATCTGCCTGCCAAACAGGAGACATGGGTTCTATCCCTGGGTCAGGAAGATCACCTGGAGAAGGAAATGGAAACCTGCTCTTGTATTCTTGCCAGAGAAATCCCATGGACAGAGGAACTTGGCAGGCTACAATCTATGGGGTCCCAAAAGAGTCGGACATGACTTGGTGGCTAAACAACTACAAAACTGCTCTAAAAAAATAAAGTATATTATTCAAAACAAAACTTTCAGTAAGTTGGCATCCAAGAGTTAAACCTAGACTTTCCTGGTTTTAAATTTCACAACCCTAGATTTTAGGTCAAAAGGCTCAGCAAGCCTTCAATTTCAGCTCTGTATCTGAATTCCCATTTTCTCATCCCTAAAATGAGGATAAAAACAATAACACCTCTCTCTGGTGCCTTACTCAAAGTGTTTAAACAATATGGTTTACTATAAAGAATGGGGAGGCGGGGCGAAGCTTTATAAACTGTAAAATGCTGTGAAAACTCAAGAAGTGGCCATCACTGATCTGAAGTTCTGCCTACTGGTCCGTAACAAGGATGTGGTTCTCTGGAAGCAGCTACCAAGCTTTCTGGAGGAAGCTGTGTGAAGAGGCTCATAATTACCCTCCTCTCTCCTGGGGCATTGGCCTCATGTGATGGGGCTCCAAGGGAGGGCTGAGTCTCCTAGGTAAGCAGACGCTGTGGGTCCACAAAGCTCTTGGAGCAGAAAGGAGAGGATGAGAGAGAGGCAGGGCAGGAGGACAGCAACATGAGAGCCCCATTTATCATAAGAGCGATTTCCCTGTTAATAAAGTGACCTTGTGTAAACAGCTCAACTCCTCACAGCTCTCGCGTCATTAGGAGAGGGACGCTTGCTGATCGATCTCGACTGCACGGGCTGCTAAACCAGGGCGAACTGCCGCCACCGAAAGAATTATATGTGACTCAGCCCTCCCCCTGGGTAGGGGGAGGGAAACGCTTGTCACTGAGTCCTTTGAGGGCAGAGTAACAGACTTGATCCTGGGCAGTGGTAGACCAAGGATGGAGACTCCCCCCAGAGACTCCAAGACTTGCTGCCTCCAGACCATGCCCTGCCTGCCCTGGAAAGTGCCTGCAGATGGTTCTTGGCCAATCCCCAGAAACAGAGGTCTAGGGTAGGCAGAACCTTAATTCAGGTCTGTAACATAAGAAGAAGTGAACAGTCGACTCGTTGGAAAAGACACCAATGCTGGGAAAGATTGAGGGCAGGAGAAAGGGGAGACAGAGGATGAGATCATTGGAAAAAGGGAAGCTACCTGTATCTCCATTTCAACAGAGGGAGCCCAGAGCAAGCCCAGCACCTCCTCAGTGGAACCCAGCACACGGAGCTGGGAGATGGGGGTGGAGGGGGTGCCTGTGCCAGCCTGGGCCACAACCTTGCTGGTGATCTGGGAAACCTCGCTTCACTTCTCTGAGTGAGGATTAAATCAGTTGATCTCCAAGGAGCCATCTTGTTCTAAAAGTTCCAATTATGAGTAGGGCTTCTCTTAACTAAACATATAGATATAAAGCAATTTTTAAACGAATAAGCTGAGCAGCTGGAGTGGAAAATGATCCTGATATTAATGTAACTGTCTACTCCACTCCCCAGTTGTTTTTCTCTGCCCTCTGTTTCCGAGGTATGGTACTTGCCAATTTTTGAAATTTTACAAAAGATCTTGTTTTCTACAAAGAACAAAAGACAGCTTTTAACCCCCTTTTCATGTTTTCTAGGATCTGGAATCCTGAGAGAGGGAAGCCTCTATCTTCCAGGAAGAAAAGGATGCTATACAAGAGAGTCAAACCCACCATCACCCCCTTTCTCCCTCCTAGTAGAAGCATCCAATTCCCAGGCAGAGCTCTAAGCCCTGGAATTAACCCCCATTATGTTGCATAGCAGCCAGCCTCGAACACACACAATGCCAGTGGAGGGCTTTTAATGCACTGACACAATTTGGTGAACATAACATATTTCTTTCTTTCTCTTCAGTGGAATTGCTCCCACCTTTTGTCCCAATTCTTTCAGGGCCAATGCTCTCAGCCCAGCTATCACTGAATCTTCACAGAGGTGGTAGTTTTAAAAAAAAAACCTCAAGTTCTTCCCCTTACCAGGAGTATCTGCATTTTATCAGGAAAAGCATAACACTGAAAACCTTCCAAGTCAAGGAAAGAATCTCTAATGGTGGACTTTTAGGCATTAGGACAGCTATGGGAGAGTTCTTTTGTGGCAAGGGGAGACTCACCAGGACGCTGTCTTCACAATCTACTCCCCACACAGGCATGTGGCCCACTTGTGGAACTTTGGAGAAACCGAGGCTGATTCTCAGTAAAGAAAGGGACTATCTGTGCCCCATTCTACCATTCCTTTCTGTTATAAGGAAAAGGGTCTGGGTCACACCTAAAGCATGTCCTGATAAAGACAAATGTGAGTTCTGGAGCCAGTGGGGGACCATCTCCTTTGAGAGTCTCTAAGCCCATTTAGATGAGGGGCAGGGTGATGGCAGGGGCATATCTGGCCTGAGTACCAACCTTTTAGGAGATAACTTTTCATACAAATCCAAATAAAAGGAAACAGTAACTCCCTCCCTCAAATAATAATTGAAATCCAACTGCAATCCACGAAGTGGAAAGTCAGGTGGAGAGCAGAGCGGCATGGGCAGTTTTGAAAAACAAAGTGAAATTTGACTACTGTTCTTGAGGAGCTCAGTCCCGTGGATGAGACCAGAGGTGAGATGACCAGATAAGATGTGGCGTTGGCTAAGAAGGGCAACAGTTATAGAATGAAGAGGAAAGAACAGACACAAGGCAAGTTTTTTATGTGGAACAGACTAGACTTGCTAACTATGGGCCATTGAGTGGGAGAAAGAAAGTCTCAGACTCCAAGTTTTCCCCACGTTCATGTAGCAGTTACTGTTGCTGGATAACAAACAGTCTCCTAACTTAATAACTCCAAACAACCATTTTATTACACTAACAGATTCTGTGATTAGGAACACAAAAGGATAGAGAATGGGTGGCTTGATGCTCTACCCAACGTCTGGGGCCTCAGCTGGGAAGACTCAGAGGCTGGAATGACTTGATAACTCGGGCAGGAATCAACTGGAGTTACCTCACTGGCTCATCTGGTGGTTACTGCTGGCTATCAGTACCCTAGCTGAACTGTGGACCGTGCCTTGTGGTCTGGACTGGCTTGGGCTTCCTCACAATATGGTGGTTGCATACTGAGGGAGTGAGGTGCCTGGTGTTTCTACCTAGCCTTGGAAGTCCCCTACTGTCTCTTCCACTGCACTCTGTAAGTGAAGACAGCCACAAAGGACTGCTCAAGGTCAACAGACTCCACCACTGGAGTCTATGAACTGGGAGGAACGATAGGGTCATATTGTAAGAAAAGAATGTGGAATTCTGAGAAATTTTATCATTCTCATTCTTGGGAAAGACAATCTATTAACACTGTGCTACGAGGAAACCCTTTTGTCAATTTTCATTGACAGTGATCAGCTCATCTTGAAACTGTGAGCAACTGGAAAAGGGTTCTTGTCGATTTTACCTGTATCTCTCCCCACACCATCTAGCATCACATCTTACTCCCAGAAGTTTCAGTAAGTATTTGTGGGATGAATGAATAAACACATGAATACATGAATGGGAAATGAACTGCCAGAATCTCTCCATGGCACTTGAGCCAGATATCTGTGTGAAGAAACAGCAACTCCTTGAAGGAAGGGGCCACTTAAGGAAAGTTGGTTTTATTGCTTTCACATCCCTCTTGTATATTCTCAGCTAATCCAGCAATCCATTATTTATGTGTAGCCTAATTAAGGTTGTGAGTGGCTTGATCCTTGTTTACTTAAGTCTATCCCAGAAGATTGCCAAGATAAAATAAAATTACCTCCAGGCAGGCAAGACTCACAGGAGCTGGGCTAGAAGAAAAGAGGCTGAGAAGATGCCACTGGTCTTTCAGGAGAGCCTGTACCTTGGTAAACTTCATTCTGTTTTCCACACAGGTACACACTACAGGCCCACGCCACATCCCCCCACTCAGGGTTGGGTAGGGTCGGGGGCAGGCAGGGGCATATGTGGCCATGAACCACCTACGTGCCACGGGGTCACCTCTGTACAAATGTACCTGTACACACACACTACAGCTCCTGGAGCTGTTGCTGCCAATTCCAGCTCCCTTAATAAAGATTCAGATAGTCTACCAAACAAAACTCAGTGAAGTCTGAAACGAACTAATCGAAAACGATTAGCTCCTCTCAGCCTCTGAATCTACCCTTTTCTTGTAAAACCAAAGACCGATTCTTATTTGGATGTGGGCCTTGTACATTTAATGAAGAGAGAAGAGGATTGGTTGGGGTGGCAGGGATAGGTTAATATTTCTGAATGATTAGTAGCAAATTAGAAAACACTTTGAAGGGCTGTTTATATTTTTTTCTTTTATCCCCAAGCCTGTTCTTCTTTGGCATAGTATTAATAGTTAATGAAACAGTATCCAACTGTACTCAGAATTAATGGGACCTCTCCTTCATGGGAAAATGTTGAGGTTTGTTCACACTCACATCCAAGAGGCTATAGGGGACCTCAAAGATTTAAAGAAAGCAGAGTGTCGTGGTTGTCACGCTTCATCCTCCAGCTGACAGAAGAGATGCCATTGGTGTTGGTTTTCTAGAGCTGAGGACTGGGGGTCAGTGATGGAGATAGGACCCTACCAGAGTGAGTGCAGAGAGACTTCCCTGGTGGTCCAACAGTTAGGTCTCTGCTCCCACTGCAGGGAGTGCAGGTTTGATCCCTGGTTGGGGAAATGACCTAGACAGCATATTCAAAAGCAGAGACATTACTTTGCCGACTAAGGTCCGTCTAGTCAGGCTATGGTTTTTCCAGGGGTCATGTATGGATGTGAGAGTTGGACTGTGAAGAAGGCTGAGCGCCGAAGAATTGATGCTTTTGAACTGTGGTATTGGAGAAGACTCTTGAGAGTCCCTTGGACTGCAAGGAGATCCAACCAGTCCATTCTGAAGGAGATCAGCCCTGGGATTTCTTTGGAGGGAATGATGCTAAAGCTGAAACCCCAGTACTTTGGCCACTTCATGCAAAGAGTTGACTCACTGGCAAAGACTCTGAAGCTGAGAGGGATTGGGGGCAGGAGGAGAAGGGGACGACAGAGGATGAGATGGCTGGATGGCATCACTGACTCAATGGACGTGTCTGAGTGAACTCTGGGAGTTGGTGATGGACAGAGAGGTCTGGCGTGCTGCAATTTATGGGATCGCAAAAAGTCGGACACAATTGAGTGACTGAACTGAACTGATGTCACAGTGCAGCCTTAAAAAAAAAAAAAGTAAATGCAGAGAAAATAATGAGTTTTCACAATATTGAGGAAGCATAGACACAGTTTGCAATGACTTCACCTATTCGTTTATTCAATACCTACTGGGGGGACTTCTCTGATGGTTCAGTGACTAAGGCTCCATGCTTCCAATGCAAGACACCTGGGGGGTCTGATCCTTGGTCAGGGAACTAGGGGCCTCCCAGATAAAAATCTGCCTGCCAATTCAGGAGACTTGAGGCAGGGGTTAGATCCCTGGATCAGGAAGATCCCCTGGAGGAAGGGACAGAAACCCACTCCAGTATTCTTGCCTGGAGAATCCCATGGACAAAGGAGTCTGGCAGGTTACGGTCGAATGGTCACAAAGAGTCAAACACAACTGAAGCAACCTAGCCGGCATGGGGAACTAGATGCCACATGCTACAACCAAAGAGACCACAGGCTGCAACTAAGACCTGGTGCAACCAAATAAATAAACGAATACTAATAATAAAAGAAACAGCAACTCATTTTTAAAAGTCTATTGGGCAGCATCATTATACAAGAAACTGTGCTAGCATCTTTCCTCTGGTTACCCACAATTCAACAGGTGACATACGTAAACTAGTGAGTCGATTACTAAAGGATTATGCTATGATAGAGTGAAACACACGATAAGAATGCATAGACGGGGTTTCTTGGCCAGTTTCAATTTTTGAAGCAGGCTTCTGGGGGGTGATGAGGCTCTAAACTCTAAGTTAGTTGATTGTGTGCGTGCTTGTGTGTTAGAGAGAGAGAGAGAGAGAGAGAGCGGGTGAAAAATGGAGGGAGAGGACCCACCGGGAGGGCTCGTAATGAGGGATGGTGCACAAGAGAAGTAACCGCATGAACCAAAGATGGTAATCACAGTAGTAGAAGGAGTGGTAATCACTCTACTACCATAGATGTCTGGTCAAGTATAAAGCACTTTGTATAACTGCATTTCATCTTACCAGTAAATCTAACTTCTCCCCATTTTATAAATTATAACCAAGTCACACTCAGATTGGCTTCCCAGGTGGAGCAGCGGTAAAGAATCTGCCTGTCAGTGCAGGAGACGTAAGAGATTCTGGTTCTATCCCTGGATCAGGAAGATCTCTTGGAGCAGGAAGTGGCAATGCACTCTAGAATTTTTGCCCGGGAAATCGCATGAACAGAGGAGCCTGGCAGCCGACAGTCATGGGGTCACAAAGAGTCAGACATGAATAAATGACTGAACACACACACACACACATTCAGATTAAGTGAGTGATGAAGTTGGGATTTAAATTCAGGATGAGAGCCCAACTCGAGTGCCATGCTCTTAGCCTCTGATTGCCTGCCAGTGATAGTCAGGCAACTGTTCTTTATCTTATAAACAAACATAGGCACTGGAGGATTTTAAGCAGGAAACAGGCATAGGCAGATTTGTGTCTTAACAGCTCATCAATGCTGGGTGAGAACGGAATGGAGGGTGGTAATGCTGGATGTAAGGTGTCCATATAGTCAAAGCTATGGTTTTTCCAGTAGTTGTGTATAGATACGAGAGTTGGACTGGAAAGACGGCTGAGTGCTGAAGGATTCATGCTTTTGAACTGTGACGTTGGAGAAGACTTTTGAGAGTCACTGGGACTGCAAGGATATCAAACCAGTTAATCTTAAAGGAAATCAACCTTGAATACTTATTGGAAGGACTGATGCTGAAGCTGAAGCTCCAATACTTCAGCCACCTGGTGCGAAGAACTGACCCTTTGGAAAAGGCCCTGATGCTGGGGAAGACAGAAGGCAGGAAGAAGGGGATGACAGAGAACAAGATGGTTGGATGGCTTCACTGACTCAATGAACATAAGCTTGAGCAAGCTCTGGGAGCTGGTGAAGGATAGGGAAGCCTGGTGTGCTGCAGTTCTTGGGATTGCAAAGAGTCAAACACCACCGACTGACTAGACAACAACAAGGTGATAAATTAGGATGGCTAAAGGAATGGGCAAATTTAATTCAGATAACCACTATATCTACTACCATAGGCAAGAATCCCTTAGAAGAAATGGAGTAGCCCTCATAGTCAACAAAAGAATCTGAAATGCAGTCCTTGGGTACAATCTCATTTCCAAGGCAAATCACTCAATATCACAGTTATCCAAGCCATTGCCCCAACCACTAATGTTGAAGAAGCTGAAGTTGAAGACTTCTATAAAGATCTACAAGACCTTCTAGAACTAACACACACACACACACACACACACACACACACACACACACACACACACACAGAGAGAGAGAAAGAGAAAAAAATGTTCTTTTCATCATAGGGGACTGGAATGCAAAAGTAGGAAGTCAAGAGATCCCTGGAGTAACAGGCAAGTTTGCCCTTGGAGTACAAAATGACCCAGGTCAAAATCTAACAGAGTTTTTCCAAGAGTATGCACTGATCATAGCAAGCACCCTCTTCCAACAACACAAGAGATGACTCTACACATGGACATCACTAGATGGTCAATACTGAAGTCAGATTGATTATATTCTTTGCCACTGAAAATAGGGAAGCTCTTTACAGTAAGCAAAAATAAGACTGGGAGTTGACTGTGACTCAGATCATGAGCTCCTTATTGCAAAATTCAGACATAAATTGAACAAAGAAGGGAAAACCACAAGGCCATTCAGGTAGTACCTAAATAAAGTCCCTTATGATTATGCATTAGAAGTGACAAATAAATGCGAGGTATTAGATCTGATAGAGTGCCTGAAGAACTATGGATGGAGGTTCACAACATTGTACAGGAAGTGGTGATCAAAACCATCCCCAAGAAAAAGAAATTCAAAAAAGGCAAAATGGTTGTCTGAGGAGGCCTTACAAATAGCTGAGAAAAGAAAAGAAGCAAAAAGCAAAGGAGAAAAGAAAGAGGCAGAGATTCAAATAATAGGAAGGAGAGATAGAAAAGCCTTCCTAAGTGAACAATGCAAAGAAATAAATAATAGAATGGGAAAGACTATAGATCTCGTCAAGAAAATTACAGATACCAAGGGAACATTTCATGCAAAGATGGGCACAATAAAGGACAGAAACAGAAGCAGAAGATAATACAAGAAGTGGCAAGAAAACACAGAAGAACTATACAAAAAAGATCTTAATGACCCAGATAAACCAGATAAGCATGATGGTGTGATCACTCACCTAGAGCCGGATATCCTAGAGTGTGAAGTCAAGTGGGCCTTAGGAAGCATCACTATGAATAAAGCTAGTGGAGGTGATGGAATTCCAGCTGAACTGTTTCAAATCCTAAAAGATGATGCTGTGAAAGTGCTGCATTCAATATGTCAACAAATATGGAAAACTCAACAGTGGCCACAGGTCTATAAAAGGTCAGTTTTCACTCCAATCCCAAAGAAGAGCAATGCCAAAGAATGATTAAACTACCACATAATTGCATTCATTTCACATACTAGCAAAGTATTGCTGAAAATCCTTCAAGCTAGGCTTCAACGGTATGTGAACTGAGAACTTCCAGATGTACAAGCTGGATTTAGAAAAGGCAGAGAAACCAGAGATCAAATTGTCAACAACCATTGGATATTAGAAAAGGCAAGAGAATTCCAGAAAAACATCTACTTCTGCTTCATTGGCTATACTAAAGCCTTTGACTATGTGAATCACAACGAACTATGGAAAATTCTTAAAGAGATGGAAGTACCAGACCACTTTACCTGCCTCATGCAAAACCTACATTCAGGTCAAGAAGCAACAGTTAGAACCAGACATGGAACAGTGAACTGGTTCCAAACTGGAAAAGGAATATGTCAAAGCTGTATGTTGTCACCCTGCTTATTTAACTTCTATGCAGAGTACATCATGCAAAATCCTGGGCTGGATGAAGCACAAGCTGGAATCAAGTTTGCTGGGAGAAATATCAGTAACCTCATGTATGCAGATAACACCACCTTAATGGCAGAAATTGAAGAGGAATTAAAGAGCCTCTTGTTGAAAATGAAAGAGGAGAGTGTAAAAGTTGGCTTAAAACTCAGCATTCAAAAAAAGATCATGACATCCAGTCCCATCACTCGATTCCAAATAGATGGGGGAAAAATGGAAACAGTGACAGACTGCTTTATTGGGCTCCAAAATCACTGTGGATGGTGACTGCAGCCAGGAAATTAAAAGACACTTGCTCCTTGGAAGAAAAGCTATGACAAACCAAGACAGCGTATTAAAAAGCACAAACATTACTTGGCTGACAAAGGTCTGTCTAGTCAAAACCATGGTTTTACCAGTAGTCATGTATGAATATGAGTTGGGTAATAAAAAAGGCTGAGTGCCAAAGAATTGATGCCTTTGAAGTGTGGTTCTGGAGAAGACTCTTGAGAGTCCCTTGGACAGCAAGGAGATCCAACCAGTCAATCTTAAAGGAAATCAATACTGAATATTCATTGGAAGGGTTGATGCTGAAACTGAAGCTCCAATACTTTGGCCACCTGATGCCCAGAGCCGATTCACTGGAAAAGACTCTGATACTGGGAGAGTTTGAAGGCAGGACGAGATGGTTGGATGGCATCACCAACTCAACTGACATGAGTTTGAGCAAACTCCAGGAAATAGTGAAGGACAGGGAAACCAGGTGTGCTGCAGTCCATGGGGTTGCCAAGAGTCAGACATGACTGAGTGACTGAACAATACAATAAAATTCCAAGTGAGAGAATATGAGGCCTAAACTGGAGGTGGCCGTTGAGAAAGAAGGGTCAAACTTAAGAAATGTTGGAGACAAAAGTCAGATCTCTATGAGTAACTGAAAGTAAAGAGTGTGTCAGAAGGAATCTAGAGTGGAAGTCCTGTTAACCATCTAGAAAATACTGGAGGCCAGGTAAGCCTGGGCATCCTTCAGAAGCTGAAGGGCGACATGGAGTGAGAGNAGGGTCAAACTTAAGAAATGTTGGAGACAAAAGTCAGATCTCTATGAGCAACGGAAAGTAAAGGGTGTGTGAGAAGGAATCTAGAGTGGAAGTGCTGTTAACCATCTAGAAAATACTGGAGGCCAGGTCAGCCTGGGCATCCTTCAGAAGCTGAAGGGCGACATGGAGTGAGAAGGGCTTCTTAAGCTTTAGACCTGCTGATGTGAAAGTGAGGGACATTCAAGTGGAGATGAGAGAAGTCATGTAGATAGATGACTCAGAAGCTGAGCTAAGACATTACACCTGGAGGATCACCCGCATAAAGTTAGTAATTAAAACCATGGGAGGGGATGACGGTCTCAAGGGAGAGCAGATGGAGGCCTAGAGAACACCTGCATTTAAAGGGCAAACAGGGAAGGGAAGCTGGAAAGTTGTCCGTAAAAGACATCTAAGAGGTAGGAGAACAATTCGGGGGGAAAAAAACTAGAACCATAAGAGTAGAAATGAGGGACTAGAGTTTCAGGAAGGGGAGAGTTGTGATTACGTTCAACAATACAGAACATTCCAGGAAAAGGACTGAAAGCGTTGCTTGGTTTTGTAATATGCAGTCCCTCACTGGCTTTTGACAGAAGAGTTCAATGAAGTCATGGGGTAGGGAGACAGAGATGTCAGGTACCAGTGAAAGGAGTGAATAAGAGGTATGAACACCACTGTAGTGGTTTTTCTTCCAAGTGAGTTGCCTAGACAGGAAAGAAAAAACAAAGGACCCAGGATCAAGGGAGAGGTGTTAAGGCTTTGAGAAATCGACGTCTCCTTTAAGGAGGAAGAGAAAGACAAAGAGGAAGAAGTGGGCGACGGAGGAAAGAGGAAGAAGAACAGGGGAACGCGGTCCTAGGCTTATGGAGATGCGTGGGATCAAGAGATGGTGAGGAGTCGGCCACGCACAGGATGATCCCTTTTTCTGACAGTGAAAATGGGTGGGGGGAGAGGAGCGGAAACCCAAACGATGAGGACATCTGAGAGATAATGCTGTATCACTTCAAATTTCCTAACTTCTAACATGAAGTCATGATGAAAACTGCTTAGACTGTGAAGGAAGAAGACTGGAAGGATGCTTGAGAAGACAAAGGAGGGCAGAGCGGGGAGAGGGGAGAGTGAGCAGTGCCCAATGACAAAACAAATGACCAAAATGTCGATGTGCTACAGAACCAGGTTGACACTGGTGATGGGATTTCCCCTTGGAATTCTCAACAATTCAAGCACAGAGGCAAAGGCAGGAGTCTTGTGGGAGTTTGTCAGTGAGTGGAGTATAGAATAGAGCCCATTGGATACATCAACCCCAAGGTGACCTGGCCATGACCTGGCATACAAAGGAGCTACAGCAGGTCAGGTGCCAGACACGGTGACTGGCCCATAGCCCTCAATAAACGCTGGCTCTTCTTAATAGCCATCTGTTGGTGATTTGAAATTATAAAGCCTAATATCTTTTTATCCTCCTAAGGAAGAAAAAAACGGAGACACAGACTAACATTTTAACAGGAGAGTTTTCAAAGACCGGAGCCAAAGAAATATCCAACAGGAAGGGCTATTAAAAAGCTCTAAGGGCCATTAAAGAAGATGATAGAATCCTGGATGAAATTAAGATCCTGACAGATTCCTATGTGTCTGAGGCAGGTTAGATGCCGCCCTTCCTTGAGACTGGAAGCAAACCCCGATCATCAGAGTGGGTCGTTTCTTCTTTGATGACTCACGGTGTTACATCCAATCTACTAATAACGGCTGCCTGAAGGAGAAGGCGATGGCACCCCACTCCAGTACTCTTGCCTGGAAAACCCCATGGACGGAGGAGCCTGGTAGGCTGCAGTCCATAGGGTCTCTAAGAGTCGGGCACAACTGAGCGACTTCACTTTCACTTTTCACTTTCATGTATTGGAGAAGGAAATGGCAACCCACTCCAGTGTTCTTGCCTGGAGAATCCCAGGGACGGGGGAGCCTGATGGGCTGCCGTCTGTGGGGTTGCACAGAGTTGGACATGACTGAAGCGACTTAGCAGCAGCAGCAGCAGAGCCCTGTGAGGGCTTCCGTGGTGGCTCAGACAGTAGAGAACCTGCCTGCCAATGCTGAAGATGCAAGAGATGCAGCTTTGATTCCTGGGTCAGGAAGATTCCCTGGAGAAGGAGATGGCACCCCATTCCAGTATTCTTGCCTGGAGAATCCCATGAACAGAGGAGGCTGGCGGGCTACAGTCCATGCAGACACAAAAGAGTCGTGCAGGGCTGAGCAACTGAGGACACTCACAGAGCCCTGTGATGAGCACGGCTCTCAAGGCAGGAGATCGAGTGCTGTGTGTGCCATGGGCTTAGGACTGGGAGGTGGCATGTTTGCTCCCCCATCTTGCCTATACCCCTCACTGAATACGAGAAAACTGAGGATTATAGAAAGCAGATGCCCTGGGTGGCTCTTTAGTGGAAATCTGGACTACTGAGCTTCCCTGGTGGCTCAATGATAAAGAATCCACTCCCCCAGTGCAGGAGATGTGGGTTTAATCCCTGGGTTGGGAAGAACCCCTGGAGAAGGAAATAGCAACCCACTCCAGTATTTTTGCCTGAAAAATCGCATGGACAGAGAAGCCTGGTGGGCTACAGTCCATGCGGTTACAAAGAGTTGGACACGACTTAGAGATTAAACTACCACCACCACCACCACCAGACTACCAGTCAGGTTTTCCAACTTACAGCCCAGAGTTCTATTCAACACATACACGTTGCCATTTCCCAAACATTTGCAAGCAATGCAAACATCACACCGATGATTGCTAAGGGCCTACAAACTGTAGCGGAGACCAAAAAGCCAAAGATTTATGAATCAAGGCTGTTTTCACATCTGAGCATGGGAGAATCATCTTTTCGCATAAATAAGTCAGAGCATAACCTAGAGTAATCCTCAGCAAAAAAAAGTGCTCAGAGAGCCTGGGCTCCTGCTGAGAAACACTAAGTGCGCGGTTTAAGTTTATTTGAAGCATGTAAAGGCCTGAGGGCCTACACATGGACACCAATAGCTTTGAGGAGAGGCTATTTCAGTTGGAACAACGTTGTTTGGCACCTAACGCGTATCAAGCACCCAGGGTGGTCGGCCCAATTAGAGAATTAACATTGCTCATATCTGCTCAGCCAAATAGAAGGGAACTACTCTATAAAAGGGGCTAAGCATCCAAAATTAAGCAGGGGAAGGAGAGGCCTCTAATTGCTCTCATTTTTTGCCCAGCAGCGTGGTGCCAGTCTCCGAATCTCCCAAGCAGATGGAAGGAAGGGAGGGGCTGAGAGGAACAGGGAATCACTCCACTTCATCAGCTGCCTCCTCCCACTCTCTGGGCACCACTCCCCCCAGCTCTTTCTCTCTTTCTCCTTTTGTTCAACCTATTCTGCCGCCTGCTAAGTCACTTCAGTCGTGTCCAGCTTTTTGCAACCCCATAGACTGTATAGCCTGCCAGGTTCTTCTGTCCATGGATTTTCCAGGCAAGAATACTGGACTGGATTGCCATTTCCTCCTCCAGGGGATCTTCCGACCCAGGGATCAAACCCAAGTCTCCCGCGGCTCTTGCATTACAGGCAGATTCTTTACTACTAAGCCATCGAGGAAGCCTGTCAATATTTCTGCCCTACTCCCATCAGCAGAGGCGCAGGTACATTTTATGTCAGTTTGGTGGCATAAAATGAGCATTAGACTCAGAGAAATCTGAATTGAAATCACTCTTTCTCTAATACAATCTGTGTGACCTTCGACAATTTACTTAACCTCTCTGAGTCACACTTTGCTCTTCTGAAAAGAAGAGCTAATATTCTAACATTTACCTTTCAGGGTCATTCTGAAAAATAAATAATGTCTATGAATTCACTTTCACTTTTCACTTTCCTGCATTGGAGAAAGAAATGGCAACCCACTCCAGTATTCTTGCCTGGAGAATCCCAGGGACAGGGAAGCCTGGTGGGCTGCCATCTCTGGGGTCGCACAGAGTCGGACACAACTGAAGCGACTTAGCAGTAGCAGCAGCATGAAAGTCTTTAGCAGACTGAGCCTTGCAGGAGTCAACAGGAGTCAACCCTGTCCTCCAAGGTTCAAATGCAATTGGCCCCCACCCCAACCTTACTTGTAGGAGAAAACCCAGATTTTTCAAAGATGATTGGAGGAGGCATTTACAGTTCTCCTGGTCATCTCTGAACTCCTTCAGGTCAGGACTCATTTTATCATCTAAAGATAAGCAACACCTTCCACTCCAAGCAAAGTCACACTGGACACCACCCTGATTCCTTCTTTCCCCCAAATCCTCTTGCTGAGAGTATGGATGTGGTGGGCTTTTACATAAAGGAGCAGAGAGCATTTGCATTGTAGTACCCCAATTAACTTTAATTGATAATGACATCACTCCTGTTTTCAAATGCCCTTCAACCCTCCCCAAAGGTTGCCCCAAGGTTTCCTCACTGGCCAGTCCTCTGCACAAACTTCAGTCTCTGCCATCTTGTCTCCTCTTTCCTGCCTTTTCCCTTTCATTATCCTCTCTCTTCCCTCTTCACCCTCATGAAAAGTGAAAGTGTTAGCCACTCAGTCATGTCTGACTCTTTGCGACCCCATGGACTGTAGCCCACCAGGCTCCTCTGTCCATGGGATTCTCCAGGTAAGAATACTGGAGTGGGTTACCATGCCCTGATGGTCAGGTCTTCCTGACCCAGGGATCAAACCTGGGTCTCCCGCATTGTAGACAGATTCTGAGGCACCAAGGAAGCCCCTTTCTTCCCAGCCCAGGCCCCAGGTTCATATAGTCTCCTTATGCAGAGCATTTTGGTTATCTCTCCACATCACTGTATCTTCCAATACCAGTGCTTGGAGCTTCATTTTTCTCATCCGAAACACTGTCAGAGAACTTTCCTGAATAAATTCAGTCCTCCCCCTGAGAAGTCTGGTGCCAGTTGTTAGTGCAACAGTTATGTTCTTCCTACTACATGGAATCTTAGTCAATAGATGTTAGTAGCTCATTACTCCTTCATACTAAAGATCTTTTCCGAGATCGCCTTTCCCTCCCGTAATCTTCTCCCACCTTTAGTAAGCCTTAAAGGAATAAGCCATCCTTTCCTCCAGACCATCTCTCAGTCATTGTTCAGGGAGATGCTCCCACCACTCTTCTGAGACTGCTCTCTGAAAGGTCAGCTTGAATCTGCCCAACCCAATGGCCTCATCTCCACTCTCTGCAGCAACTGGGACTGCTGACAATGAACTCTCTCTGACCGGGGTCTTCCCCGTGCTGTCAGGGCTGGTTCTCCTCCCATCTCTGGCCATTCTCCTCCAAGTCTCCCTTCTCTTCCCACTTGGACGTCCTGGCCACTGGGCTTCCAGCAGTAACACTCCTCTCTTCCTGCTGTACATGACCTTCCCAGTCATCCTTCTCATTCCAACAGCCCAACCTCCCAAGTTGCCTGTGAAGCCCATGTGTTTCTCTTTAGCTGTGGTTCGCCCCAAAGCACACAGACACATGTGTGAACACCTGCTGGAAATCTCTGACTGGGTGAGGCGCTGTCACCTTCGGCTTACAAATCCAGACCATGCTCATCATCCCCTCCACCCCCACCATCAAGCCCAGGCTTCGTTCAGTTAGGGAATCACCAGCCTCCAGCCCTCTCCTGGCATCCATTGACTCATTAAGTAAACGTTGATTGGGTCTTTCTCCCTATGTAATCTCATTCATTCCCTTGGCTCTAAATAACATCTATATGCTGATGACTCCAAAATATATATCTCAGCCTGAAGCTCTCCACCTAGCTACAGACTCATATATCTTACTGCCTACACCACCTCTTCTCCTGCGACTTACCTCCCAGCCACCTCAAACTTATTTTATCCAAAATAGAATCCTTACCTCTCTCCACAGTGACTGTTCCTTTTCCAGTTGAATCCGAATGAGTAAATAGCAACTCCAAACATTCACTTACTTAAGCCTCAAACACTAGCATCTATCTTGATTCCTTCCTCTGCCTCATCCACGTAATTCAGCCTCGCAGCAAACTTCTAAAATGTATACAAAACATTCCTTTCCCCTCCCTTTCACTCCCACTCCCATGATCTAGGCTGTCAGCATCCTTTCTGTTGAAGATTCCAGTGGCCTCCTGGTGGTCTTTTGCTCAAGCCTCCGCCCTCCAAACTCATCCATACCCTGAACGAGACAACAACTTGAAAAAGACACACACGTTTACGTTCATGTCATCCTCCTACTTGAAACCTATCCGTGGCCTCCCATTTCTTTGAGAATAAACTCCAAATTCTTTCTCAGGTCCCTAAGCGCATTGTCTCTCCAAAGTCCCTTCATGCCCTCAGGTCTCTCTGTAATCACTAGACTTCTTCAAGTTCTTCAGGTAAGGAACAAGCCAAGCTCTTTCTCATCCTGGAGACTTTATTCTTCCTTTCTCCTCTGTGATACTTTTCTCAAGATTGTTCCTTCCTGACCTTCAGTCTCAACATAAATTTGACTTTGTTATAGAAGCCTTCCTGACCCTCCTAGAGAGCTTTGTTCCTGCTTACCCACCGTTACCTTTTTTTTTTTTTAACTTTTTATGTTACATTGGAGTATAGCCAATTATCAATGTTGTGATAGTTTCAGGTACATAGCAAGGGGATTCAGCCATACCTATACATGTATCCATTCTCCCCTAAACTCCCCTCCCATCCAGGCTGCCACCTAATGTTGAGCAGAGTTCCCTGCGCTATACAGTAGGTCCTTGTTGGTTATCCAATTTAAATACAGCAGTGACCCACCATTATTTTTTTTATTACATTTTCCTCATGGTGTTTAATGCAGCAGCATAGTATTTAGCTTCTTTATGGATTTTTTTCCCTACTTGTTTATTGCCTGTCTTCTCCATGATAGCAGAGACCTTGTCTGCTTTTTTAACCACTGAATTTCCAGCATTGAAAATGACACATAGTAATTGCTCAGAAAATATTTGGTGAGTGAATGAATGTATGCTTGGAAAAATGAATGGATCTTTAATATGCACAGTCCTTGCTATGCAAGGATGGTCCACTTGGTAGAATATAAACTCATAATTATAACACAGAGTTATTTCTTCTGTGAGAAGCATAATCCAAATGGTATGGAAATGCAGAGGTAAGTACAACTAGGCCTGCCTGGGTAATTTGTAGAAGACTTCACATAAAACTGATAAATAGATGGGAAAGGTACTGCACAAGATAGAGACTGGGTAGATTTTAATTTTTTATGTGTAGTTGATTGAATCTAAATTGTATTTATTCTTGTATTTTAGCTTGACGTCAACTCAGGTAATCACCTGATGTTGAAGATAAGAGCTGGAAAATCTGAGTATCTGTGTAAAATACAGTCTCAATACCTGTAACAAAATTGTTAATAGGCTGGTATATAAAATGCATTTCCCTTCCTTCACCCTCCAAAAAGAGAGTCCAAAAATTTCACTCAATCTGAGGTACCAATATTATGAATGGAAAACTGCACGCTGCGGATATAAATTAATGAATTGAATTAAGAATGGAAAAAAGATCATGTCATATTCACTACATCTCCTTCTCAGCATAAATGTCAATCATCTTAGGCTACATCATGCTGTGATAGCAAATGATTCCAAAATCTTAGTGGCTTCCACACTAGAAATTTATTCTCACTTCTGTTATGTGGGTTTTAGTTCACCTTTATCACTGATCCAGGCTGAAGCATCAGCTCCTATAATATTGCTCTGGAGGCAGAGGGGAGAAAGAGATGGCAGAACCCAGTCATGGCTCTTAAAACTTATATTTGAAAGCAGCTAATATCACATTTCATTGGCCAAAGTCAATTACATGGCCAAGATGAGCACCACTGAGTCAAGGGCGTGAAATTCTTGCAAACACTTGGTGATAAAAATACAACCTACCATGACATGTATAAGTCAAGTTCTTTGCTAACATTATTCCCATTGCTATAAGGATGCTAAGAAATATATTATCTACATAGGAAATGCACTTACAGACAATAGCTGATGCTTTGATGGAATCATGCAGCAGGAAATAGTCTTACAAAGACACAAATTTCAAATCCTACTAATCCCTCAGAGCCAGAATGTCAGATCTTCTGAAATATTTCAGTATATAATAGCAGTATGCACAAAGCAACTGTCTCCTTTCTAAGACCAAATAAAAATAAATTTCAATCCATAAATAAGGACTACTTAAATTTTTTTCAAAACACGTGATTTTTTTTTTAACCTGGAAGCATTTTGTATGCCTATGTATTTTATAAACTGTCAAATACTGTATACAGATTTTGGTTGACCTTAAGAATTTGAAGGTTTTCTCTGTTATGCCATAGACATATTAAAAAAAAATTTTAAGGTCATATCCAGAAGCTTCTCAATCACATCATTAAGTGAAAATTCAAACAGACATTTAAGAGGGGGAGCAGGGGTCTACTCTTTAGTTAAAGCAAATTACAAACTCCTTAATAACAAAGAGCACATCTTAAAAATTTGGAATCTCCAAGGTAACTAGGTACCCAGTAAGTTCCCAATAAATGTTTCATGCTAACATGTTATATCAAATTTCAAAATGCTCATCAGCTTGACCCCGAAATTCCAATTATAGTAATCCATCCTAAGAAAATAATTGGAGATGTTCACAANTTTTTTTTAACTTTTTATGTTACATTGGAGTATAGCCAATTATCAATGTTGTGATAGTTTCAGGTACATAGCAAGGGGATTCAGCCATACCTATACATGTATCCATTCTCCCCTAAACTCCCCTCCCATCCAGGCTGCCACCTAATGTTGAGCAGAGTTCCCTGCGCTATACAGTAGGTCCTTGTTGGTTATCCAATTTAAATACAGCAGTGACCTACCATTATTTTTTTTATTACATTTTCCTCATGGTGTTTAATGCAGCAGCATAGTATTTAGCTTCTTTATGGATTTTTTTCCCTACTTGTTTATTGCCTGTCTTCTCCATGATAGCAGAGACCTTGTCTGCTTTTTTAACCACTGAATTTCCAGCATTGAAAATGACACATAGTAATTGCTCAGAAAATATTTGGTGAGTGAATGAATGTATGCTTGGAAAAATGAATGGATCTTTAATATGCACAGTCCTTGCTATGCAAGGATGGTCCACTTGGTAGAATATAAACTCATAATTATAACACAGAGTTATTTCTTCTGTGAGAAGCATAATCCAAATGGTATGGAAATGCAGAGGTAAGTACAACTAGGCCTGCCTGGGTAATTTGTAGAAGACTTCACATAAAACTGATAAATAGATGGGAAAGGTACTGCACAAGATAGAGACTGGGTAGATTTTAATTTTTTATGTGTAGTTGATTGAATCTAAATTGTATTTATTCTTGTATTTTAGCTTGACGTCAACTCAGGTAATCACCTGATATTGAAGATAAGAGCTGGAAAATCTGAGTATCTGTGTAAAATACAGTCTCAATACCTGTAACAAAATTGTTAATAGGCTGGTATATAAAATGCATTTCCCTTCCTTCACCCTCCAAAAAGAGAGTCCAAAAATTTCACTCAATCTGAGGTACCAATATTATGAATGGAAAACTGCACGCTGCGGATATAAATTAATGAATTGAATTAAGAATGGAAAAAAGATCATGTCATATTCACTACATCTCCTTCTCAGCATAAATGTCAATCATCTTAGGCTACATCATGCTGTGATAGCAAATGATTCCAAAATCTTAGTGGCTTCCACACTAGAAATTTATTCTCACTTCTGTTATGTGGGTTTTAGTTCACCTTTATCACTGATCCAGGCTGAAGCATCAGCTCCTATAATATTGCTCTGGAGGCAGAGGGGAGAAAGAGATGGCAGAACCCAGTCATGGCTCTTAAAACTTATATTTGAAAGCAGCTAATATCACATTTCATTGGCCAAAGTCAATTACATGGCCAAGATGAGCACCACTGAGTCAAGGGCGTGAAATTCTTGCAAACACTTGGTGATAAAAATACAACCTACCATGACATGTATAAGTCAAGTTCTTTGCTAACATTATTCCCATTGCTATAAGGATGCTAAGAAATATATTATCTACATAGGAAATGCACTTACAGACAATAGCTGATGCTTTGATGGAATCATGCAGCAGGAAATAGTCTTACAAAGACACAAATTTCAAATCCTACTAATCCCTCAGAGCCAGAATGTCAGATCTCCTGAAATATTTCAGTATATAATAGCAGTATGCACAAAGCAACTGTCTCCTTTCTAAGACCAAATAAAAATAAATTTCAATCCATAAATAAGGACTACTTAAATTTTTTTCAAAACACGTGATTTTTTTTTTAACCTGGAAGCATTTTGTATGCCTATGTATTTTATAAACTGTCAAATACTGTATACAGATTTTGGTTGACCTTAAGAATTTGAAGGTTTTCTCTGTTATGCCATAGACATATTAAAAAAAAATTTTAAGGTCATATCCAGAAGCTTCTCAATCACATCATTAAGTGAAAATTCAAACAGACATTTAAGAGGGGGAGCAGGGGTCTACTCTTTAGTTAAAGCAAATTACAAACTCCTTAATAACAAAGAGCACATCTTAAAAATTTGGAATCTCCAAGGTAACTAGGTACCCAGTAAGTTCCCAATAAATGTTTCATGCTAACATGTTATATCAAATTTCAAAATGCTCATCAGCTTGACCCCGAAATTCCAATTATAGTAATCCATCCTAAGAAAATAATTGGAGATGTTCACAAAGGAAATAATTGGAGATACAGGCAATGTTTACCTCAGCCTTATATGTAATAGCAAAAATATACTGACTAAAATATCCAGTTCAGTTCAGCTCAGTTCAGTTCAGTCACTCAGTCGTGTCCGACTCTTTGCCACCCCATGAATCGCAGCAGGCCAGGCCTCCCTGTCCATCACCAACTCCCGGAGTTCACTCAGACTCACGCCCATCGAGTCAGTGATGCCATCCAGCCGTCTCATCCTCGGTCATCCCCTTCTCCTTCTGCCCCCAATCCCTCCCAGCATCAGAGTCTTTTCCAATGAGTCAACTCTTCGCATGAGGTGGCCAAAGGACTGGAGTTTCAGCTTCAGCATCAAATAGTACATCATAAAATATAGTACAACATCACAATTATACAATTTTGAAAAACTATATTTTCCAATAACATTGACGGTAAAGGAAAATGAAATATACTATGAAGGAGAAAGAGCAGTTAAAAATGAGTAGGTATAATGAAATCTCATGTTAATAAAATGAAGATATAAAGGTACACCTGTATTTACACACATACCAGCATGCAGATATGCATATGTATCTGAATGAAACAGATACAAACAAATGATCTGTTATTTGGGGAGAAACGCTTGTTTCTTGCAAGCCCCTTCCGGCTTATAAAGGTGGGGGGTCTTTCGTTGGCGGAGAGGAGAGATTCATGTGAAGATGTGGAAAGAGGTGAGGCTGGGGCTGGAGACGAGGCAGACTGTCTGTGGCAAGACCTAGAACAGGCAAGGAACTGAGGCCGCTGGCAGCTGATGACGGAGAACTCAGAGGTCCCTTGGAGATGTTTTATTCCCTGTTGCTGTGCAGTATGTCTTGCATCCTTCTCCTTTGCCTTCCCCTGAAAACTTTGGCAAAATCTCCATTTTTCTCTCTACTTTGTGAAGGTAGATTTATATTGAAGGGAGATGTTCATAGGCTGACTTTCAGTCAGGTGCAAGACAGAAGGGTCAGAGAAGGTGATGCCACCCCACTCCAGTACTCTTGCCTGGAAAATCCCATGGACGGAGGAGCCTGGTAGCCTCCAGTCCATAGGGTCGCTAGGAGTCGGACACGACTGAGTGACTTCACTCTCACTCTTCTCTTTCATGCATTGGAGAAGGAAATGGCAACCTACTCCAGTGTTCTTGCCTGGAGAATCCCAGGGACAGGGGAGCCTGGGGGGCTGCCGTCTCTGGGGTCGCACAGAGTCAGACACGACTGAAGCGACTTAGCAGTAGCAGCAGCAGCAGCTTTGGGTTAAGAGAAAAAAAGGTGATTTTTATTTCCTCTCGGTACTTTAATGGATTTTCCAAATTTCTGCAATGAATATGCATTGCTTTTATAATCAGGAAAAAAGTTATTTTTAAAAAAATAAATTGATGTCAAATGAATGAAGAAGTGGGTAAATCATTGAATGAATTAACTAATTAGTGAAATGATTGACCTGGGCAACGGAAGCGCAAACCGGATTCTAATAGACAGATTTGCTTGTTCTTATTTCCTGCTGTGGACATTAGTCAGCCTCTATCTTTAGATGAGACATCTTTTAAAAAGAGAGAGAGAGAGAAAATAGTCTTCAAATTGAAGCAATATTTTCATGCCTTCTACTCTCTGACATTTGCAAAATGCCTCCATCCCAACCTGGGTCAAGCCTGACACACCTCTTATCTTTTTCCTCAGGGTCTGTGGCCAATACCCCCAGAATTCACTAGCATAGAATTTCATGGAAATCAAAGAAAACAGGCAATGGTAGGATCTACAAAGAAGCCCGCTGCCCCCTGACTTTGAAATGTTGTGGTTTTGTGTTTATGTGGCCTCATAATATCTGTATGCATGTGGGTGTGAGACAAGGACAGGCATGAAACCAAGGCTGCAAACTGAAAACATACTTAACACACGTCCAAACATATTCACCCTGAATCAGTGCCAAACCACATGTGCTCAGCATGTCAACAAACTGTCTGATTTGTTGGAATCACCCACGTAAACACCGTCAGGCAGGGCTGGAAATCGGGTGCGCTGGGCTGGATGGAGCTACCAGGGCTTCTATAGAAAGCATATTGTGAACCCATATGGGCTGGTGGAGATGGCAGGTGGGTGAGGACCTTGCCACCTGCCAGGCCGAGAGCAGAGAAGTCTGCCCCAGAGTCCCAGAATCCAGGCTGAGGACGGCTCAAGGGCATGAAGAGCTTTCTGGACTATTTGGGAAGGACAGTTACTGGGTGGACTCTTGGAGAGGAGAGGGAGTGAGAGGGAAAGTAGAGCCTGCCTGACCAAGCTGTTTTTTTTTTTTTTTTTTTTTGTACAGATGCTGCTGGCAGCAGAACCGAGTGGGAGAGTGTGTTCAGCTACATTAGTCAGGGATAGAGTTTTAATAGGGCTGCAGAAGGAAGTGATGACGGCAAAGTTAGGAGCAGTGAGTAACTCAATTTGAGAGAGCTGAGCTCTCTGGGAGATGACAGCAGAGGAACCGTTTTTCTCTTTGGCCCCATGGGGGCTGGGCTGTTGTCAGGGCCAAGGCAGACACTGGCATCAGGCGCTTTTACCTGAATAAACACGAGCCGGGGCCTCTGGGAGGTGACTCTTCAGCAACTCCCGCTGTGACCCCGAGACATCCTGGGGCTCATTAGCTATGCCAACCTGGGTGGAAGCGATCCTGAGTAGCAGAGGACAAAGCTGTCATTTATGGTTATAGGAGGGAGAGGAAGCTGTGAACCCAGATGGGGCAGGGGAAGCCTTTTAACTGCTGCAGATGTAAGCGTGGTGAAGATGCCATCAACGGGTGCCAGTGGTCAGCAAGTCTGGTAAAGAGGCAAACTGGTGACCAAGCTGTCAGGGCTCAGGCACCTTTGAATTAGAAAGGCATCCTCCTCCTGGTGAAGGATGCGTGGCTTGGTGGAGAGGAGGGAGGGATAGAGTCAGCCTCCACTTGGCTCCCTGGCTGGGCACCTTTGACCAGAGTACCATCTGCCCAGCCATATGCAGGAACCCTGAAAATCAGCCTTTGATAAACAAACTCCTTAGCCTGGAATTCCTGGCCCTCCGCGAGCCAGTCCCACTCTGACTGTCCAGCTCGATTGCTCATATCCCTTGCCACAAACCCACCCTCCAGCAGAAGGCAAGTCCTAACCATTCTCCTAGCTTGCCTTCACTTTCTCATATTTATTTATAAATATGAGAAATATAATTATTTCTCATTTTTATTTTGCTACTACTGTTCTTTCAGGCCGTAATGCCCTAACCCACATCTTTGCCTAGCATTACCCTAGGCATTTTTAAAGTCCCACTCTTGTACCCTCTCCTCCAAGAAGCCTCATCTGATTGCCTCCAAGTCAAAGCAATCTTGTTGTAACTTGAGTTCTTGCAGTACTATCTTTGCAACCTCATGTTATCATTTTGGGGTCACTATTTACCTTTTTCTATCCTGTGCTGTAGTTTTTATGTTTCTTGTCTTTTCTACTAGACAGTGAGTCCCCTGAGGGCAAAACCTGTTTCTCGTTAATATCATATACCCCACAACATCAAAGTGGTGTGTACTTGGTACAGGAAAGATGCTCCTTAGGCTGCCCTGTAGAAAGAGTATTGGCAAAGCAGGTTTAGAGTCCAGCTCTTGTCACTTGAAGACAGTAATAGCTAACCATCATTTATTTTTAGGTGTGTCAAGTACTGTTGAAAGAGCTTAACTGGTAGGAAGTTACTGAATTTCCCTAACTAGTCTAGGTAAGTTCTGTTTTTATTCTTCAAGTACAGAATAAGAAACAGAGACACTAAGAAGTTAAGTGTTGTAAGGGGCAGAAGTGAGATTTGATCCCAAACCAACAGGTCCTGAGTACACACCTATTGCTGGGCTATCCATTACTAGCTGATGGACCTTGGGTTTCATTAATCTGATTCTCACCTTTTTCATCTGTAAAATGTGGATAATAATACTTATAAATTATATGTATTTATAATAATTATATATTAACTGTAGATCCCTGGAGCCTAATATAACTCCATAGTCACCATTAATAAATATGTTTTGAGTGAAAGAAATACAGAATTTGTCATCCAGAGTAGAATATCCAATAAAAATACAATGCAAGCCACACATGTTATTTAAATTTTTCTAATAAAGGAAAAACAAAATAAAATTAACTTCAATAAAATATTTAATGCAATATATCCAAAATGTTATTATCTCAACATGTAATCAATATAAAAATCACAATAAGGTATTTTACAGTATTTCTTTATAGTAAGTCTTCAAAACCTGGCTTGCACTTTACGCTTAGAGAATTTCTCACTTTGGACTACACATTTCAAATAATCAAGAGCCACATGGGGCCAGTAACTACCATATCGAACAACACAGATCTTGGCGGATCTAAGAAAAAATAGCCCTCTCTGAAAATCCTGTGAGGAAGTCAGACTTCTGTTATTTGAGTTATGATAAATTTTCTCTTTTCAAGAGCTCATCACTAAAATGTAAACACTTTTGGGAAATATCAATTAATGCTGAAGCTGGGCTAATGTTGCATCTCAGACTAGCGGAGATGCTCAGAAATCCATTTGGTGCTTAAAAGTGTGAATCTGAGAGTTGTTCAGTTCTGAGTTCAAATTACGACTTTGCCTCTCAGAATTCCTGTGACCTTGGCCGAATCCATGAACATGACTGAGCCAAGTTTCCTTATCTGTGAGATAACAGAACATTAGGATGGAGTAAGAGGAGGCTTGTAGGCCAGAACAGGGCTCAAAAAGCATCAGCTCACCTCCTTTTCTACTGACCTCTGTATCCTTGCGTGTCCCTCTCCCGGCATGCGTGCTCAGTCGCTTCACTAGTGTCTGACTCTTTGTGACCCATGGACTGTAGCCCACCAGGCTCCTCTGTCCATGGGATTCTCCAGGCAAGAATGCTGGAGTGGGTTGACATTTACTTCTCCAGGGCATCTTCCCAACCCAAGGACTGAACCCATATCTCCTATGTCTCTGGCTTTGCAAGTGGATTCTTGCCCACTGAGCCACCAGAGAAGCCCTTTCCCTCTCCCTACTCTTCATCTATTGCACAGAAACACCCTTAAGGTTTTGGTTCAGAGGAGTCACCAGGATTGAGTTCCTCTCACTCAGACTTGTTGAGTATTGATATGTCTAAAACACGAGGCACCAAAGAGTCCCCCCAAAGGGCATCATGCTGATAATGGTTTTTCCATGCCAGCACTGACCCCATGATTTTTAAGTCCATTACGGCTCCTTCTTGAGCCTGATCTCAGCCCCTCTGCCTTCCGCTCCTCATGCCTGGGTCCCTGCTCCTGGGCCATGGGATAGAGTGGGCTGGCCTCAGTGTGCTGGTCCATCAGTCTGAGAAGTGACTCTCCCTCTGGTCTGTCCATGGATGCCTCTTCTGATTACCTGCCTCCTATAACCTTCCTCTCTGGGGCCCAGGGCTTGCTCCTGTCACTTGACTTTGTCTTGTTCCACTGACGAGGCAGATTGTGTGAGAGGCCATCACAGAGGTGAGCACAAGTGGAATTGCCCTGGGAGCTATGGTCTACAAGTTGGATTCATCCAAGGGATAAATGGGGATAGCCGTAGTCAAAAGGAAAAGCCCAGAAAAGAGAGCAGACTGCTCTGAGCCACGAAGACCACTGAGGGGCCTAATGGCATACGAGAGGCATGAGCAGCAGTCTGGGGTGGTCAAGAGAAACAAGGGAATGCCCCGTGGATGAGTGGTGGTCCTGGACACTAAGTGTGCAGTGAGGTGTTAGTTTTAGGACAATAGTTTCCCTTGAGGCCTATGTGGGATCTTGGGGGTGGGAGCTCCCAGAGTTCCCCTGCTTGTTTTCCAGGGATTGAAAACACATTGAATGCCTTGCAAACATGTCTACCCACATGCCCAGAGCAACTGCCCTTCATCTTGAACTTGTCCCTATCCCTGCCAGGCAGCCATGGCAGCTAAGTCAGCACACGCAGCCGTCCTGACGACAGTGCCCTGTGCCTCCCAGTTCCTCCAGCTGGTGGCTTCGCCAGACTTGCTCTAATTTACAGGCTGTGCCCACCTAATCCTGAGTCACGGCATCATATGCTTACCATTTGGAAGGGTTAGATCAATCTAACTAGGAGGTAGCCTAAGCTATCAGTGAAGGGCTTCATTGTCAGGAAGACCCAAATAGAAATCCCAGCCCTAGCCACTTGTACAAACTTAATCATGTGGTTTCACTTCAATTTTCTCTTCTGTAAAATGGGTGCAGCAAGCTCTATTTACAGAGTTGCCAGAAGATATAAATGAGAGAATAATATATGTAAAGTGAGCTTAGTACCTAGCATGTAGGAGTCAGTCTATCCATGGTAGCTTAATTCAAACACAGACAAGAAGATCTCCAGGGGCTGACGATGGATGGAGTGCAAAATCCTTAGCCTGACCCGAGAGGCCCTGAGCGGGCTGATCCTGCATCCCTCGCATCTCATCTTTCACACTCTCCAGAGATTCGCTTCCCTCCAGTCACGCAAAATCACGCATTGTTCCAGAATCAGTCACATTCCCTGCTGCCTCTGAGACTTTGCACAAACCACCTCTTCTTCTTTGGATGCTTTCTTCATGTTCTTCACCTGCCTGGCTCTGACTCCCAGCAAGCCATGTCTTCTTAAGCCTTCCCTAACCCTCTGCCTAAAACTCAGGCTCCCCTCAGGCTAAAGACTCTCGTTGGCCCTTGGCCATCTCTCTGCTCTTTATGCTATACCCCCTAACCCCAAACTCTGAGAACAGGGTCACAGATGTGCCTGACACAGGAAAAAGGAAAAATAGTTAAGAAGAGCAAATATGTAGTGAGATGTAGTGAGTGTTACCCTGTTTCTAAGGAGGACGCTATGCTCTTTACCTATATTATCTCATTTAATCCTCCATCATCTATGAAGTGGATACTATTATCAGCTCAGTTTCCCAGCTGGGAAAATGTGAGGCATCTGGACATTAAAGAACTTGTCCTGGTAAAGCCAACTGTGTGAGGAGGTGGAGATTCCAAACTGGAGTCCTCTGACTCCAAAGTCTGAACACATAACCCTACCACACAAGGACCAAAGATGGAATGAATGAATAAAACGATCAAGTTCAATTGGTAGGGCAGTGAAGTAGAGAAGTACCCTCTTTGAACAATCATTTGTGGGCTTTTTATTGCATATTTACAGTTTATGACACGTATCATCACTCTTGATGGTGACATATTTAACAAAACAAAAACTCGAAGAGAAACAAAGCACTGGATGGTGAGTTTCACTGTCCCTCTGCTCACAGAACACCTGTCCAGCACCTTGGTTGTTGGCAGGTCACCCTTGGAGGGCACCGAGTGAGGTGACCAGTCGCCTCCTGCCCATCTTCTTCCTCCTCCTTCTTGTGGGCTGGTGCTCCCTACTGCGTCCCTGCAGAAGCTAGTGAGGCACTGAGCACCCGCAATGTCCAGCCACGGGTGGTGGGGATGCCGACTGGCCATCCCACCTCCCTAGGAGGAGACGGGAGGCAAGAAAGAAACATCTGGAAGCTGCAGCATTCCGTTCTGGACCTTGCGCACATGAATGATGCACTAAGACAATTCTCTGCCTTATCATAAATTCTGCAAACTCATGAACTTCGCAATCTCTGAAGCTCAGCGCTGTATGGGAGCCACTTATCTTGTGCTGAAAGCAATATAAAAACAGATGGCAAAGAGTGCATCAGGAGATAAATCAGCGGCCTGGCTGCCAGGAGTTTGTGGACAAAGCCAACATGGCCAGACTCTTGACTCTCAGACATGGGGCCCGCTGGGTGGGGCACCTCTAGGGTGAGGTGACCAAGCTGCAAAGAAGGTGGCTGGTGGGGGAGGCAGAACAGAGTCCCATTGGGAAGGGGGAGGGGACAGGGCATTTTCATAAGCACTTTCCTTGAGAGAGTGGCCAGCCCTCTCCTGAGGGGTAGCTGGAGGATAACTTGGGCTCTGTCCACAAAACTGCAGCTGAGACCCGAGCTTCCACATTTACAAGTCACTTTCCCAAGGTTGACACCCTGAATCCTCACTGCAACACTGTAAGATATTTAAATTTCCAGATGGGGAAACTGAGGCTCAAGGATGGTGACTTGGCGAAGTCACACAGCAGAGACAGAATTTGAGTCAAGATATCACACATCAGGGTTTCCCAAGTGGCACTAGTGGTAAAGAATCCGCCTGCCAAAGCAGCAGACAAGAGATGCAGCTTCGATCCCTGAGTCGGGAAGATCCCCTGGAGAGAGGCATGGTGACCCACTCCAAAATTCTTGCCTGGAGAATTCCATGGACAGAGGAGCCTGGTGGGCTATGACCTATAGGGGTGCAAAGAGTCAGACACGACTGAAGTGACTTCACAAGCATACACATCACAGCCCCAGGGCTCTGCCACTCACATTGCACGATCTGCTTTGGCTGTGTTTGGCTCTCACCATAGTCCTATGAAAAAGCATAACAAAAACGAAAATAGGACTTAGAGTTGAAGTGCCTGCCTGTGGCCTGAAGGCTCGTGTGCAGTTGGGCAGAAGAATGCCCCATTCGGTACTTCTACCTCCAAGGGCTGCAGGCCTGCCTGACGCATCGTCCGCAGCTCCCAGAGCAGCAGTGAGCACCCCCGGACACTAGGCCAGGCTCAGACCTGTGGGGGCCAGGCCCCAAGCAGAGAGACAGTGAGGAAAGAGCTAAGGAGACTCAAGGAACCCAGAAGAGTTGGAAGAAGAGAAAGAGAACATCAAAGGGCAAGAGTCCGTGAACAAGAGAGTGAGAGATGAAGGGATGAGAGAGATCGAGGCTGCACAGGAAGCTAGGAGGTGGGAAGCTGGTGCTGCCCTGGCCAGAGGACTGACTCGGTAACACTGGGTTGGGGGCAGCTCATCCTTGGAACATGTCTGATGGACTTATGTGCTCGGGAGATGCCACAAGTGTGAGAAAGACCGAGCAAAGGGCACATGATGCTTGCCCCTGTGCAGCACGGATGTAGTCAGTGAGCATCTCCTGGGCGCCTGGCTCCACTGAGTACGGGAACGGGATGCTGATAGAGATAAGTGTGGTGAGGGACCATGGTAAGCCCAGAGTTTGGACTCGCTCAGGTCCACAGATCCAAAGCCTGAATAGAGGGGTTCCACTACGAGTGAATTAGAATGGGAAATCGGAGAAGGCAATGGCATCCCACTCCAGTACTCTTGCCTGGAAAATCCCATGGACGGAGGAGCCTGGTAGGCTGCAGTCCATGGGGTCACTAAGAGTCGGACACGACTGAGCAACTTCACTTTCACTTTTCACTTTCATGCATTGGAGAAAGAAATGGCAACCCACTCCAGTGTTCTCGCCTGGAGAATCCCAAGGACAGGGGAGTCTGGTGGGCTGCCGTCTCTGGGGTCTCAGAGTCGGACACGACTAAAGCAACTTAGCAGCAGCAGCAGAATGGGAAATCCAGAGACAAGAACTCAGGATTGGGAGGTGTGGTGAATCCCAGCTCTGTGCTGCTGAAGGTGTGAACTTGAGTCATTCCAGAACCTCTCTGAGCCTCTTCAGTTGTCACACTGGGCTGGTGCCATCCCTTTAAAGACTTGTTGAGGGATTAACGGAGGTGACAGATGAGAGCATACATCTGAAGGAAAGCACCTAATAAATGCTTGCTCCCTCCTTCCACACAGGCTTTCCTGGTAGCTCATATGGTAAAGAATCTGCCTGCAATATGGGAAACCTGGGTCCAACCCCTGGGTCAGAAAGATTCCCTAGAGAAGGGAATAGCAAGCCACTCCAGTATTCTTGCCTGGGAAATTCCATGGACAGAGGAACCTGGTGGGCTACAGACCATGGGGTCATGAAAGAGTCAGACACGATTGAGTAACTAACCCTTTCTTCTCTCCTTCCACATCTAACGGACGTGTGCTCTCTTCTGTGTCTTTAATCCTCCCCCCACGCCCATCCTCAACACCTTCCCATGCTGATGACTTCTCCCCTCTGCGATGTTCAGCCTTCAGCCCTAGGTTCAGCCTTCCCCATGTGTAGGAGTTTGAGATCCTTGTGTCTTTAATGTATTTCTGTTCCTTTGGTTGAACTTCCCCAGCATGGAGATGGCACCTTCCATCCCCTTAAAACCTCTGCAGTACATCCCCCTCCAGGACTCCAGTCCTGGGGGCATTTGTGCTGAATGACTGTGTCTGATGCAAAACTCGACGTCCGATCCATCAGATGCATATGAAGCCCCTGTCCTGCTCCACACACTGCCTGTGTAGGACACGTCACACTCAGTGCCTTGTTTAATCTTCCCCCAAACCTCAAGAGATGAGTATGGCATCTCTCTTACCAAGGAGAGAACTGAGGAGGTCCAGAGAATGGAGGAGTTTGCTCAAAACCACATGGATTCTAAGAAGAAGCCAAGCTGAGATTGCCATACTTAACAACAACCACATGATAAGGATAATAATGGTCAACATATAGCATTATTGACATTATCTCCTTCGGATCTCTCAACAAACTTATGAGATAGGTACTCTTATTTCTCTCATCTTACGGATGAGGAAACTGAAGCACAGAGAAGTTAAGCAACTTTCCCCAGGACCCATGTGGTTGAACCCAGGTGGGGCTGACTAGAGACTGAGGAGACACCTGACGTCCAAGGACTTCACACAGCTTAAGTCAGGCTTCTGGGACTCTGGATTCAGAGATGGGCACAGGATTGCAGCAGCAGGTGCTTCTGGATGCTCTCTGCATGGAGCCGTGGTTCAGGGAAGGGTTCTGCTCTGCCCTGCCCACCCAGCCCTCTCCCAGGAAAGGCTGACTCCAGTTTGGGAAGCAAAGCAGAGAAAGACCAGATGTGGGGAGGGGCTGAGAGGCGCCTGCCTTTCATAGAGGCAACAAACAAGATGCCTGTTCTTGTTTTTGCAAAACATCCCTCCCTTCCCCCAAATGAGCAGGCTTACAGCCACGGCTGCGCCGAGACAATAATCACTAATCAAGTCGAAGTTTCCTTCTAATCAGTTCAGTTGTTGGAGGAAGGAACGCAGCCGGGCTGGTGCTGGGAGGCTGGCCATTCATCACTGCCGCATGACAGAGGGTTGCCGGGTGGCACCACTGCCCCTGATCATCCTGAGCCCCTAGCCTCTCTTGACATCACCGGGCATCCGACGCTGCAGCTGCTCTGCAATGAAGTCTTTTCTGGGTGCTTCTGTCTCCCAGGCTCAAAGAGGCTAGAATCGGCAAGACTGAAACCACAGAAGGAGTGTTGCTTCTGAGGTCAGGCACCTAAGGTTCAAAGGTGGCTCTGCCATCCTCAACTGGGACCTCAGGAAACCTGACTTGACACTGTTGCCCCTCTGCTGCAGGAGAGAGATTAAAAACAAGTTGTGAGACTCCCCTGGGGATCCAGTGGTTAAGAATCTGCCTTGTAATGTGGGGGTCACAGGTTCGATCCCTGGTCGGGGAACTAAGATCCCGTATGCTGCGGGCAATTAAGGCCATGTTCTGCAAATACTGAGTCCAAGTGCCACAACTAGGGCATCTGTGCCCTGCAACAAGATTGGATGCAGCCAAATAAATAAATAAAGATTTTAAAAATGAAAAGTTAAAAGATAGCTTAAAAAATAAAAGCAGATTGTGTCTCCCCAGAAAATTCTACTCATCCTTTAAAATATCACTTCCTCTGAATTACTTGTCCCTCTTCTTCCTTTCCCAAAATATGTTGCTCAAATATCTGCCAGGGTACTGTTTCCTAGACGAAAAGCGCCTGAAGGGAAGAAGACAGTGCATTCATAACTGTGACCCCCGCACTGGCTCACCACAATGCCCAGCACATAATAGATACTTATTAAATGTTTGTTAAGTGAATAGTGAATGAAGAGTAAATCAGTGGTATGTGTACCTGAATCTGTCGTTTGTATTCAAATAGGATGCTTCCAGTCTTATCTGATGTTGTTATCAAATGCAAAACCTTTTACAGACTCTGGCACTTTGGCAATAATAATCCACAGGACTTGAGATATGCAGGAAATAAGAAAACTGGGTGATGAACAACTTCCACAAAATTTCATCAAGAGTTTTTCCAGTTCCTGGCAAATGCACAGATCCTGCTTTGTTCAATCTAGATTAAACCTCTTATTGGGAAGACTTTAAATTAAGTGTGACTGAATTAGCTGCTGTTAATTTTTTTTTTTTTCCCCCCCAAGATCTGCTAATCTCTGCACCCGGCGGGGCCCTCTCCTTCCGGACTGATCGGTTTCCTCTCTGATGTGCTGGGATTGATCTCTATCTTCTGGGATATTGAGTGGCGGGGTCTCAGGCAGGCAGTGACACTGAGCCTGCTGGTGCAGCCGGGCCCTCTGGGCCAGGAGATTCCCCTGCGGGAGGACTGTCTGGCATTCAGGGAGCCTGGACAATAGGTACAGTGCTTGTGAGGTGCTATCGCTAATAGTAATCTGTGAGCTCGGCTGAGCTTCGGCTGCAAACCCTCATTTCATAAAATGGAGATGCTGGGAGTTAGCGAGGCCACAAAGCCTCTAACGGCACTAACTCTTCTCAAGGGCAGCAAAGGGCAGATGGATTTGCTACTTTTCCTCCCTTTGCTGTGTTTTCTACCTCCACTCTCCAAAAAAAGGCCCATGCTCCTAGTCCCCTCTCGATGTTCTGGAGGCTGGAGACCTAACAGAATGCTTGGATATCTTGGTCAGAAGCCCATGGAGTGCAGCAAACAGCAGCCTGGATGTATGCAAGGGAACCTTTCATAGGTTTAATCGTGCCCCACAGAAGGTTGTGGAAGTCCTAACCCCGTTTTCTTGTTGTTGTTTAGACGTTAAGTCACGTCTGACCTTTTGTGACCCCATGGACGGTAGCCCACCAGGTTCCTCGGTCTATAGGATTTCCCAGTCAAGAATACTGGAGTGGGTTGCCATTTTCTCCTCCAGGGAATCTTCCTGACCCAGGGATTGAGCCCGAGTCTCCTGCAGTGGCAGGTAGATTCTTTACTGCTGAGCCACCCCCTAGTACCTGTCAATATAATCTCCTTTGAAAGTAAGGTCTTTGCAGATTATCAAATGAACACGAGGTTATTAGGGTGAGCCTTAATCCAACAGAACTGGGGTCCTTGTTGAAAACATGTGCTTATAGGAAATTCGGACAGAGACCTGCAGCAAGGAATGTCTTCCACAGGAAGACTGGAGCTATGCAGCCACGGCCAAGGATCTACCAGAAGGTGGGAGAGAGGCCCAGAACAGACCCTTCTCTGGAGAAGCAGGGCCCTGCTGACAACTTGATCTTGGACTTATAGTCTCCAGAACTGTGGACAAGGACTTTCTGTTGTGTAAGACATGCAGTTTGGGGTGCTTTGTTACTGCCACCCGAGGGAACAGTAGAGAGCCTAACCAGGTCATTCCTGAGACAGAGGGGCCAATGGATGCCACCACAGAGGATGCGAAAGAGACGTCTCTCCGATCTTTTTCACAGCTACAAAGGCACAGTAGAAAGAGCTCAGGCTCTGTGCTTCAGTTTCTCCACCTGTAAGACAGGACTGAGCTTGCATTTCTGCCAAGAAGATCAAACTAGAAAATATATATAAAGCCTGATTTGACACAAGCACCTGATTCAATCAATTGAAGCTGCTAATTCCTGTTGCTGTGATTTAACTATTAAATGAATGCTGAAGAAAGATGTCCAAAAGACAGGCATATGTGAGCACTTCAGAGAGACCTTGCCGGGAACCTCTGATTCAAAACTTTGGGGTCTGGCTCCCCGAAGGCGGTTTTTCCTGCCCGCAGTGCCTCATCCCCCTGTCTCGCAGCCACGGCTCCAGTGTCCAGCGTGTAGGCGCAGTTCTGGCCCACGCTCAGGAGTGTCCTTCGGGTCCTCTTTGGTGGGAGCAGGGTGATGTGGCATTGATGATTCATGACTTGGCTGCAGTAGCGCAAGGACTCCGGGCAGGTTATGAAGCCATCAATCTTGAGGTGAGGTTTTCTGGAATGCTACAGCCAGTGAGAATAGGTAGCAGAGGCCTGGGGTGGGGGCGGATGAGAGAGACCTTGCCCAGGAAATGCACAAGAAGAGAAAGGAGGCACCAGCAAACCAGAGTTGTTAGAAACACTTTTTATTCCCATCCTCTCCCATCCCAGCCGTGCCTTCTTTTTCCCTTCTGCAGATTTTTTTTTCTTAATTGGAGAATAATCGCTTTACAATACTGTGTTGGTTTCTGCCTTATAACAATCTGAATCAGCCATGTGTTGTGTTACTTCCTCAGTCGTGTCTGACTCTTGCAGGCTCCTCTGTCCATGGGATTCTCCAGGCAAGAATACTGGAGCGGGTTGCCACTCTCTTCTCCAGGGGATCTTCCCTACCCGGGGACTTAACCTGGGTCTCCTGCATGGCAGGCAGATTCTTTACCATCTGAGCCACCAGGGAAGCCACCAGTGAATCAGCCATAAGTATACATATATCCCTCCCTTCTTGAGCGTCTCTCCTACTACCCCTATCCTACCCCTCTAGGTCATTACAGGGCACCAACCTGAGCTTCCTGTGTTCTGCAGAAACTCCCCACTACCACTCTCTACCCACCCCAACCCAAAACACACATACACATCCCCAAGCCTTGATTCAGCTCCCTCCCCCGGGGGCTAGTGTGGCCCTTGGGAATCTGGTACCCTCGCCAATCAATCACTGGTTTTGATCATTTGAAAATTTGGAAAATCCTGAAACTTCTCAACCTTGCAATTAACACTCTCTTCATCTGATTCTGGAATACCTTTCTCCTGCCATTTTCCCACCACACCCTCCTCCATCAGGCCACACACTGGCCTCCAACTCATTCCCACCTCTGTGCTCACAGGTGACCCCTGCTAAGAAAGAATCTAGGCTTTAGAAGCAGACTTGGATCAGTGGGGCCCCAGCACAGAACAGGGCGCACTGAAATCAAGGTAATTGATGAGAATTCAATATAAGTCCCATCTACACAAGTGAGAGTGTAAGAATGTATTTTTTAGTATAAGAGACTTTCCAAACTGCCCCAGGGTTATCTCTGACTCGTGGAAATGTGGCCTGTTTATCTCTGATTACATTTCTCAGCCCCATACAACCTGCAGGTGGCAAAACGAGGGGGCAACCAAACTTACCCTCTCGGCTGTAACTGGGAAAGGACTATGCATAGGCACCCCATCCCGAGCTCACGCACATCTCTGTAACCTATGAAACTTCCTCGGGACTTTTCCAGAAGAGCTGTTGTTCTGAGAAACTGCCCGCCACAGGGGCATCACCTGGTCAACAGTTGTAACCTGTTATCAATGAACCAATCCTTGAAAAGGTCAACACCTGTAACCAATCAAACTGTTTCCGCTTGCTTGTGCTTAAAAGCTACCATGTAACAACACTCAGGGTTCTCGCTCCTTGCTTAAGGAGATGGAACCCCGGCGCTCCGGTACAATAAAATCCTCTTGCTGTTTGCATCGAAACCTGGTCTCGGTGGTCTTTGGGGCGACGGATTCACGGCAAGGAACCATTGGGTTCAACAAGAGCAGCCTTGGGGAAACCAACAAGGGATGATGAAGATAAGGGCCAGCAGCAACAGGGAACCTTACCAGCCCTTACAGAAGGGCAAGAGAAGGGAAACCTACGCAAGATGTGAAAGGGAAGTGAGCAGATCAGCGCTGTGACTTGCTGAAGAGGTACCCCAGTGGGGAGGGAGGTGGGAGATACGTATCCTGACCTTACTGTCCCCCCCACCCCCAATCAGTAAACTGCCAGAGCCTCCCATTGGCAAGACTTGATAGGAAGCTGAGGGCAAGAGAGTGCACTGATGAAACTCCTGAGTCTGAATCTGCAAGAACAAAGCAGGGGAGGGAAGTGAAGAGGGGATCCACGTAAGCAAGCAGAACATACCCAGCTTAAGGCCTGAGACCAAACTCCAGTTCTGCCATTTACCAGTTGTGTGGCTTTGGACAAGCAACGCAACTACTCTGTGCTGTGGTTTCTTTACCTATTAAAAACATGGGATAAGACTTTGTGTGTGTGTGTGAGAAAAAATAAGGTAATATTTCTCACTGATTATTTTTAATAAAATGAAATAAAAGACAGGTTTTCTTTTCACAATCTGAATGTTTTAACCAGCCATTTGCTAAATTCTTTTTTAGCTGTTAATAGTTCTTAAAGTGCTGCTCTTAGTTTTTCCAGATTTACACTTATGTCTAAAAACAGTTATTTTGCAATTTCCTTTTCAAAATATATAACTTCTTCCAATATGCACATCACTGTCTCCAAAATAATGTTGAATAATTGTGGTGATAGTGGGCATCTTTTTCTTATTCCTGACATTAACAAAAATGGTTTTATTTAACTTTTAAGCATGATATTGGCTTTAATTTTATATGAAGGAAGTACCCCTCTATTTGGAATTTAAATGAGGAACAGATATTGCATTTTGTTGAATGTGTTTTCATTCAGCATCTTTTGAGATAATCGCAAGGAGGATTATCCTGGTTTGACTGGCCCCCTGCTGCAAGCTCACCCCTGAACTCTATCAAGAGTGCCTCCAGAATTCCAGGCTGTCAAAGCTAAGCCTGCTCACCGTTGAGCAGCCCACCTGTGGCTGTGACACAGTCCTCAGAAGATTTAAGGGAAGCCCCTAGGGCTCCATCTATCCTTAGTAAGGCACCCTGCCCCTGTGGTGAAGACATTGCCTGGCAGACCAATCCCCTGAGGAGGCTACATGTTGAACTGATGAGACACCTTCTGCTGGAGACTTTCAGAGCTAATCTCATCTGACCCTGGCACCCCATTTGCCTCCCTTCCCACTCTACTCATTTCGCCACACAAAAATGTTCCAATACAAATGCTGCTCAATTTCTTACTTCTTTAGAAACATGAGACCTTTCCATATACCTCTGGAACCCATGGTATAAGTCATTGGCAATATCCCCATAGGAGATGTTCAAGCTCTTCTCTACTTGCCCAGGGAATCCATCATCACCTTCTAGCTCGATGAATCCTGCCACAAAACATCCCTTCCCAGGAACCCCTCCAGAGGTGGCTGCTGATGGTGCTTCCACAACCCACATGGAATGGGGCAAGGATTCCTCCTTTCTTCCTTGATACTTCCAGGCCATCTCTATAAACAACCAGCTCCTTTGAAGCACACGTTATCTGTCGGCCCCAGTTGCCAGCACCCGTTAACCATCCTCACCGGAATAATTTGCTTCACTGTTCTTGTCATTATTCTTAACCATTTCAGCATCTTGTATGGATGATTCACGCAACACCCAGCCTTTTCATGTTGTTGAACTTTTCACTTCCAACAAAGTGAGGAGCGTTCCTCCAACTTCACTCATGCCCTAGACTTTGTCCATCCCAATAACTGCTCCACCCTCCCACTCTCAGACCCCCAGCTACTCTCCTATACACTCGCACCAGCAGCTCTCCTCCAAAATTATATGAATCCCATCAAAAGCATCTATGCACTGGCGTCTCTGGTTGTGTTTGCTTGTTTGTTTGCTCTCTGAAACTTCTTCCCATTTTCTCTTGTCCTCCCTCCCTTGATTCCCAGCTTGGTTCCCAAATCACATCCCTATAATCTCTCCCTTGTGCATATCCCCAACTCTCTTGCTCTATTCGTTTGTTAAATTCACCTGGTAAAACCCAATGCTCCCTCATACTGAAGCAGTAGGATCTAGCTACTGGAAAATTTTACTACATCTCCTTAATTCTGTATCCCTCTTTCCAAGATAACTGTTTCTTATCATGGTACCAACAGGGGGTCATCCCACAACATCTGTAATCACCTTCATAATAAAATCTTTAGTTGGATGGTGGTTGCCCAGAAGATGACATTTCCCCATTTTTCTTCCGGCTAGGTGTGGGAATGTGGCCAAACTTTAGCCCAGTGGAATTTTCATATGGCAATGTTTGAAAACTTTCTTTATATGACTGCAGAATCCCAATCACTTTACCTCCCCTCTTGCCTTTATTTTGCTGCTTGAAACATGTACTTGGCAGCTGGAGCATCATTTCAGACTATGGGCATGAGGGCCATGTCCCAAGAATGGTGGCATGAAAGCTGGAGAAGGGCTCCCACAGCAGCACTGGGTAGCCTCCTTCTAAATCTCTAACTTATGTAAGCCATTGCTGTGTCTGCTACTCACAGAAAAATAAAATCTCAACCAATACACACTCTCTCCTTAACCCCCAACACTCCCTTCTTACTCTTGACTCTCAACTGGTAACCCTGCTTCTTATTTTTCTGAGAAAACAGATGCAATCGAAAAGGAATTTCCACTTCCACCCACCACCAACCTATCAAACTACCTTCATCTGTGTATCTATCCTCTCTTTTCCCTTCTTGACGATGGATGAGCCCAGTGCTTCCTGTTCCTCCACTGGTGCTTGAGAACTTACCTCACATCTACTCAAGGATTCCGCTCCTACAGTTGGTCGTCTCACTCTTGCATCTTCCACATTTCCCATTTTAAAAGAGCATTCCGAATAACAACAACAACAGAAAAATGCTTTTCTTTCTCGCATATTAAAAAATGCAAAAGCTCTCCAGCCATTTTCCTCTGTCCTTTTACAATAAAACCCCTTCTTTCCTAGACATCTGCTCTCCAAGTCTTCTCTCTTCCCATCCTCTCTTGAGCTTCACTCCTCTGAGCTTTCATCTCCATGATGTCACAAGAATCCTCTTTTCAAAACGGCCACAACCTCCACTTTTCCAAATCCAAGGGTCCCTTCTCAGTCCTCCTGTCACCTGACATCTCGGCAGTGAGTCAGCATGTGATTAACACTTCTAGTTGCACACGTTGTCTTCACTTGGTTTGGTGGCACCCCTCTCTTCATTTCTTCCCGCCTTAAAGGCTGCTCCATTTCAATCTCTTGGCTGATTCTTCCTCATTTCTTTGTCCTCTAAGTGGTCACGTGTGCTTGGACTCAGGCCACAGACCTCTTCTAATCTCATCCGGCCTGATGGCTTTAGTTACCATCCATATGCTGGTCCTTTCTGTAGGTCGTTTCATTTCTGTAGGTCTGGCCTTTTTCCTGAACTCCAGACTTCTGTATCCAGCTGCCTATTCCACATCTCCAATTGGCTGACTAAGAAGCGTTTCAAACCTAATACAGCCAAAATAAAATTTCTGAAAATGCTAGACTTATGTGAGGAGGGAAACCAGGCTGGCTTTAGATGGACATGACCACATGGGTATCAGATACTCTTCTCCAAGGCAGGACCATCTTGAACAAGCGGTCCCTCCATTTGCCTATCTGCCCAGGCTCAAAACACTTGGAATTATCTTTCAATTTTCCTTTTCCCCCCGTTCTCTCTTTTTTTCATTCTTGACTCTCTTGCTGACTCCCCATGTAATGTGTCAGCAATCCTTTCAACTCTGCTTTAAGAATGAGGCCAGAAATTAATTGCTTTCCCAACTTCCTTGGCTACTACCTTTGTCCAAGCCAGTTATCCCTCTCTGGGATAGCCACACAGACACCGTGATATTAGGATCGGTTCCCTGGCTGCCTCTGGGATTTCACCTATGACCTTTCTGCCCATCTCCCACTCTGCTTTAGCCACAGTGCCTCCCTGCTTGTCTTCCAGCCTACTGAGCATGCTCCTGCTTTAGAACCCTTGCCCATGCAGCTGCTGATGCCTGGAATGTTTTCCCCAGATACTCACATTTCCCTGCTTTCACCTAGGTGTCTGCTTAACATGTCCCATGTCAGGGAGGCTTTCCTGACCATCCGATCCAAAATAGCACTCCATCCCCTCCATTATTCTCTATCTCTTACATTGTTTTACTGTCTTTATAGAATTTATCACTGCCTGATATTACATTATTCATGTATTCATTTCTCTGTTTATTATATATCTCTCCTCACTGAAAATGTAAGCTGCATAAAAACAGGCAGTTTGTCCCCCTCTCTTCTTGTTATTCTCCAACACCTAGAATAGTGCATGATAACTGAGGCATCGGAATATTCTTTATTCCTAAAGAAGATATCCACAACCCACTCTAGTATTCTTGCCTGGAGCATCTCATGGATGGAAGATCCTGGCAGGCTACAGTGTATAAGGTCCCACAGAGTCAGACGTGACTGAAGTGAATGAGCATGGATGCACGCCAAGAAGATATGATACGGATATACAATGCACTACTATTCAGCCGTAGAAAGAATGAAATGTCATTTGAAGTGATATGATGCAACTAGAGACTGTCATACTAAGTGAAGTCAGACAAAGACAAATATATGCTACCGCTTACGTGTGCAATCTAAAATATGACACAAATGAGCCCATCTATGAATCGGAAACAGAATCATGGCTTAGACAACAGATTGGCTGTTGCCAAGGGGGAGAGGTTTGGGGAAGGGATGGGTTTGGAGTTAGCAGATGTAAGCCTTTATATATCGAATGGATAAACAACAAGGCCCTCCTGTATAGCACAGAGAACTATGTTCAATATCCTATGATTATATGTAAACTAGATAGCCAGTGGGAATTTGCTATGTAACATGGGGAGCTCAAACCCACTGTTCTGTGAAAACATAGAGAGATGAGATAGAGTAGGAAGTACAAGGAAGGTTCGAGAGGGAGAGAACATATGAACCAACCTATGGCTGATTCATGCTGATGTTTGGCAGAAATCAACAGTATATTGTAAAGTAACTATCCTCCAAGTAAAAACTTTTTTTAAAATTAATCTTATGATAAACCATAATGGAAAAGAATATATATATATATATATATATATATATATATATATATATACGTGTATCTATCTCTGAATCACTTTCTGTACAGCGGTAATTAACACAACATTGTAAACTATAATTCAATAACAGAAAAGAATGTTCCTTATTCTTTTTATTCTTCAAGAACCGTGTGGACAGAAATTAGCCAACAGTCACAGGGTGGGCTGAGAGATGCTGATGACCAGTCCTTCACAAAAAGCTATAGCCCTCTGACTGGGAGCTGAGGAGGGAGCCCTGTGTTCTTGGCTGCCCCAGCCTGGAGTAGAGTTTCTGTCTCCCTGTGCTGGGATGGAGGGAACAGGTTGTGGTTCAAATACCAAGACTTCTGCTTTTCTTAGAGTTCAATAGATTTTCTAGAATAAACAGTTCTTTGTTTGTTGTATCCCCTCAGGACCATTTCCAGAGAACTTAATTTTTTAAAAATAATTTTCGCCAGTTTTGTGAGGGGGCAACTCCTTGGGTCTCCTCATACTGTCAAACCAGAGTAAAACTAATAGTCCACATAGATCATCCTGCTTTTACCACAGAACCTGCCAGTCTACTCCCCTTGCCATTTCTTTAATGTTTCAGGGGTAGAGAATTGAGTTGATCATAGTCCTCAATGAGTCATCTGACTATTATCTGTGCAGGGGCCCTTTATATTGATATATTTAAAAAATTTTATCTCCTTTAATCCCAACTCCTCATTCACATTCCTGTGCCAACCTCACAGACAGCCAGACTATTGTGTTTACTAAGTATTTTTTGTCCTTTGTGTCATGTGAAATATGAGTGCGTTATATAGCAGCTTCTCTTTTCTCACTCGGCACTGTTTTAGGATCTAACCATGAATACAGCCAGTCTGTTGCTCTTCAGTGCTGCTGGTGCTCTCGGGGGGCCCCCACTGCACTGTATCTGCCCACACTCCCAGCAGTGGACACCAGATTGCCTCAATGCCCCTGCCACAAATAGCGTTGCAACGGATTACCCACCTGAGTCCATGGGCTCTGTCATCAGTGGAAACTGACAAGAGGTCAGAAGAGAAGTCCAGGCAAGGCTTTACTGGGACTTGCACTGCAGCACAGGGAGACAAGAACAAGAAACAGGTACACTTGCTCACTCTCCAGGGAGTGTGGACTGGTTTCTTACATGGGGTGAGTGTAGAGGCAGATGGGCGGTGGACTGGATCGGAGGCTCAGGTGGCCTGCCCCCTGCCTTGGTGGTGCCCTGTGCAGGAATCATGTGTAGCACCGTGCTTTCGCTCCTGGCACCTCAGAAGTGGCAATTGGGTTTTGGTCTTTTTGTATCTTGTTGTCATAATTCGCCCCAACAGCTCATGCATGTAGTTATTTTCAGTCCCTCCTAGTTCCTTTGTATTCTGTTTCTCAAGGAGATGCTCGTCCAAATGCAAGCCCTGCAGTAAAGGGTCCCAGGTCCCAGCCTGCTCATTCTTATGGATGTGTGTAAGAACCTGTCTCAGATATATTCCACAAGTGCTGAACATCATTTGCTAGATTGTAATTGGCCTAAGTGTGTTCAGACTGCTCTTCAGAATGGCTGCCCCACTCAAGAGGCCTCCAGCCAGGCACAAAGACTCCTTCCCACCAACACTTGGCTTTATAGTAATTTTGCCACCTATTAGATATAATTTCTATTTCTTTGATCATTAATTTGGCGTCTCTCCAAATGCTTATTCATCTTTAGTTTTTCTCTATAAATTGCCTATTCATGTCTTTACAGCTAACATTTTTTTGGTGTATAATATGTGTTTGGTACCATTTAAGTGCTTTATATTTTCTATCTCATTTAATTCTCATAACAACTCTGTGAAGCAAGTAGTATTATCAGCTCCCTTATTATCAAGACTGAGACTGTGATTTAGAAAGCTTTAATAACTCTCCCAATGTTATATGCATTTAATTAGCTGCTGAGCCATGACTCAAACCCTAGTCTCCTTGGCTCTTAAACTTCTGTGCTTATTCCAGCACTGTACTGGGCTTCCCTGGTGGTTCAGCAGTAAAGAATCCACCTGCAATGCAGGAGACTCAGGAGACTTGGGTTTGATCACTGGGTTGGGAAGGTCCCCCGGAGAAGAAAATGGCAACCCACTCCAGTATTCTTGCTTGTGAAATTCCATGGACAGAGGAACCTGGCAGGCTGCAGTCTATAGGTTCACAGAGTCATACGCTGCTGAACACACACACATACTCTGCTAACAGAGGCACCTGGTATTGACTGATGCCTGGACAAGACAATGTAGTCAGAGCCTATGAGAGGAGAAGCTCCAAGTCAACAGAAGCCACCGGAGACAGAGATGCAGAGAGACAGAGGCAGGAAGAAGTCTTGAGATTACTGCTGTTGATAGTGTTTATTGACATAACCACTTTGGAAAACAATTTGACAATATCTAGTAAAGCTGAAAATACATACTCTATCGTCCAGCAATTGATTTTCTGTCCACAAGCCCTAAAGACACTGTCACAGATGCATACAGGGATGTCATCGCATCAGTGCTTATAATGGGAAATTTTTTTAAGAAAACAAAATGTTCATCAATAGAGGAGGGAATATATTGTGATATAGTCATACTCAGTGGGAGGCAGTACAATACTAAAAGAATGTGTTAGATCTATGTGTATTGACATGAAAATATCTACAAAACATAAAATAGATACACACAGTATAAAAGAGTTATACAGATGCTGGAAACCCAAAACAATGCAACATTTATTTTTATAGACATACTTTTAAGTGGAAAAAGTATAAAAACATAGACTGGAAGGATATGAAGACAATTCATGATGGCTGTTTTCTCTGAAAGAGAGGAGGAAGAACGGAAAAGAGATGAGAGAAGAAAGGAAACTTTAGTTTCCTGTCTATTGTTCTGTTTATTTTATTTGAAAGTTTGAAGCAAGAAATGCAAAATGTTAGCATTTAAAAATACTGGACAGTGGGTACATTAATGATAGTTTATTTTCTGAACATTAAAAATTTGCTAGACATTTTGGAAAAAATATGTAAACAACAAAATAACCAAGTTTAGTCAATTAAAAATTGTGTAACATGTAATGTTAATACCTTTGTCAAAGACATGACAAGAACATCTTTTCCAATCGCAATTCTATTGCTCTTGAAGAAACTTTTCTACAGGGCAAGGCATCATACTGGCAGGAAGTAATCTTTGGCATTTGTTAGGATCTTTCACATTTCAAAAATGATATCCAGGCTGTTTTGATGACTGTAGCTTATTGTACTGCAGAAAGAAATTAGAAATAAGTCACTTGTTATGTCTGGAACAGTACATTTGTAGCCCCCTGTTCTCAGGGTCATCTTCTAGAAGCCAGCATCTCTTAACTTCTTCTTCTACTGCCTCCATCATAGCTAGTTAAGCTGTTAGGACAATAAGGATCTATTCCTCTAGCAGGATTAGTCCTTGAGATGTAAATGTAACTAAATGTAACAATTGTGAGAATTAGATGTATGCATCTTAGAAAATCTGATTGACCATGAGACATTGACCACGCCATGAAAACTGAGTACCAAAGTGTAACTGGGCAGGACCCTATGGGGCCTTCCTAGGGCAGACTCTAGCTTTCCTTGGCATCCTCATATCAGCCTGAAGTCCGGACTCAGACTTCTCAATCTCATTCTTGCTAACATTCTCCCTCCTACAATCTGTCCTCTAAAGCTCGTTCTGTAACCCAGCAGGACCCTATGGGGCCTTTCCAGGCCTTCCCCTCCCCACACCCTCTGCTGTAGTTGCTCTCTCAGTCAGTTCAGTGACTCAGTTGTGTCCGACTCTTCACGACCCCAGGGACTGCAGCACACCAAGCCTTCCTCTCCACCACCAACTCCCAGAGTCTATGCAAACTCATCCCCATTGAGTCAGTGATGCCATCCAGCCATCTCATCCTCTGTCATTTCCTTCTCCTCCTGCCTTCAATCTTTCCCAGCATCAGGGTCTTTTCAAATGAGTCAGATCTTTGCATCAGGTAGCCAAAGTGTTGGAGTTTCAGCTTCAGCATCAGTCTGTCCAATGAATATTCAGGACTGCTTTCCTTTAGGATGGACTGGTTGGATCTTCTTGCAGTCCAAGGGACTCTCAAGAGTCTTCTCCAACACCACAGTTCAAAAGCACCAATTCTTCAGCACTTAGCTTTCTTTATAGTCCAACTCTCACATCCATACATGACGACTGGAAAAACTACGGCCTTGACTAGACGGACCCTTGTTGGCAAAGTAATGTCTCTGCTTTTGAATATGCTGTCTAGGTTGGTCATAACTTTCCTTCCAAGGAGTAAGCGTCCTTTCATTTCATGGCTGCAATCAACATCTGCAGTGATTTTGGAGCCCCCTAAAATAAAATCTGACACTGTTTCCACTGTTTCCCCATCTATTTCCCATGAAGTGATGGGATCAGATGCCATGATTTTAGTTTTCTGAATGTTGAGCTTTAAGCCAACTTTTTCACTCTCCTTTCACTTTCATCAAGAGGCTTTTTAGTTCCTCTTCACTTTCTGCCATAAAGGTGGTGTCATCTTCATATCTGAGGTTATTGACATTTCTCCCGTCAATCTTGATTCCAGCTTGTGCTTCTTCCAGCCCAGCGTTTCTTGTGAGGTACTCTGCATAGAACTTAAATAAGCAGAGTGACAATATACAGACTTGACACACTCCTTTTCCTATTTGGAACCAGTCTATTGGTCCATGTCCAGTTCTAACTGTTGCTTCCTGATCTGCGTACAGGTTTACTCAAGAGGCAGGTCAAGTGGTCTGGTAGTCCCATCTCTTTCAGAATTTTCCACAGTTTATCGTGATCCACACAGTCAAAGGCTTTGGCATAGTCAATAAAGCAGGAGTAGACATTTTTCTCGAACTCTCTTGCTTTTTTGATGATTCAGCAGATGTTGGCAAGTTGATTTCTGGTTCCTCTGCCTTTTCTAAAACCAGTTTGAACATCTGGAATTCCATGGTTTATGTATTGTTGAAGCCTGGCTTGGAGAATTTTGAGCATTACTTTACTAGCATGTGAGATGAGTGCAATTGTGTGGTAGTTTCCTCTCTAAAGTACCTAAATAACAATATCTGATGCACATTTCCTGAGTTGTTTTAAGGATGCAAAAACCCCCACCAAATGGAAGACATTAACTACTTGATGATCATGAGCACATAGCCCTCAGACCTATTGGTGCCTAAGGGTAGATAATGTTAACCCCTGTGGCACCTCCCTCTTATCTCTCTATCAGTCAATCAGAGAACTCTGCAGGAACTGCTCACTTAGGCTGCAACTTGCCTCCCTCACCTGGCCTTTAAAAATGCTTTCCTAAAACCCATCGAGCAGTTTGAGCCCTAGCTGCCCTGGACTTCTTGTTTGGTGCCTTGCAATGAACTCTGGACTTTCCTTTAGCACTACCTGGTGTCAATAGCTTGGTTTTGCAGTGCACGGGCCAGTGGACCCAAGTTTGGTTGGGTAAAAAACTGAGTCTAGGTTGGACTCAGAAAGGAAAAACTAGCAAAAATTTTTAAGCATGGATATACCAGTAACTTCTTGGTGTCTTTCCAACACCATGCACTCCCTCCCACCAGGTACAGCACACACTCTCCTGTCTCATTTATAGGATCCATTCTTTGATGTGTTGAGCTTGGTTATGCCCTCTGAAGATCACAATTTATTCAAAATTTATATAAACCTGGATCTGAATTTTCTATTGGAAGCCTTTGAAAAAGTTATAAGTATCCTAAAGAAATTACCTAAGAACACAAAAAAAGAAAAGAAAAGAAAAATCACTATTAAATATATGGTCACTCACAGCTATTTTGTTTTGAGGAGATGAAATTGGTGATTGGTAGAAAACTTGAGATGATGAAAATTCAGTCCAGCAATTCAATTTCTACCCATGAAGCCTACAGACACTGCCACAGTTGTCCCTCAAAATAGACTCATAAACTGAATTAGGTAGAGTGATCGATCTGTTTTGATGTTCTAGGACAGTTCATGTAACACAAAGATTATGTGTTTCTTGAAAGTTGAAAATATCCACTGGTCAAAGTCCCAGGATTGAGAATCTTTATATCTAAGAAAACAATCTATCGCTCAAGACTTCTTGAAAACTTGAAATGTTTACATATGTTATTCTGAAATAATTCTAAAAATGGATAGTCTCAGTTTTCCTCATTTCTAGTTATTTAAGCTATAGCTTTTAATTATGTCTAAGGAGTTTTGATGTTTATAAGGTTCTTTTGCATAATGAAGTCTTTATTCTTGAATTTACACTTTTATCCCCTCTTAATCAAATGAAGTACATCCTCAAGTAGTTTTCTCAATGAAGAATATTATTATTATTACCAACAATAATAAGCGCTAACACTTTTAGAACTGATAGATATGCCAGACACTCCTCTGAATGTTTTATGTGGATTATATCTTTTAAGATTCAAAGTAACTCTAAATAACATTGAAATTCTATACAAGGCACTTAATATTATTATTGTCCCCACTGTGCAATTTACAAGCCCCTGAATATCTGAGAACATAAATAACAACAGGCCAGGGCACATAACTCTTGAGTCAGCCACATTCCTGACACAAGCAATCCAAATACAAATATCCCTATTGATTTTCATATTTAACGTTGCTGAAAGGAAGTCAAAGGTCAGCAGGATTTTTGTCCCTTGGTCGCAGCCTGTCTTGCTGTTGTCCCTGGTGGTGGTGGCTTGATTTGTTTTATTTTCCTTACGCCACTTACTTATGGTGGCAGCATGATGCCATTTCCCAAGGTGCACTTTGTTTCCTAGAACAAAGTGAGCCCCTGTGATCTGCATGTGTTTTCATTTCTGGAAAGTTTTCTCCAATTCTGCCTTGTTTATTGCTTCTGCTACACCATGTCAACTGCAGAGCTCTATTCTCTCTCTTCCACATCTAGTCTATTCTCTTTAAGCTTTCTCCATAATAGAGAAGAGTTTTTTAAAGTTGTAATAAGCATTGCCATTTTAATTTCCCAGAAACTCAGATCTTCTCCTCATTGCTTCCAATGAGACTTTAATTGTTCCATTGCAATTCTAGTATCCTTGGAATCCTCCCCTAACTCAGCCTGTTTCCTTCTTGGCACATATCTTTATTTAACCTTCTCACCCAAACTTGCTCTTTCCCACTGGCTTTCTGGTCCTATTTCAAGGAGACCATGTCCTTATACCCCAATGAAAACAGCAAGTAGCTTGTAGCACTTTGGGTCCTTTGGGTTGCAAATAAGACAAAACCAATTTATACTGTAGCAAAGTATTTCTGTCACCCTGCTTATTTAACTTATATGCAGAGTACATCATGAGAAACACGGGTTGGAAGAAGCACAAGCTGGAATCAAGATTGCTAGGAGAAACATCAATAACCACAGATATACAGGTGACACCACCCTTATGGCAGAAAGTGAAGAGGAACTAAAAAGCCTCTTGAGGAAAGTAAAAGAGGAGAATGAAAAAGGTGGCTTAAAGCTCAACATTCAGTAAACGAAGATCATGGCTTCTGGTCCCATCACTTCATGGGAAATAGATGGAGAAACAGTGGAAACAGTGTCAGACTTTATTTTGGGGGGCTCCAAATTCACTGCAGATGGTGACTGCAGCCATGAAATTAAAAGACGCTTACTCCTTGGAAGAAAAGTTATGACCAACCTAGATAGCATATTCAAAAGCAGAGACATTACTTTGCCAGCAAAGGTCCGTCTAATCAAGGCTATGGTTTTTTCAGTGGTCATGTATGGATGTGAGAGTTGGACTGTGAAGAAAGCTGAGCGCCGAAGAATTGATGCTTTTGAACTATGGTGTTAAAGAAGACCCTTGAGAGTCCCTTGGACTGCAAGGAGATCCAACCAGTCCATTCTGAAGGAGATTAGCCCTGGGTGTTCTTTGGAAGGAATGATGCTAAAGCTGAAACTCTAGTACTTTGGCCACCTCATGTGAAGAGTTGACTCATTGGAAAAGACTCTGATGCTGGGAGGGATTAGGGGCAGGAGGAGAAGGGGACGACAGAGGATGAGATGGCTGGATGGCATCACTGACTCAATGGACGTGAGTCTGAGTGAACTCCGGGAGTTGGTGATGGACAAGGAGGCCTGGCATGCTGCCCTTCATGGGGTCACAAAGAGTCAGACAGGTCTGAGCAACTGAACTGAACTGAACTGAAAGTATTTGAGGGACATTTCGACAGAGCTCAGCTCCAGGCCTCAGCGCTTTGCTTGTTCTGCCCTCCTTCACATGTCAGTTTGTTCATCAGGCTGGCTTTCTGAGATGCCTGCCAGAGCGACCTGTGCAATCTCTCCAAAGCATCCAGGCAGAAAAAGAGCATCACTTCCTACCCTTAGTGAAAAAAACCTCTAAGCTTCACTCTGATTGGCCACCTTTGAACCAATCACTGTGTCTGAGGAAATTCCTGGCTTAGGTCTCTTAAAACAATCACTGTGAAAGGGGATGATACCCCATCCTCTCCACCCCCATACCCACCAACCCCTTGCCAGGGAAGGGATTAACAGTCTGAAAAATAATCTGAGTATGGTTAGGAAGAGAAAGGAGAGAATTATCTAGAGTTTGTTGATATTTGGTCTAGGTCTTAGTGTTCTGCAGCATTTGGGGGGTTTTTTGGAGAATCACAGTTAGTTCTTCTCTTTTTCTCACCTCCCCCCCCCCCACGTCATACACTATAAAAACTAGCAACAATAACTCCCAAATATTTCCTGAATCTGACCAGTTGTTACCATGGCTTCTGTTTCCTCTAATTCCAGCTACTGTCATCTCTCACCTAATCATGACCACAGTCATTTCAACACTCCATTCTTCACTAGGCAGTGAGAGGACTGTTTTAAAATAGTATCTGGGACTTCCCTGGTGGTCCAGTGGCTAAGGCTCCTTGCTTCCAATGTAGGACGCCCTGGGTTTGATCGCTGATCAGGGAACTGGATCACATGTGCTGCAACAAAGTTCGAAGATCCCGCATAAGACCAGGTGCAGCCAAATAAATAAATACATGTTTATTAAAAGACAACAACAGTGACAAAATAGTCTCCAAAATAACCCCTGCATTAAGAATAAAATTTGATATATCAATGATGGCATACAAGACGCTAGCTAAAATGGACAGCTTCTCACTATATTCTAGCTACAGCTGCTTTCTTCTGGTGTCAACTTGAATTCTACCTTGGGACCTTTGTACTGGTTATTCCCTGTATCACATGGGTCCTTCCCACAGAAAGTTAGAGAGGCTTTTCCTGACCATTCTATATAAAATCATACCCACTTCATCACTTTATAATCATCTTCTTCATGGCATCTCTCCCTTATTGAAATTTGTTTTGCCCCAACGTAGTAAAAGCTTCACCAGGGCAGGGCCTTTTTCTATCTTGTTCACTGCTGTGACAGCACCTAGCACATAGCAATCGCTCTACAAATCTCTGCAGAGTGAAGGAGTAAATGACAAAGGACAGATTCTCTGGGAGGTTATTGGCTATGCAGAGCCAAAGGTTCACCCTCTGTACTTCTGAAGTGTATCGATAAGGGTGGTAGGTGAGTGGGGTGGGGGAGAGGGCAGCAGATTGTGATTACGTCTCAGAGAAGGATTCGTTATGTTCAGAATCACTCATCAAGGCAGGAAAGACAGGTGGGCCAGAATCCAAGTCTCTTGAATACCATCATACTCCTCTCCTGCAAGAGGGAATTGTCCCTAACATGACATGATCAGCATTTGTTCAAAAACAAGAGACAAAAGGCATTAGACAGGAACTCTGATTCCTAGAGCTCATTTTCCAAGAATGCATGAAATATATAAAAGAAATTGATATGAGGCTCTGTGGGGGAAAAAAAAAATTGGTTACAAACAATTCATATAACAAGCCCTGGAAGGCTCATATATCTTCCTAGATTTATTAAATTTCATTTCAAAAGTTGGTTATAAATCAGCCAACAAAACCCCTTTTCAAACCGTCTCCAATATCCTCCATTGCTGTTATTTAGAAACTTAACTGCCATTTGCACAGAAGACATAACACTTTCCATGGCCTTCGACAGCCAATAACCTCAGCTGATTTAGACTCTCCATTTTGGCAGTGGACTTGAATGGGCCCCCAGAGACTAACACCCAAAAGGCTGAGGGATAGATGGGGAACGTGGGAGGGCTTCCAAGAAGCGGGGGAAGGCAGAGAGAGGAGAAAGCATTGCCAATACATGTGGAGAAGCATGGAGAGTAGCCCTCGGTGCCCCCAGACCTGCCCCATGCCCTGTGGTGAAGAACAGGAACCTTGCTCTTAGACAGATCTGGGCTGTACTCCTGTGTGGCTACTTCTTACAAGCATGTCTTGGTTGGATTAGCAAATCATTTTGAGCCTTTGTGTTATCATCTGAAATGGGCAGCATCACCTAAATCATTGTGTTGTTGGGAGCATTAAATGAGATCATGCATGTAAAGCACTTAGCTAAGTGCCTGGCACATGTAAGCCCTCAATAAATACAATTTCTCAGGAGCCTTCCTGTCAAATGCACATCTGCCGTCTCTCGGGACAGTCAGCTACTGTGGCCCTGGATGAATTTATAGTAAAGCCTCATTAATCTGGACCTTACTCACTTAGAATTTACGATAATTCAGCAGTGGTCTAAGCTAAAATTTACTTTTATAAGTGCTATTTAAAAAAAGTAACAGGGAGGTTTGAACGAATTTATGAGGGGACTGTTTAAGTTAATGAACCATTCACTATTTCTTTAGAAATAGTCATTTACATACAAATAACAGATGTGCTAATTACAAATGATTCTTATCTACATTGGAGGAAAGTGGGCCCTTGATTTGAAGTATAATTCAAACTATTTAAAGTGTAAAAGTTGTTTAAAAACCTAGTTTATCAGATGATGCTAAGAAATTGATATGATTATAAGGTGATAGCAATGTTTTCCCAATTTTTAATATAATTATCTTAATATTCAAGTATTGGCCACATTTAGGAGGAAGTTCTAATGAAGCCCTGTTCAAGTACATGTGGAATAAAGGAGGAAGGAAAGAAAGCAGAAAAGGACATAATTCTTCCCTCCAGGCTCCCTCTCATTGCTGGTGTCACGTTTTCTTTGCCATTAGAGGAACTCTGTTCTCACAGTTACAATTCTCCAAGTAAATAATGACCACTTCTGCACTTCTTGAAATGCTATAGCACATTTTATTTTTATTCTGATAAAAACTTTTTTTGTAACTCTCAGCTTTCATAAGAAAACAATTTATCATTCATCCTTTGAGCTAGAGTTGTTATGAATAAAAAAAGATAGTGAAAACAGTAAGCCCCTACATATGAGCGAGTTCCATTCGGAAAGCATCTTTGTAAGTCCAATCTGTTTGTAAGTCCAATCAAGTTAACCTTGGTACCTAACTAACACAATTGGCTATATAGTTCTGTACTTCAGTAGGTTTATAATACGTTTCACATAAGTAATACATAAGAAACAAAAAAACACAAAAAATAAGGAAAACATTTTAATTTTACCGTACAGTGCCTTGAAAAGTACAGTAGCATAGTACTACAGCTGGCATACAAGGGCTGGCATCAGGTGACCAGGCAAGAAGAGTTACTGACTGGAGGAAGGAGAGGAGGTGGGAGACGGAGGGCAAGCTGCAATTTCACTCATGCCTGACATCGATGGAACACATGTTCGCATCTTTGAAAGCTCACAACTTGAAGGTTCAGATGTAGGGGACTTCCTGTATATATAAACACTGCTCATTTGAAAGCATTGATTTGGAATGAGAGGGCAGGAGTAAGGGAAAAGATAACATGGTCAGTTGAAAGAAAAGCTTCATTTTGAGAAAATACAATCCCGTGGCTTCTACCAACAAGTATTGAAGGGTAAAACAAATCCTAGTTTTCTTCTGACAGAAAGGTAAGAGACCTGGGGGTAGAGGAGGCTCATTCCAACAATATTTTTAAACAGAATAAACCTTTGGTTAAGGAATTTCATCCTGGCTAAGATGATGTAATAGGATTGGATTTATCCTTCTACTGAAACACTTTTTAAAAACAACTAAAGGTATGAAACAACAGTTTTCAAGACAATAGACATCAGACAAAGAAGGACGGTGATCCCTTAGAGATGAGAAACAAACCCGATGAGTCTCGGCATTGCCCCAGCTTCCTGCCTGAGATGCAGCCCGTTGGCACACCAGTGGGGAGTGGGAGGAATCCCAAAGGGAGCCCAGAGGTGTTCCTGGAGCTTAGTGTCTGAGGACGCAGAGGTAACTTGAGTTCAAGGGCAGAATAGTAGAGAAGAGACAGTGGCACAAAGAGACCCTCGGAGATTGCAGAGGATCCCCTTCCAGTCTATAAGCTGAGCACTGAACATCCATGTGAAGAAACCACCCAAGGCTCATTCACTATACTAAAGAGTTGCAGGGCTGGGGGGAAGTTTAGGGAGGGATGAGGACAACGGCTCCCGAATAGGTCTCACAAGGTAATCTGTGAATGTTACCAGACCTGTGAGGCAGAGTCACAGTCTAGAGGCTCTGGACTGTAACTGCTGACATTCAAGAGGATGGTCAGATGCTGCGACAGGTACATATTGATATTATGTGTAAAATGGATAACTAACGCGAAGGTATTATACAGCATAGGGACGTCTACTTAATGCACTATGGTGACCTGAATGGGAAAGAAGTCCAAAAGGGAGGGAATATATGTGTATGTATGGCTGATTCATTTTGCTGTACAGTAAAAATGAAAACAACATTGTAAAACAACTATACTCCATGAAAAATTAATTTTTTAAAAAAGGTGGTGAGGCAAAGGGGCAGATAAACAGATGATGCTGGGCATCTTCCCTTGGGCTCTCTGGTGCTCTGTTGCTGGACTCTTTGTAGAATCATGAACGGCTACTTTAGGATTGCCCTGGGCTAAAAGTCTGGAAGCTTCTAATTCTTCAAACTGTTGTTCTGTCACTAAGTCATATCCAGCCCTGCAACCTCATGGGCTGTAATCTTCCTATATCTTACCCAGCTCAGTTCCTCTAAGCAGCGGAGAATGATTACTCTTCCAGCACTCCCTTTTTTCTTCTGGTCAATTGCATCCCTCTCCTTCTATGACCTGAGGCCTGAGTGAGAGTAGCCATCTGCTTACACGAGCCCATAGAAAGTGGACTCTGGGTCCAGCCAAGCCGCTGTGCCAGCCTTAGACCAGAGAGACTCTTTAGGAGGTGGACACGTGGTCTAAGCCAAGATAATCAGAGCGCTTCCTTGGAATTTTATTTCACATTAGAACTGTGAGAAGAATTTCTTTCTTCTGTGGTGGTAAACCTAGGATGATGGGAGCTTAGACACTGCAAGTTGCCACATCCTCAAGAAGGGCTTCACAGGTGGCCCTAGTGATAAAGAACCCTCCTGCCAATGCAGGAGACTAAGAGATGTGGGTTTGATCCCTGGGTCAGGAAAATCCTCTGGAGGAGGAAATGGCAACTCACTCCAGTACTCTTGCCTGGAGAATCCCAGGCAGAGGAGCCTGGCAATCTACAGTCCATGGGGTTGCAGAGAGTTGAACACTACTGAAGTGACTTAGCACATAGCATATCCTCAAGGAAAATGCTTTTAATGATTAGAAAGAAAAGATAACACAGAAAGAAGCAGAAATGATAATGGAGTGAAAATGTCCTTCAGAGGTTTAAGTTACTAGGTTTGGGCTTTCCTGATGTCATCATTATATGAGAACAAATTCCCCTTTGGCCTAACCTAATTCAACCTGGCTTTTAAAAATTTCATCAAAAGAAGATATAAGGAACAAACTGTAATTTCTTATAGCTAATTTCTGGAGTAAGAGGGAATTATTTTTTTCTTTTTTAAAAAAATTTATTCTTTAATTTGAGGAAAATTACTTTCCAATGTTGTGTTGGCTTATGTCATACAACACAGTGATTCAGCCATAATTACACACATATCACCTCCTTCTTGAGCCTCCCTCCCCTTCCCCCAATGGAGACAGTAGCATCAACATGTATATATCACCATGTACAAAATATATACTGGTGAGAAATTGCTATATAACACAAGGAGCCCAGCCTGGCACTCTATGATGACCTAGGGGAGAAAATACACTTAATCTTTGTTTCCCATGACAATTTCTTTAGATATTTGGAAATTAGTATATGTTTTTCCTAAATTATATAATTTTTTTTTTCAAGAAAAATACTCTAGTTCTTTCAGCTAGTCCTAATACCTACTACTTCAGTCCATTTTAGTTCGCTGATTCCTAGAAGGTCGACATCCATTCTTGCCATCTCCTATTTGACCACTTCCAATTTGCCTTGATTCATGGATCTAACCCAGGTTCCTATGCAGTATTGATCTTTATAGCATCAGACCTTGCTNTAGTTCTTTCAGCTAGTCCTAATACCTACTACTTCAGTCCATTTTAGTTCGCTGATTCCTAGAAGGTCGACATCCATTCTTGCCATCTCCTATTTGACCACTTCCAATTTGCCTTGATTCATGGATCTAACCCAGGTTCCTATGCAGTATTGATCTTTATAGCATCAGACCTTGCTTCTATCACCAGTCACATCCACAACTGGGTATTGATTTTGCCTTGGCTCCATCCCTTCATTCTTTCTGGAGTTATTTCTCCACTGATCTCCTGTAGCATATTGGGCACCTACTGACCTGGGGAGTTCCTCTTTCAGTATCCTATCATTTTGCCTTTGCATACTGTTCATCAGGTTCTCAAGGCAAGAATACTAATGCTTTTGAACTGTGGTATTGGAGAAGACTCTTGAGAGTCCCTTGGACTACAAGGAGATCCAACCAGTCCATCCTAAAGGAAACCAGTCCTGGGTGTTCATTGGAAGGACTGATGCTGAGGCTGAAACTCCATTACTTTGGCCACTTCATGCAAAGAGTTGACTCATTGGAAAAGACTCTGATGCTGGGAGCATTTGGGGATAGGAGGAGAAGGGGACAATAGAGGATGAGATGGCTGGACAGCATCACCAACTCAATGCACATGAATTTGGGTGAACTCCAGGAGTTGATGATGGACAGGGAGGCCTGGCGTGCTGTGATTTATGGGTCGCAAAGAGTCAGACATTACTGAGCAACTGAACTGAACTGAATACCTGATATACCATGGTTTCCAGGTCCCTCCCTATGCTGGTTACTCTACTTTGGATATTTTCTTGTTGCCTATGATCATCCTGAAATATGTAGACCTGATAAGTAAGGTGCCCCCAACTTGGTCTTATCAGTGACTGAACCACACTCTGGGTACAAGTTCTTCTATTAATATAAAATTAGACCAGGTCAATATTTTAGGCAATTGCATTATTCTTGGCTAAATTGAGATTATGATCTTTTTGAAATGCCAGTGTTCACATGAAAAAGCCAGTTATTGCAAAGCCAGTTATTCCCAATCCCACAGTTGTGCAATACACCTTTAAATTAAAGACTTTATAGTTTTTCCTGTTCAGTTTCATCTCACTTTGTTACTTTTGCACTAAGACATTTAAAAATCTGAGTCTTTGATCTTTAATAGTAGTTATCATTCTAAATATGGTAGAGCCAACCTTTCTTGTCTAGGATAATGGACAGAACTTTTAAGGCACCATAGACATACTCTCTGCCTCGCCATACGAGCCCTTAAAAGGTAAACTCCAGATGGGCAGGGGTGACTAGTGTCTTCTCACAATTCCAATGATAAAAACCAGAGCTGCCTGATCTTGTATTTAATCCTATCCACTATCTATTAAAATTCACTAAAGCTTGCTAAGCCTCATTTCCTTGAAAGCCTATCAGGTTTCGGTTTCATCAAAGTCAAGTGTATTTAATTAACACAATCCAATTCATTCTGGAAGTGGTCAGGTTTTCCGAAAGGTACTCAATAGAGCCACTGGTATTTTTATAGGAATTAAATGTATGATACAATAGACAAAAATAAGCATGCTTTATACATGCCATTCCTACCACGTCTTTTGCATACAATTGAATAAATTACCTTTTGTTAGGAAACATTAATCCTCTTTGCTAAGTGGAGTAATTCTCATCTCAGATTCAGCCTGCTAAGGAGTGCCTTGGGAGTCAAACTTTAGTGATCTTGTACTGGCATAATGAGAAGGGACATAGTCATTTGGAGAGGAATGCCTATTTTGTGATGTCAAAATTTTGCCCTCTGGCCTGATCTGGGGCAATTAAATCCCTCACTGGCTTTCCCTCCCTGGTACTCCAAATTCTAAGATGAGCTCAGACATGTAGGTACAAGATTGCATGTAGGAAGCCAAGGTAGTTACAATCAAATTAGCCCAGCAGGACTTGGTCAGCAAGAACTGTGTAAGGAATTGGTGTGAATATTTCAGCCCCCAGGCTTCAAGAACTTTTTTCTGTAGTAAGTTACCTAAGTAACTCAAAAAAGATATGTCCCTGTCCTAATCACTGGAACTTGTGAATGTCATCTTATGGGTTAAAAAGTCAAATGTTATCTTTTTCGAAAGGGTACTTTGTAGATGTAATTAAGCTGAAGATCTTGAGATGAGGAAACGATCCAGGATGGTCCAAGGGGGTCCTGAATCCAGGGATGGTGTCCTTATAAAAGAAAAGCAGAAGGAAGTGGGATGCTGAGAAGAGAAGAGAAGAGAAGACAGAAGAGAGGCGATGTGAAGATGAAGGTAGGGATAGGTGTGATGCAGCCCCAAGCTAAGGAAAGCTGACAGCAGAAACTGGAAAAGTCAAGAATGGGTTCTCCCCTAGACGCTCCAGGGTAGCGAGGCCCTGTCAACGTTTGCTGTCTCCTGACCTCCAGAACTGTGAGAGAATAGTTTCTGTTGTTTAATTTTTTTCTTAAGATTTTTTTTTTAATGTGGACCATTTTTTAAAGTCTTTATTGAATTTCTTACAATATTGCTTCTGCTTTAGGTTTTAGTTTTTTAGCCCTTGGCATGTGGGGTCTTAGCTCCCTGACCAGGTATGGAACCTGTACCCACTGCATTAGAAAGCAAAGTCTTAACCAGTGGACCACCAGGGAAGTCCCTAATTTTCTGTTGTTTTAAAGCACTGAATGGGTACTAGATTGTGACAAAAGCTTCGGGAAACTAATAGCATTCCCCTTAGGTGGCTGAGTAATATCTGCGAAAATGTCAAAAGGTAGAATGGGGTGATGCTTCTATCATGTGTCTCCCAAAGTGTACATTTCATATTTCATACTCAGCCAAAGCTGCCCTCCCTGTTGCCAGCAAGATCAATGTGTTAAACTGCCCTTCACTCAATGCCGAGATTTCAAAGGCTGTGCACAGCCATCCTCTGACTTAATGTAGCTCAGAGCTGTTAGCTGTGCTGTTTATGTTAGCCAGGATCCATATGGAAATAGATTTGGGGAGAGGATACAAGAGACCATTGAGGGGATTTCCCTAATTTAACTGGCTCTAGGAATGGAAGGAATGGGAGTGGCATGAACTAAGAGCTGGCTAACCAAGCTACCAGTTGCCTGGAACTTCAATCAATAAGGGCTCTTAAAACATAAGTTGAATTAGTTGGAAATACAGGGTCATTTGGGGCTCCCCAGATGGCTCAGTGGTAAAGAATCTGCCTGCCAAGTGGGAGAAGTGCACTTAATCCCTGGGTCAGGATCCCTGGAGAAGGAAATGGCAACCCACTCCGTGATTCTTGCCTAGAAAATCTCATGGACAGAGCAGCCTGGCAGCCTACACTGCATGGCATTGCAAAGAGTTGGACATAACTTAGCAACGAAACAACAACATAACGCAGGTTTTTCACACCAAACTCCTGTCATATATGCCGAAATGTACATGTGTTCCTCTCTCACAAGAATAGACAAATTCATTGAGAAGAAATATAGAAAGCTCTTTTTCTCTTAGATGTGGTTGTCTGTTTCTTTTTCAACACATACAAGAAATGCAGCCTAGGTCAACATTGTTTTCTTTTAATTTCAGCACTCACTTTTTGTATTTCAAAAGTTCTTTCCTATTTTCTGACCCTCCTGTTTCATAACACTCAATTCCTTTTTGTATGGATGTAATATTGCCTTGACTTTGAGCAACACTTATAAGTTTTGAAGTTTTGATCATTTTGTTTTATTTCATAGAGACTTTTCTACCTTTCGAAGAATCTTTATTTTCTCCAAGATCTTTAATTTTCTGCTTCTTTCTCTTCATTTTCCTTCAGTTGCAGGTTTTTCTCAAGGGCTTGTAGTAATTAAAGTGGTAGACTGTGTTTTCCAAAGATGGCTGCAATAATATCCTACACCCTACATGCTTTTCTACAACACAATCCACTCCTCCCATCAATCTGGATCTGAATCTGGATCGGGGAACACTCTGTGACAGCTTTGACCAATAGAGTAAGGCTCAAGTGCCCTGTGACAGTTCTGAGTACACCCTTAACTGGTTCAGCACCTTCTGCTTTCTTTCTCTTGGAAACAAGCCTCCAGGGAATATATGTGGTTACCCTGAGACTGCCATGCTGCAGAAGGCCAAACCATAAACACACAGAGAGGAAAGCCATGGAGAAGCAAATCACTAAGCATGTAAGTAGGAAGCCATTTCTTGGACACTCAGCCCAATAGGAGCATCGGTTGACTGAAGTCCCATGTGCGACTTGATCTCAACGATATGAGAAACTTCAAGGGAGAACCACCTATGTGAGCCCAGACAGTGTAGAGAGGCAGGAGAAATAAAAACAAGCCACCGAGTTCTGGAGTAGTTTGTCAGGCAGCAATGGATCGCCACACTTAGCTTCTCATTCATATTTAAAATGTGGCAAGATGAAGACTGAAAGCATCTGGGCTGGGAATATTGAGCTGATGGCCTTCGACCTACAGATATTGATTGGACCTTATTTTTGAGAGCATCAATATATAATGTGGAGAGCTTAGCTTTAGAGTACCAACACCCATACACAGCAGTTGCCCTAGTTCTTCCCTGAGTGTTCTTTAGAGAAGAACCTCATAACTTTTTTCTCTTGGCCTGAGATGAAGGGCCTGCTGCAGTCTTCTCTTTGAGCAGGTGAAGATGAAGGAAGGAAGAGACAGGACGTGTATATTATTCCATACATATGCCTCAACTCTGCCTCCAGCTGCCATAGTTTTGCTACTTGGCAAAACTCAGTCCTAAAACTCTGGGACACTGAAGGGCAGACATACTTCCTTCTAAACAATAGTCACGTGGGTGGATTGTCTCAGCTTCATCTTCTCACTTCTACTGCTTTTCAGCGTGACTTTTGGGGGGCGGGGGCCTAGGTTTTGCATCTTCCAGAAGTGTGTTGAGTTCTATCTCTGGCTAATGGATCATCTCCAACTCTCTGTTTTATTCTTTCTTACATGTGATGGAGGTGGTTGGGTGCGGGAGAGGGGTTATTCATTGTTTTATTCTTTAAAATCGTTTTAAATTTGGTTTTATATCATTTAAAATTTAGATTAGACTAGATGTGTTCATATCTACATCCTAGAATCTATGTTTTGTCTAAATTTAAAACACTTTAATATGTCTCCTAAGAAGTTTTTTGGCTTGAATATTTGAAAATTTTTTTAACTGGAGACCAAAAAATAGAAAAAAAATTTTTGATTCTACTTCTTGTTTGTATATAGAACTTTGGAAGAGTCTCCCTTTCAGCCCAACCACTAAAACAGCCCAGGTGATACATGAAACCATAGATTTAAAAAGTCTACAAGAGGAGAACACAAAGAAACCCAAATAAAGTAAATTCCAGAATACTAGGAATCCTTTAAAGAAAAGCAGAGATTTGCTGCTCTTCTCATCCCTGGTGAAACTTCAAGAGGCAGAGAAATCCATCATGGTGGGGTAAGGAGAACTCAGAAGGAAAGACTAAAGAACTTGTTAAGGCCATGTGTGCACAAGCATGAGAGACTGGAATCCTTAAGAACTACAGCCACAGAGCAAGGCCCTCCCACTCCTAATTGTACAGGTCTTCACAAAGCACTTGCAGATGGTATGCCAGAAAGAAGGGGTGAAGGACAGCTGAGAGAGATCCACCATAAGACAGATGAGACCACCACTAAATGTAAGGCATTCGCCATTTGAAATCAGGGGGAAGAAGAAAATAAAAGGGCTGAGAGAAATACATCAAAAACCTTCTACGCACTCAGGTTTTTTTTTTTTTTTTTTTCAATTGAAGCATAATTGCTTTACCAAATTATGTTGGTTTCTGCCAAACATCAATAAGAATCAGCCATAGGTGTACATATGTCTCCTCTCTCTTGAGTCTCCCTTCCACTCTCAGGCTGAAGGGAAGGAGAAGTGTTGAAACAACCAGCATCTTAGGTACTCCAGACTGTAACCTAAGGGAAACTGGAACAGAGAAGAAAAAAAAAAAAAAAAAAAAAAAAAGACCCTCAGGCAGTTAAGACTTTCAACTACCGCACACTAGGCAAGAGGCAGACTTTCCAAAAGAAACCCCTTTATTCATTCTAGGTCTTTGCAAAAGGTTGGGACTCTGCCCTAAGAAGACCCAGGGGTGAAACAGCAGGACGGATAAAGATATCCCCAGGCTCAGAAAAATGAGGGTTAAACTCAGGAGGAAAGAGAATACCTCAGAGACCCAAAAGACAGGCAGTTGGGTTGTAAACCAAGGAGAGATTTTGCAGAAAGCTTTTATTAGTTCTTAGAGCTCGGGGACTATTGAAGAATATGTCCTAATTTCATCCTCAAAATATTTGAAGTCAGTGATGAATTGAATCAAACCAAAGCCACAACAAAGACCAGATCCGGTTCAACTACAGATCTGGTGGTCTGACATAAAACAGGGTATGCCTTTCCCTGAAGTCAAACACTATTTGTCAAGTTTCTGCTTTGCTTTCATGCAAAATGTCCAGAAAAAAATTTTAAACTCACAAAAAGAAAAAAAATGAAAACTATACCCTTGGTTAAGAGAGTAAATAGTGGTCATGGAAGCAGAGACAGAGATGACCCAGAGCAGAGAGGGATTTTTAAATAACTCCGATAAGAATGCTAACAAATCCAGTGTAAAAGGTGGATAAGATGGATGAAAATATGGTACATTTCAGTAGAAGCATAGGAAGTATAAAATAGACTAAAGTAAAAACAAGAGAAATGATAAATAATATTTTTTAAAAAGAGATCATTAGATGGGCTTAACAGAAGAATAAACACAAACAAGGAAGGGATTGCGAACTAGAAGACAAATTAAAAGAAATTATACAAACTGAAATATAAACACGGGCATATACACACAAAAAAAGTAGAGGGGAAAAACAAAAAAGAGCATTCAGGATCAGTGGAGCAATGTCAATAGTCTAATATGTGTAAATGGACTATGAGAAGGAAAGGAAAGAGAAACAAATATTTGAAGAAATAATGTCTGTGAACATGTACCTGGGAAAACTGACCTATATCAATGAACTCTGAGATACACACTATTAATAATATTAGAAAAACTATTTTAAGCCTACAAGGAACAAAGAATGTTATACTTTTTATTAGCCTTGTGTGAAGTCTCCTCAAAGACCATCTTCATTCAACAAATAGATGATTGGAGAGTCTTGAGAAAAATGACTGATGGTGAACATTGAATATATTTAAGTATAGAACTAAGGCTAAAACACAGGCTTCCCTGGTGGCTCAGACAGTAAAGAGTCTGCCTGTAATACAGGAGACCCAAGTTTGATCCCTGGGTAGGGAAGATCCCCTGGAGAAGGGCATGGCAACCCACTCCAGTATTCTTGCCTGGAAAATCCCATGGACAAAAGAGCCTGGTAGGGTACAGTTCATGGGATTGCAAAGAGTCAGACATGACTGAGCAACCAACACACACACACACATACACAAAGCTAAAACAATGATGAAGACGGGAGTGGAAGAATAGTATGTACATGTTATAGATTCTGAACAAGAAAAAACAAATAATGAAAATGGAGAGAGAGGGAAAAGAAAATGAGAGAAACAGAATAAACTCATTGATTGACATATAAACATTAAGTAGGAGACAGAGGATTTAAATATTATAAATCAGCAATAGTAGCCCGTGTAAGAAGGGTACTGCTGGCATTAAAATTTATTGGTATAAATATAAACTGTTGAACAAATAAAGTGAAACTTTCTAAATACCAAAGGAATTACAAAACAAAGAAAAAATGTCACATACAGAAAAATGTTAGATAGTGAGAAGACATACCAATCTATTTTTTTAATGGACGAAATTATTAACAAATATTTTGCAAAACCAAAAATCCAAATGACCAATATGCATATGAAGAGAGGCACAACAGCAATAAACCACCTATATAAATGCTTGAGAATGACTAAAATTTAAAAATGAGTGGTAGAAAATGTTGGAGAGACTGAGGAGTAAATTAAAATTGTGTACACTGAAGATTGGTGTGTAAATGGTACAGCTACTTTGGAACGCTGTGTAAGCAGTGTCTACTAAACCTGACCTGGCAATTAGGCACTTGGAATGTATGTACCCAACAGAAATGTATCATATGTGCACATATTGACATGAACAAGCGTATTTATAATAGCTTTACTTAGACTAAAACTGGAAGCGATACAAATATCCGTCAACTGTAGAACACCTAAACAAAGGGTAGTATAGTCATGAAAGGGAATATATCACAGTCACAATGCATAGCTAAAAGTAGTCATCACTGAGACATAAATTTGGGGCACAAAGGGGGCTCAGTGGTAAAGAATCTGCCTGCCAATGACATGGGTTCGATCCCTGGTCTGGGAAAATCACATATGCCACGGAGCAACTAAGCCGGTGCACCAAAACTGCTGAGCGGTGCTCTCGAGCTCAGGAACTGCAACCACTGAGCCCAGGTGCTGCAACTACAGAAGCCCACGCGCCGCAGAGCCTGTGCTCCACAAGGAGACAAGCCACTGCACTGAGGAGCCCTCACGCCACAGCGAGAGAACAGCCCCATCTGCTACAACGAGAGCAAAGTCCATGCGACAATGAAGGCCCAGAACAGCCACAAATTAATAAATAAAATGAAAAAAAACACCTCATTTTGAGCCAAAAGGCCAGACATAAAAGACTACAAACTGTACCAGTTCATGTATGTGAAGTTCTAAAGTAAACAGCATGTACACCTGAGATGAAAAAATAAATAAATAAATAAATAAAAATTAAAATTAAAAGAAAAATTTTTAAAAATAAAATAAAAGATAAGGTTATATTCAAAAAAAAAAAGTAAACAACACTAATTTACAGAGTGAGAAGCAGAACTGGAGGGATATTGGCTACCAAAAATATTCTGAGTGCTTCTAGGGTGCAAGGAATAGCTTAGATATTGATCTACATAGTCGTTACCAGGATTTGTCCACTTCTAAAATTCAGTCATGTAAAATATGTCTGTATATTTCTGAATTCAATTAAACTTTTTTTAAAAAATCAAGACTGAAAATAAATAAATGAAATGCCAAACTCAAATGGCATGGAAAAAGAACAATAAATTAAACAAAAATAATGCAGAAAGAAGGAACGAGTAATGATAAAACTAGTAATGATGGAAGATGGTACATTTCAGTAGAAGCATGGGAAGTATAAAATAGACTAAGGAAATTTTTGAGGTAGAAAGCAGAGAAAGCAATAAATAAACAAAAATACTTCTTGCTTGAAAAAAAAACCAATGTAATGGACAAACCACTACCTAACCTAATCAATAAAAAGGAGTAAAGCACAAATATAAAAACTAGTGATTAAAATGTGGAATTAACCATAGAAACAGAGGAAGTCAAACTGAGAGTGGCAAATAAACTGAAAAGTTAAGTAAAGAGGATAAATTCACAGGACAAGGCAATGTACCACATCTGGCCTCAGTGAAAACAGAAAGACTACACAAACTAATTTCCATAAAAATTTAAAAAAAAATGATTTTACAGGTGAACTCTACCAAGCTTTCAAAGATCAAAAAATCTGAATGTCACTTAAATTGTTTTAGAACATAAGGAAAAAATTACTGGCTCAGACTGAATGTTTTTGTCTTCCCAAAATTCACCTCTTGAAATTCTAATTCCTAAGTGATTGTGTTAGGGGATGGGGCTACTGTTTGGTGATAAGGTCATAGGGGCAGAGCCTTATCAAACAGGATTAGTGCCCTCATAAAAGAGACAACAGAGAGCTCCCTTGTAGCCCTTTTCTGCCATGCTAGAACACAAGAAGATGGCTATCTATCAATCAGGAAGCAGGCCTTCACCAGATACCAAATCTACCAACACCGTCATCTTGGACTTCCAAGCCTCCAGAACTGTGAGAAAAAAATTCTGTTGTTTATAAGCCATCGAGTCTATGGAATTTTTTTTATATCAGCCTGAAGGGACTAAGATTACACCCAAATTCTTTTTATAAAGCAAATATAACACTTCTACCAAAATCTGGTAAAGACAGTACTCCCACAAAATTACAAGCCAATGTCACACAAATACTGATGTGAAAAAACCTAAAAAAAAAATTAGCTTCTGTTAGGTCCACACNATCTGGAGTGATTTTGGAGCCCCCCAAAAATAAAGTAAGCCACTGTTTCCCCATCTATTTCCCATGAAGTGATGGGACCAGATGCCATGATCTTCGTTTTCTGAATGTTGAGCTTTAAGCCAACTTTTTCACTCTCCTCTTTCACTTTCCTCAAGAGGCTTTTTAGTTAAGGGTGGGGTCATCTGCGTATCTGAGGCTATTGATATTTCTCCCAGCAATCTTGATTCCAGCTTGTGCTTCATCTAGCCCAGCCTTTCTCATGATGTACTCTGCATAAAAGGTAAATAAGCTATAGGTATACAAATAGATACAGATAATAGGATATTATTTTTTGTAACAAAGAAGGGCTGGTTTTTGCAAAAAAGAAACAGAAGAAAAATGAGTTAGAAACAAATAAAAACTGTTATCTTCCTGGGTGAGTGAGAAAGGGGAGGAAAAGTTGGGAACAGAATCAAGACCTTTCTAAATGCAACTTCTGCTTGATTTTGACTATTGAGCCATGTAACACTTTTGCATTCAAAAGTAAAATAACAGTAAAAAAAAAAAAAAAANAACAGAAGAAAAATGAGTTAGAAACAAATAAAAACTGTTATCTTCCTGGGTGAGTGAGAAAGGGGAGGAAAAGTTGGGAACAGAATCAAGACCTTTCTAAATGCAACTTCTGCTTGATTTTGACTATTGAGCCATGTAACACTTTTGCATTCAAAAGTAAAATAACAGTAAAAAAAAAAAAAAAAGATGAAAAAAGTGTATACTCAAAGTGAATGCAAACAGGAATGGGTGAATCTAACAAAATATTGGAAACAACCTAATTGCCTGCCCACAAAAGATTGGATAAAAAAATTGTGATTTATCCTGTCACAGTATAGCACTATTTAGCAGTAACGTGACCACACACAGAAAAAAGAGTTTTTGAAGTAGCTCTGGAACATAGCGCTTTGGTTGTGTACACCTTGTGGAATATATTGTAAGATTTTTAAAGAAGCAAAAATACCTGAACATTATTTCATAAGTTTGCTATTAGAGGTGGTGTTGGTGTAGTAAGTCTGAAACTCTTTACTGTACATAGTGAATATACAGATGAATAAATATAGTTATGTTTTGGGGAATGAGGTTCTTACTGTGTACAAGAGAATCACATATGGAATAAGGGAAAGGGGGTGATGTTTCATTTCCACTGTAGATATCAATAGAAACCCACAATTTTGTTCTGTCCACTGAAAGGGGCTAAAGAAATGACACACAGCGTATTAAATGATATCCTCAGAGAAGTTTCATTTCCACGCCTCGTTCTCTACTCCACTCCCACCCACTTCCCATAAGTGATCAGTCTTCTTGTTTCTGATTCATCCTTATTCAGTTTCTTTTTGCACAATAAGCAAAGACACAAATAAGTATACAAAATATTCTCCTTTCTTACACAGAAGGTGGCATATAATAAAACCTCATGCCCAGAACTTGACTTTTAAATACCAGTCCTCACTAAAAGAAACTACTTCTCAAAGAAATGACCAATTCCAGATCTGAGGTGTAAAAGTTACAAAGTGAATTTAGAGCACTCTTTGTGCTAGAAAGCAAGGGAGACAAAGACTTAAGAAGATATATACAAAGGACATAGGAGCAGGCTTGAAAGAGCTCTGATTAGAAAAATGTGGGATAATTTGAGCATCAAAATTACTAGTGAAGGTAATAGGCCTTAATACATTGAATTTAAAAATCCATAAATTCAGAGTGATAACTCAAGAGATAGAAAAGGTGAAGGAGGTGAAGAATAAAGTTCTTTATGGAAGCATGCCATCTAAGAAAGACAGAAAGGATGAGAAATCAGGATTTTGCAGTCACTGACATAATAATTGCTTCTCGCAAGGATGGTCAGTGGATGCTAAAACCCCTGAGTTAAAGATTATTGGGGCACAGCATATTTACAAGACTTCAAAGTCTCACTTACTCCTCATCCCCCATACTCACACCTCAGTTTTATTTCTTATGTATAAAGCTAATGAACTACCTTTAAAATAAAAAAGATCTGGAACACACCACCTTACCTAAAAGATCGAATTTAGGAACACCAATAGTAAAACTATCTGATGTTATATGCCTCCTTATGTGATGCATGCAAAGTACAAAACATCAGTCATGCAGTTTTTTGTTTATATTGAATATATATATGCACATATATATTCAATATATATCTATCATGGAAACAGTGACAGACTTTATTTATTTTCTTGTGCTCCAAAGTCACTGCAGATGGTGACTTCAGCCATGAAATTAAAAGATGCTTGCTCCTTGAAAGAAAAGTTATGACAAACCTAAAAACCATGTTAAAAAGCAGAGACATTACTTTGCCAACAAAGGTCCATCTAGTCAAAGCTACAGCTTTTCCAGTGGTCATGTATGGATGTGAGAGTTGGACCATAAAGAAAGCTGAGCACCAAAGAAATGATGCTTTTGAACTGTGGTGTTGGAGAAGACTCTTGGGAGCCCCTTGGACTGCAAGGAGATTGAACCAGTCAATCCTAAAGGAAATCAGTCCTAAATATTCATTGGAAGGACTGATGCTGAAGCTGAAGCTCCAATACTTTGGCCACCTAATGCAAAGAGCCAGCTCATTAGAAAAGACCCTGATGCTGGGAAAGACTGAAGGCAGGAGGAGATGGGACGACAGAGGATGAGATGGTTGGATGGCATCACCAACTTAATGGACATGAGTTTGAGCAAGCTCTGGGAGATAAGATGGACAGAGAAGCCTGGCATGCTGCAGTCCATGGGGTCACAAAAGTCGGACATGACTGAATGGCTGAACGACGATGAATATACATATACATATATTCTTGCTAAATGTATAGATTGAAAATGTGTGTGTATATATATATATATATATACACTAAACTATACACACACACACACACACACACACACACACACTCCGCCCGAGTCTCAGCATGAGGAAATAATCATACAAATCCAGATCATACAAATCTACCAAAAAACTAGCTTAAATTCTTTAAATTGTTAATGTCATAAAACATACATACACACACACACAGAGGTGGGGGAGTGTTCTAGATTAAAAAAGAATAAAGACAAATGATAAGCACATTCAGAACCTGCTCCCTGATTGGATTTGGTATTTCGGAAGGAGCAACAGCTCTAATGGAATTGTCTGGATCAATTAGAGTAAGTTGAAGATGTGCTATACATTAAATAGCATTATTGTATTAACATAAAANGAGTCTCAGCATGAGGAAATAATCATACAAATCCAGATCATACAAATCTACCAAAAAACTAGCTTAAATTCTTTAAATTGTTAATGTCATAAAACATACATACACACACACACAGAGGTGGGGGAGTGTTCTAGATTAAAAAAGAATAAAGACAAATGATAAGCACATTCAGAACCTGCTCCCTGATTGGATTTGGTATTTCGGAAGGAGCAACAGCTCTAATGGAATTGTCTGGATCAATTAGAGTAAGTTGAAGATGTGCTATACATTAAATAGCATTATTGTATTAACATAAAATCTTTGGAGTATAATAATGGTGTTGTGGTCATATAGGAAAATAGTCTTATTCTTAGAAGAATTGTGCTGATAGTTTAGCAATGAAATGTCAAGTTGTCTGCAACTTACTTGCCAATGATGGAGAAATGAAAATATATGTGCATATAGTGAAAGACACAGAGAGAGCTAATAAAGCAAGAGTGAGGGAAGAAAGCAAGTACACATACAGCAAAATACCAGCAACTGATAAATTTAATGAGTATAGTTAGTTCAGCCGCTCAGTTGTGTCCGACTCTTTGCGATCCCATGAATCGCAGCACGCCAGGCCTCCCTGTCCATCACCAACTCCCAGAGTTCACTCAGACTCATGTCGAATCGATGATGCCATCCAGCCATCTCATCCTCTGTCATCCCCTTCTCCTCCTGTCCCCAATCCCTCCCAGCATCAGAGCTTTTTCCAATGAGACAACTCTTCGCATGAGGTGGCCAAAGTACTGGAGTTTCAGCTTTAGCATCATTCCTTCCAAAGAAATCCCAGGGCCTATCTCCTTCAGAATGGACTGGTTGGATCTCCTTGCAGTCCAAGGGACTCTCAAGAGTCTTCTCCAACACCACAGTTCAAAAGCATCAATTCTTCGGCACTCAGCCTTCTTCACAGTCCAACTCTCACAGCCATACATGACTACTGGAAAAACCATAGCCTTGACTAGATGGACCTTAGTCGGCAAAGTAATGTCTCTGCTTTTTAATATACTATCTAGGTTGGTCATAACTTTCCTTCCAAGGAGTGTCTTTTAATTTCATGGCTGAATATATTGATGTTATTGCAATTTTCCCTAGATTGGAAATTTTTCAAAACAAAATCTTAAGAAAATATAGAAAAGTTAGAAATAGTTTGTAGAGTTGTAAATGAGTAAAAACAGGAAATATAAATATATTGTATGCATGATTTATAACTATAACCATGTAAATTGCCTCTACTGTAAATAACTGAGTAGTGGAGCTACAGCTAGGTATGATGGCAAAATTAGAAAAATCTAAAAAAAATAATAAAATGTTGCATGATTTTGAGTATTAAGAAAAAGTGTTCAATTTTAATAAAGGAAATTCAATTTTCTCTTATCTCCACTAATAAAACATTGAAAAATGTAAAAACTATCATTTGAGGCTTTTAGTTCAATATAGAGGATTTAATATATGCATTTACCTCTGCTCTTCTCCAGATTCCAGGTTTATTTTATTTCAGTTTTTCAAATGAGCCTGTTGAGGTCTTAACCTAGAGAGGAAACTACAATAACAAAATTCTGAAAGCTAAAAAATGGATGGACAGGTAGTGCTTGACTCAGCAGTTGAGAAGTCATTGCATCCCAAATCTTTGTGATGGGGAAAGCCACAAAGCAACTCCACTTAATACTGTAGAATCCATAAAAGAGGCTCAGAAATGAGCAACACCAGGTATTTTGGGAAGTAGGGAGTGAACGTGGCTTAAAAAGAGGAGGAATGGCTACATGTCTATTTTAAAAAGTTGAATCTCTTTTGCAACTCTTATTAATAGTAGCCATGAGTCTGTCCCTTCCCCATAAACTGGATGTTTATTCTCTGGAAACCATAAAACAGTCATGCTGAGGGTAAAAGTACCACACTGAAAACAGAGCAGTTAAACAAAAATTTATATCAGATTATTGAGAACTAGCCACCAACTTTATTTTTCCACTCACCTTTACATAAGCTGGAAGCCAAGTATTTAACCACCAAACAGGGAATTTGAAGTCTATGCTAATATGAACAGCCCCCAAAGACATTTAAATACCGTCCAACAGATCACACTAACAAAAGAATTATAGTTGACAAGTTCCACCATGTAAGCAAAGTGACCCAGGCCTAGATATAAGCAACCAAGGATCATGAACATCTGAGAAAATATTTAATGTGAAAAAGGAAGATTAAAAGAACAGATGGACAAGGGGGGGATGACTAAGGAGACAACCAATTCAAGACTACAAACCTTAATTTAAAGAACTATCCTTAAGCTCCTCAGAAAAATAGCAACCGTATTGTATCCATGAAACAAGAATAGAATGCTAAAAGAAAGGAACAATTTTAAAGAAAGGAAAAATTTTAAACTCAATAGAAGTAAAAGATACAATTGAGGGGGAAAAAAAAACCCAGAAATCAGAACACAAAAGCAAATAGAAAATAGGAAGGGAAAAATATAAGAAAACTGGAGAATTAACCCAACATTTAGAAAATGGAGTTTCAAAGATGATAGAGGGCAAGAAATCATAAGAGTAATTTAGAAAAATTTCCAGAATTTAAGGTTTTGAATTTCCAATTAGCATTCAAACCTCCTAGTATTTCTCTCAACTTAAAAAAGTAAATAAGCTTAGCTCCACTTCCTCTACAGTCACCATCTCATTTCTGTCTATTTACAGTTAAACTATTTGAAAGTGTTGCTTTAACAGGCTCTGATTTCTCCTTGCTTATCTTCCCTTGGGTGCACCCAATCAGAGTTTGTGAGTACCTTAGAGTACTTAGTGGTACGTTAGTACCACTCACAGACAGCTCCAATGAAACTGATTTTTCTCAAGAACAGCCATGACTTTCAAGTTGCTCAATCCAATGGCCAACTTTCTAGGCTTTACCACCCACTCCAGATCTGTGACTGCTCAAATCTTGCCTGACTCTTCTAATGACACCTTCCTCTTTGCTGTTGCTCAGAAAAAGAAATTGTCTTCCGTTTCTTATCATTCCATTGTAATCAACCGAATCAATTTCCCTACCCCCCAGCATTCCTTTTCCATCCTCCCCATGTTATTGTTCTCCATAGCCTTTTCCAGGATGTAGCACACCAGCTGTTTCACTGTTTTTCTGATCTTTCCCTTTGGGTAGAATGGAAGCTCCCTGAGGGCTAGGAATTTTGTCTATTTTGTTCTCTGTTTTGTCACCAGCATAGAGAACAGTGCATAGAGCTTAGGGAGCACTCAATCAATATTTGGCGAATGAATTATTGAATAAATGATTGCTCACTGAGTGCACAGCACAAGGGATGGAAGTAGATCTATGCTAAAAGTATGATGAGGAGGAAAGGGAAAAACTTCCATAGAGGAAAAAAAAAAAAAAAACAGGTCATTTATAAAGGCTAGAGAATCAGAATGGCATCGGTTTTTCAATAGTCACTGTTGTCGTTCAGTCACTAAGTCATGCCCTACTTTTTGTGATCCCATGGACTGCAGCATGCCAGGCTTCCTTTTCCTTCATTATCTCCCAGAGTTTGCTGAAATTCATGTCCACTGAGTCGGTGATGCCAGCCAACCATCTCATCCTCTTCTGCCCTCTTCTCAGAAGGTAAATGCAGTGGTGTAATTTCTTCAAAACTCCTAAAGAATTCCTTTCTAGAAATTGATACACAAACTGTCAATTAAATGTATATGTGCACTAAATACACTCACAGACATGCCTTAAGGCCTTGCTAGCTGTGATCCTCTCTATATGAAACACTCTTCCCCCAATACCTTTATGGTTAATTGCTGCACCTCCTTTAAGTCTTTCTCAGCTTCTCAACAAGGCTACCCTGAGTACTTCTAACTCTGTCTTAGTGCCCCTGATCCCAGTACTCCTCTAAGATCCAGACAAGAGGGTCTCTGACCTGGGTGCAGATTTTGTAGGGTCTTTGGCATCACAAATACACACACACACACACACACACGCGCGCGCAATTATTAAGGACTATATGCACATCTCTGTCAGTTGGAATCTGGCCCTCCAAGGTGGCCCAGCACTCTATCTGACTGTAAATGCCCATGCTCAAGATGAATACCATTCAGGCCCCACAAAAATGCATTTCTCCATCTCTTTCTTGCTGTCCTTGAAATAAAAGGAATCTGAATACATGAAGTTCTGTGGATAGGGCCACTGCCAGCATCAAAGAGGAACACTGCTTTGGAGTTTAGGGAGGATTTGAGCTGTCGACACACTGAAACAAGAAACAAATTAATTAACTTGTCAAATCTTTTCTCTCAGATACCATGAATGCAGTAGATTCTTACATAAGAAAGCAACATTTTCTAGCACAAGAGTATATTACTTTCTTTGAATTTCAATTTTGTGATTCTAAGGTACTCACAAACTCAAGAGATACCCACGGTAGTTGCATATGACAGCTGAAGAACATTTTACAAAATGAAATGATCCATTGAAGTGAAGTGAAGTGAAGTCACTCAGTCGTGTCTGACTCTTTGCAACCCTATGGACCTCTATCAGGCTCCTCCGTCCATGGGATTTTCCAGGCAAGGGTACTGGAGTGGGTTGCCATTTACTGCTCTTAAATTGGCCTNACAAAATGAAATGATCCATTGAAGTGAAGTGAAGTGAAGTCACTCAGTCGTGTCTGACTCTTTGCAACCCTATGGACCTCTATCAGGCTCCTCCGTCCATGGGATTTTCCAGGCAAGGGTACTGGAGTGGGTTGCCATTTACTGCTCTTAAATTGGCCTATACCTGCTGCTGCTGCTAAGTCACTTCAGTCGTGTCCGACTCTGTGCAACCCCATAGACGGCAGCCCACCAGCCTCCCCCATCCCTGGAATTCTCCAGGCAAGAACACTGGAGTGAGTTGCCATTTCCTTCTCCAATGCATGAAAGTGAAAAGTGAAAGTGAAGTTGCTCAGTCATGTCCGACTCTCAGAGACCCCATGGACTACAGCCCATGAGGTTTCTCCATCCATGGGATTTTCCAGGTCTATATCTAGGTCTAGACAAACCATAAATCAAGTGTGATGTTAGTTAAAGGGTTTTCATCTTGTCTCTTACTTCAGGTGCCACAGATGTTAGGAGCAGAACTGATTCCCTCTACCCTTCTCTACTTTTTCTTTCTCCTTGGCACTTACCACTTCATATATTAATAATTGACATATTCATTATGTTTGCTTTTGCCATTAGCCTCTCTCTGCAGAATATAAGGTCCTCAAAGGCAAGAATTTTAGAATATTATTCACTGATGAGTCTCAATACCTAGAATAGTGCTCAACCCTTAAAACATTTTTTTTTTGTAGAATTTTTAATCAGTGCTCAGTGAAATAGAATTTGTGTGTGAATGAATGGCTTGATTCTGTGTGTTTTCTTTCAAGAAGCAACTGGAGCACGTGCACCCCTAACACAAGGACTACCTCATGGCAAGACATAGAGTTCAGAACCCACAGATTGTATATATGATAGATTCAAAGGGCCTTTCCAGGCTGGTGAGGAAAGAAAAGCCCACCAGCTCTGCAAAAGGCAGAAGGCTAACCAGTCCACACTGAAGCATCTCGCAAGACTCCCAAGAGATATGAAGATGAAACTGACTCAATGACTAAGATGGTGGAATATATCAAAAAGAAATGTATGCCACTGAGGAAGTACTTGGCATTGAAGTATTTGACAATGACAGGGAAAAACAAACAGGCCAATTATTAACTCCAGGGAAAACACAGGAAAAGTTGGCACAGAGTACCACAAGACCTATAATAGTCATAATAACACAAGCTCAGAGCATCCGTAGAAGCATGTCATGGAAAGACCAGGGAGGAAGGCAACCAAACCTTCATATTCCATAAGGGAATTATGCTTAAAACGGAAAGCTCAAGAAGCAGTAACATAAGAAATGTATTTGGTGATCTGGAGATAAATACCCAAAGAATCAGCTAAGAGACTGGAGATTGTTTCTGGAAAGAGGGAAATGGAGGGGTTGGTGTGGGGGAGGATTTCAGTTTTTCATAATAAGCCTGGAGGAACAACTGTTTCTCTCAACTATATACATAGGAGACTTTGACTTAAAAAATGAAAACTGTTCAACACAAGCCAAGCTCACAACAAATCACACGGGCATGTATAGACATATAGATGTACATGGATCAAGAGCAGGCATGTGTGCCAACCACGGACAGCAGCTACTTTCCTCTTAGAGAAGGGAGTGAGATGTGGGTGTGGGAGGAAGGTGGATGGGGAGGAGGTGGATGACTCATGTTTTGCTCCATTTACTTCAATATTGTTTTTCATCTCAATGAGAAGGCACTCATGAGAAATCAAACAAAAAGATACAATAGATGTGGGCAAAAAGAATGACATTTTGAAGAAGTATCAAGCTAACAGTTAATCTGAGGCAGCCTCTTATCTAACTGTAAACTGAAATAGGAGACACAAGAGGGGAAGAAGGAAGAATGTTCAGTGGAGATTAGCAGATGAGAACCGGAGTTCTCCAGGGACTAGCACCTGGAAGAGGACTTTCAACCCTGAACAGAAACAGGAAACTTCTATAGAGGCATGGTGCTTCTGTAGAGAGCCTGGTACTCAGGCTGTATTTTAGATGGAAACCAAAATCATTCCCTCCCAGGCAAATGCAATAGCAAAGCAACCTGCCTCCCCACCCTATCCCAATCTCCAGAACTTAGGTTTGCCTCACTCCGTGGTTTGGGTTTTTTCTAAAGTAAGGAAAAAGAGCTTTCCTAGGAATAAGCTGTCTGATGTCTGCTTCCTGACCTCTGGCCAGCCTCACAGATGGGCCACGCTGGCCGGCAGCCACCCAGCGCTGCCCTTGAGTGTTCTCAGCCCACTCGGCCCTGGCCTGCTCCCCTACCAGAGGCCCCCGGGAGCCGTAATGTCGTGGGCCGTTCCAGCAGAACATTGCCTCTGCTGCAGGGCAGCTGGCTCGCCCCTGGAGAGCTGGGCCTTGGCAGATGTTGCACCTTCCTCCCCACCCTCGCCAATGAGCAAGGGGACAGTGGCTCCTACCGGACAGGTCAGGGCCATCCGGCAGGCCAGCAGGAGGCCTGAGAGGTGGTACCTTTGCCTAAAAGAGCACTTCTTACAAAACGGTAGGCTGTAAAAGAGAACAAGATGATTTGCGGGTTTTGCCTGATTTTTGTTTGGGGTGGGGAGACAGAGGAGGAAAAGGAACTGTCAAATCACAACAAATTGTTATCCGCCTAGGCCTGCATTAAGCCTTGGTAATTTCATGTATGGACTCAATCAACCCTAATTGAGAACTTGTGTCATAATAGCGAACATTTGTTGAGCTGTATACTGTCTCATGCTGAGTCTCCCTATCTGTTATCTCAGCTAATTATCACAAACTTACAAAGTAGGTGTTGTGATCATCCCAATTTTATAGAAAAGGGCATGAGACTTGGGTTAAAATAACTGGCCCAAGATGACAGAGACTGAGTGCCAGGACTGACCCATTTGTCCCTGGTTTTTGGATATATACCTTACCACCTCCCATGCGTTAGAAGCCAAGTTTTGAGCTAGACACTCTGTGTCAATCAGAAAAGCTTATGTTCACTTTAGACTGTTCTCTTTCCAGACCATTTGGGGTTGGGGACAATGAAGTTAAGTATACATGGTTGAGGTTGGGGAAGAAGAAAGGCACCGGTTTCCTGATAGCCCAGGTGGACTTAGGGCAAAAGGATGAGTCCAGACTCTCCTCACTGGTGGAATAGGAAATCCATGAACTGCATGCTAGTCCCTCGTTGCTTTAGGAACCATGCCAGTCTGAGCACGTCAGAAGCTGGCCTTCAGCCCCCGCAGTGGGGCAAGGTAAGGGCAGGGAGAAGCAGCGGATGGGAGGGGTTGAAATGGTCAGGGAGGGAGAAGAGAGTCTTAGAGGGTTAGTCAGAGGTTACCTGAGATGCTATCAGAGCCACTGAAAACTTTTGAGTAGGGCAGAGTCATGATTTAAATTGCTTTTGCCTATCAACTCTGCATGTATAGCATTTGTATGCAGAATGAACTGGAACAAGAAAAGATGGGAATTAAGGAAGAAGTTCAAAGGGTCATGAAGCCATTCTTCTAAGCCTTAAAAACCTCATGGCTATGAAAATCATGGAAATGACATTTTAAATGATCAAAACAACCTTGCAAAGGCAGGAGAACCCCAGCGTCCACCACCTTCTAAGAGATGCCCTCTGAACTGCCTCCTTGCCAGCTTCCTTCTTCATTCCGTTGCTCCTCCTGCAGGAGGGTTCTCCATTGACAGCGACCATGGAGGGGGCCAAAGGCCAAGGAGGATTTCTGTTCTATGTGGATGGCTTTGCGATTGCCCAGTGCCAGCAATACACATGCAGTTCTGTGTAGAGGAGTTTGCATTGAATTTGGTAGAAAGGAAACTCAAAAAAAACCTCTGTCGGAAATGACAGCTCTTGACAAGATGAAAGGAGGTGTCTTGCTCAGATCTTCACTTAAAACAATCTGGAGTTCCATTAGTATTCATGGAGGAGAGGCAGCGTGGAACAAGTGCAGCCCCATGAATAAAATTAAAACTGGTATTGACTCTCTGCGCAGAAGGAGGGTGGGAGGGGGCTGCTGGGAGCTGGCCGGGCTTCCACAGCCTCGATTCTTAGTAGCCAGATGGGACCCATTCAAGGCACTGCATGTACATTTCAATCGGGCAATTTATCACTGTCAACAATTGCCCATCACCGTGCCTTTCAGCCAGTCGCATCCACCTTCTGACTTTCGGGAGTGAACTTGTTCTTCGCACCATCTTGATGTGCACTCTGTCCAGGTGCTGCCTCCAGCCGGCTCCTGACTCACGGCTCCATTCTATGGTTTGATTCTTACCTGGATCTTTGGGGTCCTTGCTGGAATTTTTTCTCACTAACTCTGATGCCTGTCTCCTCTGTTTCCAATCGTTTTCCCTCCCCATCCTGCCACCCGTTTTACTTCAGAGCACAGAATACCCAGGCCTGGTCTGTTCATTGAGCTCCAATCCCCAGCTCCAGCCCCACCTGCTTCAGGTACCTTAAGCTAAGACTTTCTGTACAAGTGAGCAGTAAGGTAGGGTCCTCTTCCCCAAGCTGTCCCTTGTAAAACCCATTGGGCTGGCCCTGATCAACCTCAAGCATGTCACACCCAAAGGAGATTTTTCCAGGGGGGGAAAAAAAATGTTGAAAAACTTCACTTGCCCTTTCTTGGCTCTCTTTCATGGTTCCTACAGGGCTAGGGTGACCTCGCTCTTTGGAGGTCTGCTATGTCCGCAGCACTTATTTTCAAGGCTGTGTTAGCCCCTGGTTGTGTTTGCAGCTGCAATTCTAGACTCCAGAAGGTCCTCTGTTCAGAAAAGCACCTCCGTCTGTCGCTGCCACCCGTATGTTTCCCATTTCCTAGACCCGCCTGAGCAGCTGTCTCCAATGAGCCGCAGACAGAATTTCTGCTCCAGAGAGTTCAAGCTGATCAGGGCATTCCTGAGTGCAATGTCCAGCACTGGGACATGGCCGGGGGCTGTGAGCACTGGGAGGCTGGGAGAAAACAAGCGTCACTCGGCAGGAGCCCAGCCCCACTCCAGAGGGACCTCACAAGCTAACTTCCAAAATGACAGAGGCACCATTTCCAGCCACTCTTAATACAATTTTCAAATTCATTTGATGGCAAAGAAAAAAAATGACTTTCTCAATAATATTCAGGAACTCCAGAAATTTGCTATTGTAGACCCAATGGGCCTCACTCCCTGCCCCTTTACTTGGCTTTACTCCCTGGTCCCCTGCTCATTCTCACCTCATGCTACAGCATTCCCCATCTTTGCCTCTTGAAGGATCCAGTCTGAACCTGAACAGAATAACTGCTTCAACTTGACCGCAGCTCTGCTTTTCAGGTGATGTGTACATGGCTCTTGGGCTCACTGAACCCAGAGGCTAAAGCTGTCCATGATGGAACGACAGGGACCCTCTAAACATTAAGGCTCCTGAACCCAAGCCCTGGAGGTGCTGGGACTCTGGAGCTCTGTCCAGATACTGTGCACACAGTTACTCTCACCGGGATCTCCCTGTAGTCTAGATATGCAAAGGGTGGGTGTGGAACAGGTTTGGAAGGAATAGCTAAATATCTCTCTACTGGGATCTGGTTAACTTCAGATGTCCTCAAGTCCTTGAAAAATGATTCAGGTCTAATAGATGCCTCTTTTAACTAAGCTACATTTAACAAGAACACTTCTGCACCCAATCACCTTCCAGAAGCTGCTACCAGAAGACACAGCTGGGAAAGGTGAGTGATGGTCATTTTGGTGATAGACGTGGAGACATTGGTGATATCCACCAATTATAAAGACTGAATCTCTCCTCTGAATGATGTTAAGTATTCTCCTAATGATGCAGATATCTCTGTGGTGCTCACTATGTGCCTTGTACCCTACTGCGTGCTTTACAGGTATTGTTAACACATTGGATCCCCACAAAGGCACTTTGAAGCAAGTTCTATTACCATCATCTCTATATTTTAGATGTAAAAACTAGAAGAGAAGGAAAGTAACTTTCTATGCTACCAAACAGTGATGCTCGAATTGAAGCCTAGCTTTACAATTCAGGTTCCATAGGCATCACAATAAAATTCTGTGACAGCTTGTCCTCATCCATTTATTATGTGTTGCCATCTATTCATTTTTAGTGTCTATGTTTCATCATTAATTAGATAAAAAGATACTTGAAGGCCAAGGCCATGTTTGATGCATCTTTGTATTTCTCACAGCATTATTATTATTTATTATTATTTCTCACAGTGTCTCACATCTATAATTGCTTAATAAATGATTACTATGAACATGGTGAACAGAAAAAAAAAAAAGAATTTAATCTAACCAATTTCAATCTTTTCTACAAGTTATTTTGCCTGCTAAGAATCCCTCCAAGAATATACTTTACTCCCCCAGGAGAAGTTATTTTAAAAACTAAATAACTGAGTACTTAAGAAAAATTCATCCCTCCTGATGAACTGATGCTCATGCTGTTTCCCTTTTTATTTCTGCTGCCAAGAAGCTCAAGGCTATGTTTTTTTCCTTTAGAAGACTTGTTATATTTAGTCTAAATATTCTGGTACAATTATACCCCCCTTTATTATTTGACCTTAAATATATGTTATTCTTATATTCTTATATTAAGAGCCTTATGAATTTTTTACCCATGTATTTTGTTGTAAGTCAGTTCACTTTCTTTTTAGAAGTCTGATCGTAGTCTGGAGTTGGTGAGCCTCAGTTTCCTCATCTGTAAAATGGAGAATACAATAGTCCCTATATCATAGGGTTGTTGTGAGGATTTTATGAAAAGCTTGAGAAAGAGCCTGGCATATAACAAAACACTCACATGTTAAGGAAGATGAGGAGAAGGAGAAGGAAGAACCAGAATATCCTTCTAGGTATCCATAGAACATTTATGAGCACGTGTGTTGAAAATAATTCGTATCTCTCAGCCAAGACTCTTCTTGAATGCCAGGCTTGTTTATCTAACTACTTGTTACCTCCACTACTGTGTCTAATAGATACCTCAAACATGTCCCAAACTGAACTCTTTATATTACCATCCCAAATATTTTCTTCCTACAGTCTTCCTCTTTTCAGGCAAATGGTGACCCCACTCTTCCACTTGGGCCAAAAAATTGAAATCGTCTTTAACTCTGCTTTCGAGAAAAGCACCCCACGTCTAATCCATCCGAAAATCCTTTGGTTCTACCTTCAGAATAGACCCAGAAGTCAGCCATTTCTCACCTGTTTGTTCCTGCCACCCAGCTCAACAATACATGGATTATTGCAATAGCTTCCTAGCAGTTCCATCTTTCCCAGTCCCTAGCCCCATCCACTTCCAAAGCAGCACCCAGAGTAATCCTACCAAAATATGACTCAGCCTCTCATTCCATTCATAGTAAAGCTTTGGCTTCTACTACCAGGCCCTGAATGACCTGCCCTATGGGTCCCCTCTGACCTTCACTCCTTCCCTGCCACTCATCTCTTGCCCTTCCTGAAGACAGTGGGGCTTGCCTCACGTCAAGCCTTTCTCTCTTCCCTCCTCCCCAGATCGCTCAAGGCTCTCCCAAACCACCTTTAGATCTTAAATATTACCTCGTAGGCTCTTCCCTGACCACTCTGCTTNCTATTCATTTTTAGTGTCTATGTTTCATCATTAATTAGATAAAAAGATACTTGAAGGCCAAGGCCATGTTTGATGCATCTTTGTATTTCTCACAGCATTATTATTATTTATTATTATTTCTCACAGTGTCTCACATCTATAATTGCTTAATAAATGATTACTATGAACATGGTGAACAGAAAAAAAAAAAAGAATTTAATCTAACCAATTTCAATCTTTTCTACAAGTTATTTTGCCTGCTAAGAATCCCTCCAAGAATATACTTTACTCCCCCAGGAGAAGTTATTTTAAAAACTAAATAACTGAGTACTTAAGAAAAATTCATCCCTCCTGATGAACTGATGCTCATGCTGTTTCCCTTTTTATTTCTGCTGCCAAGAAGCTCAAGGCTATGTTTTTTTCCTTTAGAAGACTTGTTATATTTAGTCTAAATATTCTGGTACAATTATACCCCCCTTTATTATTTGACCTTAAATATATGTTATTCTTATATTCTTATATTAAGAGCCTTATGAATTTTTTACCCATGTATTTTGTTGTAAGTCAGTTCACTTTCTTTTTAGAAGTCTGATCGTAGTCTGGAGTTGGTGAGCCTCAGTTTCCTCATCTGTAAAATGGAGAATACAATAGTCCCTATATCATAGGGTTGTTGTGAGGATTTTATGAAAAGCTTGAGAAAGAGCCTGGCATATAACAAAACACTCACATGTTAAGGAAGATGAGGAGAAGGAGAAGGAAGAACCAGAATATCCTTCTAGGTATCCATAGAACATTTATGAGCACGTGTGTTGAAAATAATTCGTATCTCTCAGCCAAGACTCTTCTTGAATGCCAGGCTTGTTTATCTAACTACTTGTTACCTCCACTACTGTGTCTAATAGATACCTCAAACATGTCCCAAACTGAACTCTTTATATTACCATCCCAAATATTTTCTTCCTACAGTCTTCCTCTTTTCAGGCAAATGGTGACCCCACTCTTCCACTTGGGCCAAAAAATTGAAATCGTCTTTAACTCTGCTTTCGAGAAAAGCACCCCACGTCTAATCCATCCGAAAATCCTTTGGTTCTACCTTCAGAATAGACCCAGAAGTCAGCCATTTCTCACCTGTTTGTTCCTGCCACCCAGCTCAACAATACATGGATTATTGCAATAGCTTCCTAGCAGTTCCATCTTTCCCAGTCCCTAGCCCCATCCACTTCCAAAGCAGCACCCAGAGTAATCCTACCAAAATATGACTCAGCCTCTCATTCCATTCATAGTAAAGCTTTGGCTTCTACTACCAGGCCCTGAATGACCTGCCCTATGGGTCCCCTCTGACCTTCACTCCTTCCCTGCCACTCATCTCTTGCCCTTCCTGAAGACAGTGGGGCTTGCCTCACGTCAAGCCTTTCTCTCTTCCCTCCTCCCCAGATCGCTCAAGGCTCTCCCAAACCACCTTTAGATCTTAAATATTACCTCGTAGGCTCTTCCCTGACCACTCTGCTTAAAATCACAGCCCCTCAACCCAACCACGCACACGCACGCGCGCACACACACACACACACACACACACACACACACACACACCCTACCCTTCTGTCCTGCTTTGTTTGCTTTGAGTAGCACTTAACACCACACAACATTCTATAGGGAGACAAGATAGAGCTTCCTGATCAGTTTCACAACCTCTAGAACGACTCCACTTTCACTTTTCGCTTTCACGCACTGGAGAAGGAAATGGCAACCCACTCCAGTGATCTTGCCTGGAGAATCTCAGGGACGGGGGAGCCTGCTAGGCTGCCGTCTCTGGGGTCGCACAGAGTCGGACACGACTGAAGCGACTCAGCAGCAGCAGCGGCAGCAGAGCCAGATTACCTGGGCTGAGTCACAACGCCACTCGTTTCAAGCTGTGTGATCTTTGGCAAGTTACTTAACCTTCCTGTGCTTTCATGTCTTCATCTTTAAAAATAGGTTGTTTGGATGACTGGGCTGGCTGAGAGGATGATTAAATGAGTTAACACACATAAAGCATCTAGAACAATGCCTGACATAAAGTAAGCACTCTACATGTTAGCTACTATGTCATTTGGCTTATTACACGTCTCTTTCACTAGAATGCAAATTTTCATATGAGGCAGTGTGGCGAGTATGGTTTTTGAATTAGTGTTTATAGGTTTTTTTTTGGATATTTACTGAGGAATACTGGAGAAGGAAATGGAAACCCACTCCAGTATTCTTGCCGGGAGAATCCCATGAACAGAGGAGCCTGGCGGGCTATAGTCCATGAGGTCGCAAAGAGTCGGACATAACTTAGCAACTAAACCACCACCGAGGAACAGAATTGCTGAATCATATGGTAGTTCTATCTTTAGAACTACTTGTTAGAGGTACATCTTTATTATATACCTCTTAGAGAGGTACATACTAGGGAATTACCTATTTCTCTCTTTTTTTTTTTAGAAACTTCCATACTGTTTTCAGTGTTGTGTGTCTTGTTCATCGCACTGTTATCAGTACCACAGAAATGTCCTGGCACTTCTCAATAAATGTTTGTCAGATAAATGGAGATAGACCCTGGGAGAGGGTCATACAGAGCGTCATACACAGAGTTAATAGTCTTTTTTTTTTTTTTAATAAATGACATGAAGTTTAAAAATGAGAAAGAGAGTAGAGTGAAAGAAACTAGAACATAAAGAGAAATTAAGATCTGAATTTTCATTTCTTTGACAGCTACAGTCATGGGAGAAGTAGAAGAAGAAACAAAGGTGGCCAAGAAGTGGTCACCAAGCCTGGATGAGACTTGAGATAGTTTAAAATAAAAAGCCATAAACAATAGGCAGAAGAAAACTGTAAGAAGCAGGGGGTGAGAACTGTATTGAACATTAACAAGACTTGGGAACATTAACAAGGGAACAGATGGGGACCCAGGTACCACCCCTGGGTCTGGTTCCTCTCAAAAGAGTAAAGTTAGTAACAAGGTAGGAAAGAAGCCAAGACCAGACTAAGCCAAGGAGAAATGGCAGGTTAGGAAGAGGAAGCAGCAACTATCGACTATTTTTGACAATAAACAGTGAAAACAAATGGAAAAGGAAAGCTGTCAAAATAGAACTCTTTTCACTTCACACAGATTTGAAGCCAGGGCTTCACTGTGACTTTTCACGTTGTTTTCAAGGGAAGCATTGTTATAATTTGCTAATTATATATTCAATACATTTATTGATCACACTGTTTTTACTTGTAGAAACTCTTTCCCTCTCTCTCTCTTTCTAGTTATATATTAGAAGAGAATTTTTTTTTTTTTTTTTTTAGGAATAGGTACAGTCCGAGTATATGGGTATATAACTGGCTTCCAAACAAGATTGGTGGGTAACCTCAATAAACTCTCATTGTCTTTTCCCTCTTAGGACTCAGAATCTCTTTGTGGACTGAGTCTGTTAATAAATGAATATGTCCAGATGGGGGGAAAGTGCTGTTCTAAAGAAGGGGCTTGGAAGAATACCCAGTCCTCACCTGCCCTACACAGGTTTGTTGTTGTTGTTTAGCTGCCCAGTCTTGTCTGATTCTTTTGTGACCCCATGGATTGGGATTCTCCAGACAAGTAGATTGCCATTTCCTTTCTCCAGGGGATCTTCCCAACCCAGGGATCGAACCCACGTCTCCTGCGTTGTAGGTGGCTTCTTTACTGCCGAGCCACTAGGGTACTAACTGGCTTTATAAATCCTTTCGAGGCAACAGAAACCAGCTTCAGTCCATCTTTCTCCACCTCTGTCCTGTGCTACAATCATTGCAACGGTGTTGGGAAGTAGTGTCTCTCACCCACAAGCACCAACGGGGTGCTTGGGCTCCCTGTAATGGGCTACAGAGACACGGGAGAATGCAGAAGCCAGATCCTGGAAGGCCTCTGGCCTGCACAGAGGCTGGAGGAGTGTGCCAGCTCCCCAGAGTTGTACTCTGGAGTTAAATCCATAACACGACCAGGTTGTAAATTTCAGGGCATAGTTCATTAACTCCAGAAGTTCAAAACGATACCCCCTGCTTGCCCAGTCAATGCAGCTGAGAGTTTTCCCGGCGTGTGATGATCCATCAACAATTGGATTCCAATATCTTTTGCTTCATTAATAGAGTTACACGAGCCCCTCCTATGGAGCTGAGTAAGGTTCCTGCCTACATGCCGGCTGGTGGCTGCGTTTGTGCAGGGCTGTATTTTGAGCCTCAAGCTCCAGGCAGAACCCAGGTGCACATTTTCCTGAACTCTGCTAGCCCAGGATCTCCAGTTTGACCAAAGTTAACATGAAAATGCCTTCCACGGGGCTGGTTTAGTTTTAACAAGATGATTCCAATGCTGATTCAAGGCAGCGCAGATCTTAGAAACCCTGTGCAGCTTTAGGAATCTGTGGGTGTGGTGCGTGCACGCTCAGTCATGTCCGACTCTTTTGCGACTCCCAGGGACTGTAGCCCACCGGACTCCTCTGTCCATGGGATTATCCAGGCAAGAATACTGGAGTGGGTGGCCATGCCCTTCTCCAGGGATCTTCCCAATCCTGGGATTGAATTCGCATCTCTTGTGGCTCCTGCATTGGCAGGCAGATTCTTTACCACTGTGCCACCCGGAAGCCCTTAGGAATCTGTATTGCCTCCTAAAACTCATACCTGTGGCCTAGGTGACTTTTAGTCCAGTGGATTTTTATAGTCTAAGATGCATGTCACTGACTCACTGGGCCCCTTGGGAAGTCACCTCCCCCACACACGTTGAACAAGCAGAGATCATCCCCCAGAATGGGGCTGAGCAAATCCTGCCAAAAATGGTCACGTGAGCCACAGCCGAGAAGGGGAGGCTCGGCTCAGAGTTCACTAGGCTGAGTGTGAGTGAGGGCAGCTGAAAGCATGGCGAACCTCAGGTGTGAGTACCATCCGTGTTCAGGGGACAGTGGTCACTGTCCAAACAGGAAAACCACAATCTAGCATTAAGTCTAAGGACAAACTTGAACTTGGAAATAAGTCCAAACCAAAGCCAGAAGCCAAACTATCCAAGATGAAGGGCAGCAGTGAAGACAATGGACTCCCGCTCAGCCACTCAGTCGTGTCTGACTCTCTGCGACCCCATGAATCGCAGTGCGCCAGCCTCCTTGTCCATCGTCACCTCCCGGAGCTTACTCAAGCCCATGTCCATCGAGTCAGTGATGCCATCTAGCCATGTCATCCTCTGTTGTCCCCTTCTCCTCCCACTTTCAATCTTTCCCAGCATCAGGGTCTTTTCAAATGAGTNAGTGCGCCAGCCTCCTTGTCCATCGTCACCTCCCGGAGCTTACTCAAGCCCATGTCCATCGAGTCAGTGATGCCATCTAGCCATGTCATCCTCTGTTGTCCCCTTCTCCTCCCACTTTCAATCTTTCCCAGCATCAGGGTCTTTTCAAATGAGTCAATTCTTTGCATCAGGCAGCCAAAGTGTTGGACTCTAAGCTGTTCTATCAACATCGCTTATCAGCTTGACTGATGCGCACAGAGTCACAAGGCTGCCTCTTCTCTTCCCCAAATCCCTTCCCCTACTGCCAACAGCCCTTGAAACCATCAGGGTCCCCAATACAAACAGGAGGGCACCACTGCCACGATTTCCAAAACCTTTGTGAAATTCAAATGAGGCTCTTTTCCTTAGCAACCCACTCCCACTGGGAATTCATTTTTTTTCCAGCTCTTAAAATCTCTTGCCTTCTAAGCCACTGAAAAGACATATATTGTGGACCCCATAAACCTCCATTGCCCATAAGCAGTAGTAACATTTTCTGCCTCCTGTTAATAAATTGTTCCTCTCTTTGCACAGCAGAGAAAAGATGAAGACAAAATTGGGGGGAATTATTTCCCAAGTATTGTTTCTCTAACAATAGCAATCCCTGCTCCTGAGAACTCTATTTTGCTTAATACGTTCTTTCTGCAAAGTGGTAAAATGTGATAGTGTAATAACCCAAAAAGCAGCGTGAAGGGCCTGATTCCCCAAGTGTCCACTGAGAAAACACACAAGTGTTTCCATCAAGAAGGAATTGTGTGTATTGAGAGAAGGTAAGTGCACAAAATAAGGGTCTGCTTCAAGTGGGGTCCAGGCGTCAAGGATTAAATGTTTGGATACTTTGCTTCACAATAGAAGCATTTGCAGGAAGAATGGGGCTCCATTTCTTTCCTTAATGGGGATATCACGCGCATACACACACAGCAAGTGCATGTCTTCTTCAGGATAAAAAGAAAATTGGCTGGTTTAAACATTTAAAAAAAGCACCTGGCCAAGAAATACACCAATAATGCTGAGCGAAATCAGAACAAACTTCAAGGTGGGCCTCGGCGTTAGATACTGGGGAGAACCTCCAGACGTCATGGTCTGAACCCCTGAGACATACAGCCAAGAGGAATTTTGGAGAAGGATCCAAGGTGACCTTTGTAAGTCAGTTCAAATAGCTGCCGTCATCAGTAGCTGGTGGCATGGACTAGATCATCAGATGTGTGGATTCTAGAAAAGATTTTCTTCTCCCAGTTTCTTATGATTTTCCCCTTTTCTGGTTCCTGACTCCTCCTCAACACACCTTTGGACCACAGCATTCACTGGTATCCTTGCCAGGTAGGAAGAGCGCATGTAGGGACAGAGAGGTGGTAGAGAGGTGGCAATGCTTCCTAATGGGGGCAGGGGAGTCCATTGAGGAGGAATGGATAGAGAAGTGAAACAGTGGGTTATCCCTCAGCCAGAAAAGAGAATGAAAGAATGCCATTTGTGGTGACCTGGATGGGCCCACAGACCGCCATACTGAGGGAAATAAGTCAGACAGAGAAGACAGATGCTGTTTCTTACGGTATCACTTACGTGTGAAATCTAAGGAAACAGTACAAATGAACCTATTTACCCAGCAGAGTCACAGATGTAGAAAACAAATTTATGGTTACCAAGGGGAAAGAGTAGTGGAGGGGTAAATTGGGAAATTGGAATTGACATATACACACTACAGTGTACATAAAACAGGTAACTAATAAGGACCTACTGTATAGCACAGGGAAATCTACTCAGTACTCTGTAATGACCTATAAGGGAATAGAATCTTAAAAAGGAAGGCATATATGTATGTGTGTGTGTGTATATATATATCAGAGAAGGCAATGGCAACCCACTCCAGTACTCTTGCCTGGGAAATCCCATAGACAGAAGAGCCTGGTAGGCTATAGTCCATGGGGTCACGAAGAGTCGGACACGACTGAGCGACTTCACTTTCACCTTTCACTTTCATGCACTGGAGAAGGAAATGGCAACCCACTCCAGTGTTCTTGCCTGGAGAATCCCAGGGACGGGAGCCTGGTGGGCCGCCATCTATGGGGTCACACAGAATCGGACACGACTGAAGTGACTTAGCAGCATATATATATAACTGACTCACTTTACTGTATAGCAGAAACTAACACAACATTGTAACATCAACTATACACCAATTTAAAAAAAAAAATCATTAAAAAAAGTGGTCAGAGGATGATTTGCCATGAGAGAAAGGCAGGATACTGGCGTGAAGAGACAAAAGTCACCAACAGTAAGATAGGAGTTTGCATCACAGCCTAAGTGGTAACAGTAACTGCTTTGAGGTAGATCCTGAATGGGTGAAATTCAGGCTGGGCCCAGAGAGAAGGGCTGAGAAAGAACCTCTGGGCCAGGCAGGACTGCAGTGTCTGGCGAGGTGCACTGTGTCCAGAACACAGCACCTGCATGTATTAATGCTACCCCTTCACTCTGTACTTTGTGACTCTCCAGTTCCTCTCACCAAAGTGTCCAGTTATAGTTCCCTATGCCTTGACTTTGGATTTGGCCGTCGGACTTGCTCTGGCTGGTGGAATGTTAGCCAACATAGAGGCCAATGGCTTCGAACCACTTGGGTCTGCTCTCTGTATTTGAATACTGTCAGGGGAAGACTAGGCCCCATCTAGCCTGTTAGTCCTGGGAGGGTGATGAGGCACGCATCTAACAGGGGTGAACTGCCCAGCGGAGCCCTGCCTAAACGCCCGCCCCTGGCCACAGCAGCCAGACACGTGAACCTCTCAGGAGCAGAGCAGAACCACCCAGCTGAACTCAGCCAACCCCTGACTAGGCGCTGGTCTCATGACAAGACTGCTGTCTCCTGGTGTGCTCTGATACATGTCATTTTGCAGCAATAAGTAACTGATACAGAGGTCCAGCTGAGGACGCTAAGGGGCAGAAATCAGCCTGCACTCAGCTGTGCTGCTTTTCCCGGAAGCTGTGTCACCCTAGCCCAGACTGTTTTCTGGCTCACACAAAGGATCTGTTTAGGCGAGCGGCAGTCCCTGTAGAACTCCGTGCTGATCATTCCCCACCTTCATTTCCCCAGTCTACAAAGCCCTCCTAGCTTTTCTTGGCATCCTCATATCCGCTTGAAATCCAAAGTCATCCTTCTCCATCTCATGCTTACTAACACTCTGGGCTCTCCTCCTACCTGCCCTTCTAAAGCTCTTTCTGTAACTGAGCAGGAGTCTAGGGAGCCTTCCTGGGACAGACTCCTCCCCTGAAACCTCTTCTGTAGCTCCGCCCTGATGCGCATTTCCTAAGCTGTTTCACAGAGGCTAAAAACCTCAACTAGATGGAAGAAATGAACCACTTGATGACCTTGAGCTTGAAGCCCCCAGACCAACTGGCGCCTGAGGATTGACACTGCCCTATTACCTCACCATCAGCCAATCAGAGAACTGTGGGTGAGCTGATCCCCTTAGTGACGTCCCTCCCTCACCTGGCCTTTATAAATACTTCCGTGAACTCCATCAGAGAATTCCGGTGTTTTGAGAACTGGCTGCCCTTCAATAAACACTGCACTTCCCTTCACCACAACATGATGTCAGAAGATTGGCTTTACTGAGCACCGGCGAGAAGACCCAAGCTTACTTTGATAATACTTCTGTGTCCCTCCCCAGGCTTTGCCTTCTTTTCCTGCCTCTGCACAGCTGGATGAAAGGTGTGGCTGATGGCTCCCCCGCACTCACCATCCCACAGCTTGGCAGGGCTGTTTTAAGCCGCTCTTTGCAGGAAACAGCCATCAGCAGGATGCCTCTTTCCTTGTCACTTACTAAAGCGGTATTGTATCTAACTTTTAACCAGGCATCCCCATGCTCTACTCATTTTCAACCCAAGCACACCTTTCAAATCTTTTAATCTCACAATTCCTTGCCTAACTTGGTTGTTTCTGTGGATCAAAGAAATAGGAAGGAAGATAAGTAATTAGCAGATGAGCAGATCTCCCCCCTGAGAGAAGGAAATGGCAACCCACTCCAGTGTTCTTGCCTTGAGAATCCCAGGGACAGCGGAGCCTGGTGGCCTGCCATCTATGGGGTGGCACAGAGTCGGACACGACTGAAGCAACTTAGCAGCAGCAGCATATCTCCCTAGCTTTCCCTTTGGTAATTTCACAAACCAAGTGACCAAACTGGGTGAATAAGATAACACCCAGATGACCCTTGAGAAAGGTCATGAGGAGCCCACCAACCTGCAGGCAGTGGGGGATGGTGACCACTCTGAAGCCCTACCTCCATGATTCACTAACATTACTTCCCTCCTTTCCTTTAAAACTTTCCTTCTCAAACAGATTCTTCAGAGCTGGTGCTCATGGGACGCTGAGCCCACCATCTTTTCAGACTGCTAGCATTCTTATTAAAGACAACTCTCCCCTCCACGGATGTTCGTTTATCAGTTTGACTTTGTAAGTGGCAAGCAGCAGGAATGAGTCATTCAGAAACACTGTCCCCGTGCTGAGCAGGCTCTGGGCTGCCCCGGGTTGACTCCCCACTGCCCCGGCCAGCTTCTGTGCCCCAGAAGCCAAGGTCAGCCACGTCCTAAGAGCAAAACAGGTTTCAGATGCCTGGTAGGCAGAATGCCTGCACAGTTCCTCTCATTACCTGAGAGGAGAGGCAAGACAATCCAGAAGAAAGCATTAACTTATCCCTGAGCTCCAGATGAAGGGCCGTTGGCATTCTGGGGAGAAGTTTACTTTTAACTGAGTGTCTCTGGGGAGCTTTCAAGGAAGAGGTGACTTTGAAACTGATCTTGAAGGATGGAAGGGGTTTGCAGATGCAGAGAAGGGGGCCTGGGGCTTCAGGCAGGGGAAGCAGCAAGAGAACAGGCATGGACCCTTCCTCAAAGTTCCAGAATCACCTTAGTGCTGCAGAGAGCTCTCTGGCACCAGGCCACAGGCAGTGTTGGCACGTGGGGACGGGGAACCTCCTTCTGGAAACCTAATTTGTCAACACCCTGGGCTCAGAGGAGAAAAACAGGAGCCAGAGTCTCGTTAGCTTTGAACGTGCACGGTCCCTTGCCACAGAGTGGCTGCTGTGATGTGGACGCAGCCCGTGTAAATAGCGCTGGACAGGATTGCAGCTAATAGGGTTATTAATACCTGTCACAGCCCCAGATAGCAGAAGAATGTGGAGGTTTTCCACTGTAGATTAAAACCAACCAACAGGGACTTTTCCGAGTCTGGCCGTCACAGCTCTCTCTTCAGACATCTTTTCCTGCAGCCACGCAGGCTGGGGTAAGTAATTGTCCCTGGGAAGGATTGTCACCGTGGTAAATGCAAAAGCAGGAACAAACTTGCCTCCCTTGGCTTCAGGCGAGAACAGGCATATTTGAAATTCAAAAAGGTCAGCGCCAACCCTGGCTTCCATGGGTAGCTTTGACCTCTTTCCTGCCCCAGGCGGTCACCCCAAAGAAAAGCCACCTTTGTTTGTGCTTCGTGTCTCCAGCTCCTGAGAAGAATCTGAGCAAGACAGAGAGCTGAAGGGAGAAGGGAGGAAAACGTAGAGTCTAGAGGGTCTGCAGAAAGCCGAGCTCTGGAGCTGGGGCTCAGGCAGGGCGGCTTCTTGGGGACAAGATCACTCCTGTCCCCTCTGGGTCCTCAGATAGTCACTGGAGTCTGGTCCTCTCTATTGCACAAAGGTGCCCCAGAACCCTCAAGAAAGGGCTCCAGTAGCAAATCAAGGGGGTAGAACCTTGCTGGAGGCTTTTCCTTAAATAAGACCCTGCAGCACCCCACCGCCCCACCTGTGACAACCTGAGAGAACTTCCATGAGCAAAGACACCAGGTGGGGACTCAAGCTCCCCTCATTGCTGTGCCCCTGACCAGAGGGTCAACAGGCATTCCGGGAGAGGTGGCACATAGCTTTGTCTTGCTTCCTCTTCCAGGTCTATGTCACTCCTCCTCTCACATAGAAAGCTCTGGACACTTATTACAGAGGCCTAGAGACCCATGCTACCCTCACGAGTTCCCTGTCCCTGGCAGGGATCCAGGCAAGCCTTGGGGTAAATGGGGCTCGCTTTGGAGAAGGAGACTTGGTTCTGCCTCTGTTTTGGGGTCCTCCCTTCTTTTCCCTTTGCATTTTCAACTACTCCTGGGAGTCTGGCTCTTCACTCTCTACTATCATGGACTGAATTTTGCCATTCCCCCTACCCCAGTTATCAATGGAGCCCTAACTCCAATGTGACCTTATAATCATAGGGCCTTTATGGAGGTAATTAAGGTTAAGACAGGTCATAAAGACAGCGCTTTACTCCAATATAACTGGTATCTTTATAAGAAGAGATACCGGGAGTGCATATGCCTGGAGGAGAGGCTGGGTGAGAACACGGTGATAAGGTAGTCGACTGAAAGTCAAGGAGAGTCCTCACAGGAAACCAGCTCTGCCAGCACCTTGACCTTGTGTTTCCAGCCTAAAGAAGTGGAATAAATATCTACTGTTGAGGCCTCCCAGTCTGTGGTATTCTGTAAGGCAGCCTGAGCTGACTAAAATACCTGTCTTGTCTCTCTGCTTGATGACTTACTGGAGAGGAGGAGAAGTCATTTTGACTCTAGAAACCACCGCAGATTGGTATGGAGGACAAATACTGCATACTGGATTGCAGGACAGTACTGCCTAATAGCTAAGGCCATGTACTTTGAATCAATAAACTGGGCCCATGAGAGGTTAATATTCTATTCTATGACCAAGGAACTTCATCTATCAAATGGGATGATAATTGTTCCATTATCACACAGTTGTAGCAAAAATAAAAATAAATAGCAGCACAGAGTAGGAGCTCAATAAAATATCTGCCATGCTTATTGACATCTTGCTGCCTCTGAAATACAGTCTGACCCTGGTCCTACTAGCTTCTCCACTCATAAATGATGATGAGAGAGGCTTCCCATCTCCCAGGTTTGGTGAGAAATTGAAAAGAAGCAAAAATAAGGAAGAGCTAGGGAAGAAAAATGCCTCAGAAATTCAAGATTGCCTCTATCACCATCATAACCATCGCCGCCATCATCACCATCATTATCACCACCATCACCATTATCACTGCCATCATCATTATCACCACCATCACCACCACCATTATCATTGCTACCATTATCACCACCATCACCATTATCATTGCTACCATTATCACCACCATCACCATTATCATTGCTACCATTATCACCACCATCATCATCACCATTATCACTGCCATCATCATTATCACCACCATTGTCATCATCGTCATCATATGCCCCTGCTGCTACAAGTGATGCACAACAGTCTCTTGTTGAGACTCCACCCTATACTCTGGTTCTCGTTCCTGCTGCAGACGCACAGGTACATCCCAGCAGAGGTCTGGTGGTCCGCTGCTTGCTTCCACAGCCACTTGCACACACAGATATGCCCCCTTCCCCAGCTTTCCTGCACCACCCAGCTTCCAGCAACACAAACAGTAGTCAGTGGGAGGGAGACAAGAAAGCAGAGTGAGTCCCTCTTGCACCTTCCCACCCCTGCCCTTGGCGGAGCATGGTCCCATGCCCACAGGGAGGGCATACTCTTGCTTCTTTCCCTCCAGTGATGTGAGATAAATGAGGTAGGGGTAGGGGCTGTTGGAGAGCATCCAGGGAACCCACAGGGCACAGTCACCCTCCAAACATAAGCCACAGGGTTGGGAATTGAATGACAGGCTTGCCTTCTCCGTGCCCCCATTTTAGCAGGGCTCTGGGAAAACACTGTCCAGCAGCCAGTGGCCCTTAGAGCCATCCTGGGTGGCTACTATTTACAGCCCAGACCTTTCCTTCTTTCCTGGTAATCCTTCTGCCTATCCCAGTAGCTGTGGCACCATGCCAGCCCAGGTCCTGCTGACAGTCTTCTTAGACATTTCCATGGCTTACAGGTAGTGGAGTGGTCCAAAAAGTGGAGCAACTGGGTGGGAGTGGATGTCCTAGGTGCCCTTGAAGTCTCAGGATTGCGATCTGGACTGGCTTTGTCTCTAATGACCATTTGGCCTTCCCTACCCGTCTATCAGAAACTGAGAGACCCAGAGCAGAGGAAAGCAGGGCCTGCTTGGAAGAACATTCTAGAATGCCTCCTCCATGGCCAAGACCAGCTCACCATAAAAGGCTCCCCTACCCCTCTTCCCTAGCTCCCCTCAAAAACAAACAAAAGAAAGAAAAGTGGTGAGAAGCACAATCAAATCAGCAGGTGACACTGGTATTAATCCCCAGGGCTCAGGCACAGGGAACAAGATAAGAGCTGGTAAAGAAGCCCATGAGAAGTGTCGATTCTGAGTAGGGACCCAGCACTGTCAGGATGAGCCAGGCCCCGCAAGTGCCCTCTGCCTGGTCTGCTGTTTACAGTAAAACTTCATCACAAGATGCTATTAAGCTTGGCAGTTACTGTAAATGTTGCTGTCGCTGTTGACGTCCACAGCCCCAGGAAATTGTATCCAAGACAGAGTGGCTTCAACAGAGAGGCCCCGAACTACCACTTGTTTCTCTATAGAAAGTCGAAAGTGCCCCGGAGAGAGATGAGCCCAGTCTTGGGCTGGAGAACGGCAGCACCTCCCCCACGCTGAGGGCTGGAAGGCCGATAATGAAGTCAGCAGGGCTGGTGGGAGAGATTCCAGAGCAAAATGAAAAGCGGTTTGTCCATTATGAGGAGGCCACAGAGCACGGTCCAGCCGCTTCTATCTGTCTTCTCGGTTACCTTGATGGAGGCAGAGAAATTGCCTGTTCTGGGACCAATAAATAAAAAATGGACATAGGGCCAGTCTGAATTATCTGGGGGAGGGAGGCAACAAGAACTGCACTTGCTTGAATGTTGGTGACAAGACACAAGGACACACCTGAATTTGTCAGCCACCTGCCCCACTTCCCACCTCCCTTCCCTGAAGCAGGTACATAACCTCCAGATATAAGCCACCGAGGGACTTGTTTAAAATTCTCTGATTAATTCATGGCATTTATCTTACTTTCATCTGATTTTGAAAAGGGAGGAAAGCTTTGGTGCCTCACCCAGCATCCTGAAGCGAAGCCTTATTCATCTCCATATCTCGGGGACACATCTCCATGTTCACTAAACACTGGTTAGATGGGTGCTGTTGCACATTTGAGCCAGATGTGGAAAGAGCAGTGGAGTTTTTAACAAGAAAACCTAGGGTCAGATCCTGGCTCCATGATTTGCAGGCTATGTAACTCTGAAGCGTAGGTCCAATTTTCTCTTCAGTAATTTGGGAATAATATTACCTACATTACCAGGCCGATTAAATGAAATAAAGGTATTAAAGTGCTTATCACAGTGCCCGACACATCAATAAACCTTGTTGAATCTACATCTGAGGGATCAAATCTTGACCTCACCAGGACGCATAGCGAAGTGACCCCATACCTCTGAATGGGGCACAACCAGCTACTGGGATTATCTGCTACAAATCTAGGATCAGGAACCGCTTCCTCCCAGCGTCCCTGAGCCACGGCTCTCTACTTCCTTCCACTCACTCACTAGCAGATGTAGGCTCAGGGAAAGCTAACGAGTTTTAATAACATCCTAAGTCAAATATCATTATGAGAGTAAACCTGCTGGAAAAAATCACATAATGCGTCCCAAGGCCAAATGTAAATGGTTTTTTTAGATTTTTCATTATTTTAGGTTACCTATGCCCAAGAGAGACAGGGAAGATAGCTTAAATTCATACAGATAATCAAGAACTGATTATACTTCTAGATGGGTTTGCTTGTTCTAGATTCTAGATCTTCAACCTGATCCCACAGAGAATCCACTGGTCACCTCCCAAAATGGTCCCTCAAGTCAGGGATGGTAAGTGATACGATGACTGCAGCTGTTAAGTGGTGTGATAGCTGCTTTAAGCAGGGGAGGGGTCTCAGGTTCTGGAAGCTTTTGAATGAAGTAATTTACCTAACTCATTTAATTCTGCATAAATCCATCTGCAAGCTCCATTCTGCCCCAGTCTCAGAAAATCAATCTGAACTGTAAACAAGGGAAGACTGGCCCACATTGGTGGTGGTGTCGCTAAGTAGAGTCCAACTCTTTGTGACCCCATGAACTGCAGCACACCAGGCTTCCCAGTCCTTCGCTATCTCCTGGAGTTTGCTCAAACTCATGTCCATTGAGCTGGTGATGCCATCCAACCATCTCATCCTCTGTCACCCACTTCTCCTCCTGCCCTCAGTCTTTCCCAGCATCAGGGTCTTTTCCAGTGAGTCAGCTCTGGGCATCAGGTGGACAAAGTATTGGAGCTTCAGCATCAGTCCTTCCAGTGAATACTCAGGACTGATTTCCTTTAGGATTGACTGGTTTGATCTCCTTGTTGTCCAAGGGACTCTCAAGAGCCTTCTCCAGAATCACAGTTTGAAGGCATCAGTTCTTCAGCACTCAGCATTTTTTGTGGTCCAACTCTGAGTTGATCTCTCCCTATCTTGCATCAGCCGTCTGTCTCTAGATGTCAAGTCATGGGTTATTGTTTCTTCCATGTGGAGCAGTTCCTGAGGCCGGTTTCCCACCTGATAATGCAGCTATGGTAGTGTTCTCGAGTCTGAGCCAGGACCCTAACTCTCCTGCATGCCTGTAGACCGCCAGCTTCAGATCTTCCCTGGGAACCTCTGCACATTGTCACCGGGGAGTTTAAGTAGACACCCTGGATCTAACATTCAGCTTGGGTCTTGCCTGGTACCACTCCACAGATGATAAACTGAACAAAGGCAAATTTTTGTTCCATGCACTTAGGATCATATACCTCATAACTATGATACTAGAATACTACCTTGTACCGAAGAGGTCTCAATAAATATTTACTGACGGGATGTCCTACCTTTCTTTAATCCCCTGGTTTCTGCCAGCCTTTGAACATAGGTTCTTGTTTTCCTGTGTCTGGAACAGCCAGTCTCTTGACTTTCCCAAGAAAGAAGGTGTTAGATACAGTGGAAAGTTCAGGACTTTACAGGCAGAAAGCTCTAGATGTAAGTCTCAACTCTACCACCTTTAAGTTATGTAGATTTGGTAAGTTGATTAATTTTTAATCTGAGATTCCTTGTCTCTGTCTCTAACATGGGTATAATTGCACTCATAAATTTGTTTAAAAAGATTAAATTATGTACTTAAAGTCCCTGGTAGAATTCCTGGAGCAGAGATCAAGTTTAGCAATTGTTAGTCCTTCCTCCACTTTCCCACACACAGAGATGTCACTGACAGTCAATGGAGAACTTAGATAACATTCCTTTCATATTTGTATTGCCTAATAAATGCCAGTTCCTTTGTCCCTGTGTTCATTCAATCATGAAAGAAAATGTTCACTGGGTCCCACGGCGTGCCAGGCATTGTGCTATGTGCTGGGTATGATGATGAAAAGACTTAAGCGGGAGGAGTTCCCTGGTGGTCCAGTGGTTAAGACTCCAAGCTTCCAATGCAGGGGTGGAGCCCTGGCCTGATTCCTGATCAGGGAACTAGATCCTAAATGCCGAGACTAAGAGTTCCCATGCTTGGACTAAAAAAGATCCCTCATACTGCACTGCAATGAAGATCAAAGGTCCTGTTACACTTTAAGACCTGGTGCAGACAAATAAATATTTAAAAAAAAAAAAAATCTCTTGATCTGGGGTAGGGAGAGGAGCTAAGTCAGCAGAGAATTGCATATGTCTAGATCAGAACAACAGGAAATGCAAAGCGGATGTGGAGGTCTTGAAAAGGGTACCCACCGCTGATCATCTGACTCCACCTGTGCGTGAATCTGTGATCTGGCTCAGGCAGCCAGCACCCAGTCCTGACTGTGGAAATGGAGCCGATGATTGACAATAACTGGCTCCATTGAGGTACAAGATGAACTAACAGCTTCTAGACCTGTAGCAGAGAAGGCAATAGCACGCCACTCCAGTGCTCTTGCCTGGAAAATCCCATGGATGGAGGAGCCTGGTAGGCTGCAGTCCATGAGGTGGCTAAGAATCGGACAGGACTGAACAACTTCCCTTTCACTTTTCACTTTTGTGCATTGGAGAAGGAAATGGCAACCCACTCCAGTGTTCTTGCCTGGAGAATCCCAGGGACAGGGGAGCCTCATGGACTTCCATCTATGGGGTCGCACAGAGTCGGATATGACTGAAGTGACTTAGCAGCAGCAGCAGACCTGTAGACATTCAAAGGCAGAGTTTTCCAAAACCCATGGAGCAGATCATTCCAGACAATTGCAACCCCTCTTTTCACTTTCCCCTTGCCTTTCCGTAGAACGAGGGATCGAGGCCAACTCCTCTCTCTTCATTTACCCACTCCTGGGGATAGGTTTAAAGAAAAGTCTCCAATATTATTTTGTGTGGGAAGAAGAAGGAAACCACCACTTACTATGTGCCTCCTTTATGCCAGGCATTCTGTTGGCATTTCACGTTTGCTGGCTTCCTTCTCACAGCAGCTCTCTAGGACAGACAAGCATCGCTTCACCCATCCCACAGATATGGAAACTAAGAGTTTAAAATACTCTTTTGAAGTCAGTTACTAAGTTACAAGGAAAGCCTGGTCTGGGCAGACCCGGATGGCTCACACAGTTGTGCAGGATGTCCAGTGACCAAAGGCACACATCTGAGGGGCCAAAATCCAGGCTGGGCTCTGCTCACCCTGATGAGCACCTGGCCTGTGTCTACAACCACCTGAACGAAAGGACACCTGTTTGCAGTTTCTCTAGGGCACTATCTGCTTCCCATACCGTCATCTATCAGGCTACATCTGCCTTTATCTCTTCCAGACAATGGTGCCCTATGGGGGAGTAGCAGCCTCAGTTGGGAGCCCACTTAGCCCATCTCTAGAGTCTGAGATGCAGAAGGCAATGGCAACCCACTCCAGTACTCTTGCCTGGAAAATCCCATGAGCAGAGGAGCCTGGTAGGCTGCAGTCCATGGGTCACTAAGAGTCGGACACGACTGAGCGATTTCACTTTCACTTTTCACTTTCATGCATTGGAGAAGGAAATGGCAACCCACTCCAGTGTTCTTGCCTAGAGAATTCCAGGGATGGGGGAGCCTGGTGGGCTGCCATCTATAGGGTCGCACAGCGTCGGACACGACTGAAGCGACTTAGCAGCAGCAGAGTCTGAGAACACCCCACAATTCCCTGCTGTCTCCCCAGGCTTCAGCACCTTCACTTTATGGGTGAGGACACACAGGGGCTACCACACACTAGGCATTACCATGCGCCAATTCTTAGCATTAACACTGCAAGTGAGACTTACTGCCCCCACCTAACACAAGAAAACAGAGACTGGGAAAGGCAAAAGGGAATGCCCCAAGTTGTATGAGTAAGCGCCAGAACAAGGATTTGAACTCGGATTTCTTTGGCACGAAGCATAAGTTCTTTCCATTGTCCCAGGCTGCCTCAAGGGAAGAACTATTTGCTCCAAGAGCTGCCTAGCAGCACAGCTAGCCTTGGAAGCTGGTCTTCTGATTCCGGATTCAGTGAACAATTGTTATTGAGTGGTTGGGGACAGTCCTGGTCATCTACTGGTATATAACTAGCCACCCCAAAACACGGCAAGTTAAAACAAAAACAAGGATTGATTTTGCTCAAAAGCTTGTAGTTTGGGCAGGGCTTGGTGGAAATGGCTGGTCTCTGATCTATGTGGCTACAGCAGGAATAGCTGCTAGCGGGGAGAGAATTCCCTTCTAAGATGCTGTCACCTGGGAGCCACACTAGGACTGTCATCCAGGGGTCAGGATTCCAGCCCACATGGACCTCTCCATTGGAATGACTTCGGCTTCCTCACAACACGGTGGCCAAGTTCCATGAACAAATGTCCAAAACCCCATAAGAGTTCTTCCCACTTTGTCTTGGAAGTTCCAGAAAATCATTTCCCCTGCCTTCTACTGATCAAGAAAATCCCAAAGACCAACCCAGATTCAAGAGGATGAAAATTAGACTTCTCAAAGGGAAGGTAGAAAAGACTTTGCAGTCATCTTTAATCCAGAGAGGAACCTTGGTTCTGTTGTTGCTCAGTGGTTAAGTCATGTCTGATCCTTGGGACACCATGGTACTGGAGAAAGATGGTCAATGACATTTTCCAAAAATAGGCTTCATTCAACTGTCACAGCATCAAACTGCCTTACTAAACAGCCATTCAGTGTTCACAGGTAAATCATGGGTAAAGATTTGGTTGAAGACTGGACAGGCAGCCTCACCCCTGACCTACAGGGAATGTGATACCTAGAGAAACTGAGCGGATTCCGAGCCCAGAGCTTCAGGGCATGTCATAATCCTGGCTGCCCCTCACTAACAGTGAAAATCACCGGAGCAAAATCAATCCACACAGCATCTGGTCTCCATACACTGGCTGACTCCAGCCAGGCCCTGGGCCCCCCTCACTGTCACAGGTACTAAATTCCCCTGGACATGCATGCCAGAGAAAGCCAGGGTTGAAAACTACTAATAAATCCATCTGAACACTGTGCTCTCTTGGGGCTTATCAGTATTTCAGTTCTAGTCACAAAAATAACATACTGTAAAAGACTGATTAGTCATCGGATAATTGAGTTCTTAAATGTCAAAAACAATATCGTATGAATATTCAACAGATCATGCTACTGAAACTTACCTGTTCCATCAACAATGACTAACATTTCTCCCCCATTGTTCTTTCCCAGAAATTATGTTAATATGACTTTTCCGAGGTGATGAATGTGGTTCTCTTTAAAACATATTGTCTTACAGGTTAATGCATAATGAGCTGGTTAAGGGAAAACAGCCTAGGGGTCGGGTGGATTTGCATCTCTCTGCTTTAGCTTCACCTCCCGGTACAGACAGAGGGGGGATCAGAGTAGAACTCCTTCCAGCAATGGATCAACCTCAGAGCTCNTACAGGTTAATGCATAATGAGCTGGTTAAGGGAAAACAGCCTAGGGGTCGGGTGGATTTGCATCTCTCTGCTTTAGCTTCACCTCCCGGTACAGACAGAGGGGGGATCAGAGTAGAACTCCTTCCAGCAATGGATCAACCTCAGAGCTCGATTCTTTGCGGATTTTAGTTCTTATTTATTTATTTACTGGCTGGTTGGTTGGTTTTTGACTGAGACCTGGGAATGATGCACTGTTTTCTTACAGCTTAAGTTTTAAAAAGTACTAAGTTTCAAGTTTGGTTGGAAGCTGGCACGTAACTGAATTCCATGGGAAGTTACGGTGCATGCGTGTCTGACTCTTTGCAACCCCATCGACTGTAGCCCGCCAGCTTTCTCTGTCCATGGAATTGTCCGGGCAAGATGACTGGACAATTGGCTTGGGTTGCCAAGCCCTCCTCCAGGGAATCTTCCCGACCCAGGGACTGAACCCGTGTCTTTTTATGTTTTCTACATTGGCAAGTGGGTTCTTCACTACCAGCACCAGCTGGGAAGTCCAAGAAGTTAGGGTATGGTGGGCTAAATGTATTTGTAAGAACTTATCTATGTTTTTCTGAACTCTTGTGCAAACAACACACACAGACACACACACAGACACACACACACACAGAGCCAAGCTGGGAGGGTGTACAGGATAGCTGGAAGGAATTTTCTGAGCCTAGAGTCCGGCAAGGAGAGAACTCCCCCAAGCAGATCGTGCTTTCTGTTCGCCTGGCCTCAGCAGATGCTGCAGCAGCTGGAGCCAGGAGCAGCTTGGTAGGCTGGGAGCTGATGTTGGGGTCAGCGTGCAGGCCCTGCAGCGTGTCAGGGGCCTCGCTCTTGGTGGGAGCAACAGGATATGCCAGGCACTGTCTGCTCCTCCAGCAGATTCTGTCACCCCAGAGGCTGTTCCAGGTCTTTCTAGCCAGAAGCATGAGACCCTCTGACTGGAGTTTTTCACGTCCAGCCCTCAGCCAGTCCCAGCNCTCTTTAAAACATATTGTCTTACAGGTTAATGCATAATGAGCTGGTTAAGGGAAAACAGCCTAGGGGTCGGGTGGATTTGCATGTCTCTGCATTAGCTTCACCTCCCGGTACAGACAGAGGGGGGATCAGAGTAGAACTCCTTCCAGCAATGGATCAACCTCAGAGCTCAATTCTTTGCGGATTTTAGTTCTTATTTATTTATTTGCTGGCTGGTTGGTTGGTTTTTGACTGAGACCTGGGAATGATGCACTGTTTTCTTACAGCTTAAGTTTAAAAAAGCACTAAGTTTCAAGTTTGGTTGGAAGCTGGCACGTAACTGAATTCTATGGGAAGTTACGGTGCATGCGTGTCTGACTCTTTGCAACCCCATCGACTGTAGCCCGCCAGCTTTCTCTGTCCATGGAATTGTCCGGGCAAGATGACTGGACAATTGGCTTGGGTTGCCAAGCCCTCCTCCAGGGAATCTTCCCGACCCAGGGACTGAACCCGTGTCTTTTTATGTTTTCTACATTGGCAAGTGGGTTCTTCACTACCAGCACCAGCTGGGAAGTCCAAGAAGTTAGGGTATGGTGGGCTAAATGTATTTGTAAGAACTTATCTATGTTTTTCTGAACTCTTGTGCAAACAACACACACACACACACAGACACACACAGACACACACACACACAGAGCCAAGCTGGGAGGGTGTACAGGATAGCTGGAAGGAATTTTCTGAGCCTAGAGTCCGGCAAGGAGAGAACTCCCCCAAGCAGATCGACGAAAGACAAGCGGACCGGAGTCGTCTACGACGTCGTCGACCTCGGTCCTCGTCGAACCACCCGACCCTCGACTACAACCCCAGTCGCACGTCCGGGACGTCGTACAGTCCCCGGAGCGAGAACCACCCTCGTTGTCCTATACGGTCCGTGACAGACGAGGAGGTCGTGACTCTGTCACCCCAGAGGCTGTTCCAGCTCTTTCTAGCCAGAAGCATGAGACCCTCTGACTGGAGTTTTTCACGTCCAGCCCTCAGCCAGTCCCAGCNTTGGGGTCAGCGTGCAGGCCCTGCAGCATGTCAGGGGCCTCGCTCTTGGTGGGAGCAACAGGATATGCCAGGCACTGTCTGCTCCTCCAGCAGACTCTGTCACCCCAGAGGCTGTTCCAGCTCTTTCTAGCCAGAAGCATGAGACCCTCTGACTGGAGTTTTTCACGTCCAGCCCTCAGCCAGTCCCAGCCTCAGCCCAGTCCCCTGGGACTATTAATAGAATGTGCACAAATGAAGATGCTTGTTGGTTCAAGGATTTACAATCACGCCCACCATCCTAAATCTCACTCCTGAAAAATCCCCAGCCTGTCTCTGCCGGTTCTAATCTTGTTACAGCATCATCTACCTAATAAGCCTTCAAGAACTTTTAATGCTTCTGTCCTCCCACTCCTGTTTCTCCCGGAAGAGCCTTTATTTCTCCCCTAGCCATCCTGGCAAACGGTTATTAAAACTCACACAGATGAAAAAGTGCTTTCAAGTTGGACCATAGGTATGGGTCCAATTGTGATTTCCAATCTGTCCCCACCCAACTCCACACTTTCCCTGTTCTTCCATCCTACAGACACCAGCTCCCTGATGAGAACAGCAACGTAAAACATCTGCTTACAACAGGAAACTCTGCTCAGCGTTGTGTGGCAGGCTGGCTGGGGGGGGAGTATGGGGGAGAATGGCTACATGTGTTTGTGTATGTACGGCTGACTTGCTTGCTCTGCTGCATACCTGAAATTATCACGACTTTATTAATCGGCTATTGTTGTTCAGTTGCTCAGTCGTGTCCCACTCTTTGCAACCTCATGGACTGTAGCCCTCCAGGCTCCTCTGTCCATGGGATTTCTAGTCCAATATAAAATGAAAAGCTTTTTTAAGAGATATTTAAAACAAACAAATAAGCATCTGCTTACAGAAAACACACAGAGAACCACTTCTTCCCCTGCCCAAGGTTCCAGGAACTCAGGGAATCAAAAGGAGACACTAAAATTAGTCATTCATCCCAGAGCTTCCATCTGCTTCCTGCCCAGTTTCACACGCACAGGCCCTCCCTGCTTTATGTATAAATAAACTGCTTGACCTGGGGCTGTCAGGCAGGCCCTGAGCGTTGAGTGCTGACCCCAAAGCTGTCACACTAGGTCATCAAGAACTGGACAGAAGATTCTTCCTGCCCTGGAGGGGCTTATAGCAAGGCCCTGAGAGAGTGACCCGAAGCAACAAGCAGGCAGATTCCTCCCACCTCCAAGGAAGGGCCTGGGCTCAGCGGCCAAAACAGAGACCAGAAACTGGGCGCTTACTCTTGCCTGCCACGTCTTAGAAGCAGAGGGCTCGTGTCTCCCTTAAGCACGTTTTTAATCACTGCAACATTTTGTCCTCCGAAACGGCAGTATGATTCTCAGTTACCCGCATGCAGACTGATGCTCTNCCGTTGTAGCATTCATTTTATTTATTTTTATCTCCAACGACTGTCTTAAAAAGCAAAGATGGGCACAGTCCTTACCCTCACAGAGCTTATTACTAACTGTGCAGACGACCGTTAAGTTATAATTGTGATAAAGGTTATAAATAAAAGGTACAGAGTGTTAAGATTGGGAGATGCTAACTTTAGCATAAAAATCAGAGAAGAGTTCCCTGGGGAAACTAATTTTGAACTGAATTTGGGACAATGGATAGCAACTAACTATGGGAACCAGACTAGGGTGGGAAAAGCTGGAAAGTATTTCAAACAAAGGGACCTACAAAACCCTGGCATGGAGAGGATGTGATGTGTTGGGGAACTGAAAGGCTTGTGTGGCTGGCACTTAAGAAGCTAAGGGCAACATGTAAGAGATAAAGTTCAAAAGGAGGTATATCCATGAGGATATTTTAGGTCATATTGAGGAGTTAAAAGCTTTATCTGAGGAGCAGTGAAATATCAGCGCGCTATTGCTGCATAAGCTCCAGTGCTTTGGCCACCTGATGTGAAAAGCCAGCTCATTAGAAGAGGCCCTGGTGCTGGGAAAGATTGAAGGCAGGAGGAGAAAGGGACAACAAAGGAAGCGATGGTTGAATGGCATCACCAAGGCAATGGGCATGAGTTTGAGCAAGCTCCAGGAGATGGTGAAGGACAGGAAGCCTAGTGTGGTGCAGTCCATGGAGTCGCAAAGAGTGGGACACGACTGAGTGACTGAAAGTCAACAGCATTGCTGCGTAACAAACTACCCCACATCTCACTAACTAAAAACAATGATCAATTAGAAGTCACGTGTTACAGGTCAGGTGGGGGTAACTGATCTAAGCTGTGTTCCATTATTGTGGCTGTGCTCCTGCTCAGCTGATCTTCGCTATTTCTCTCCTATGCTTGCAGGTCAGCTAGAGGCTCCTTTCTGGAATGGCTTGGCTGGAGCACTTTACCTGGGAAAGTCCCCTGACCCAAGGACCACCTAGGCAAGTCCCCTTTACGATGATGGCAGGACCACAAGTAAGCAGGCGGCAGCATCCTGGGCTGCACTGCCAGCCCCGTCTCAAGTTACTGGGCAAGGCAAGGCGGGTGGTGCAGCTCAGATTCAAGAGGTAAGAAAATAGCCTCGTTACCAGGAGGAACTGAGCAGTCACTTGGCAAAAGATGTGAATACAGAGAACGGTGAAGAATGTAAGGGGTCGTGAATGTCATGAAGGTAATAAATTACAAGTGAGAAGCTAACGAAAGTTTGTAAACAGGANCAAGGACCACCTAGGCAAGTCCCCTTTACGATGATGGCAGGACCACAAGTAAGCAGGCGGCAGCATCCCGGGCTGCACTGCCAGCCCCGTCTCAAGTTACTGGGCAAGGCAAGGCGGGTGGTGCAGCTCAGATTCAAGAGGTAAGAAAATAGCCTCGTTACCAGGAGGAACTGAGCAGTCACTTGGCAAAAGATGTGAATACAGAGAACGGTGAAGAATGTAAGGGGTCGTGAATGTCATGAAGGTAATAAATTACAAGTGAGAAGCTAACGAAAGTTTGTAAACAGGAGATTGACTTTGTTATCCAAGGGAATTCTCCACAGAACCAAAAATCTATTCCTAGGAGGGCCTCAGAATGGTTCTATAATATATCCAGACACACTTATCTATCATCCTAAGCTCTGTCCCCAGTCCAAACTTGTAGAATCTTAACATCTCTATTTTAAACTTTCCAAACCATCTCCTCCCTGTCACTATGCTATTCTCCTTGGTTTCTATCATCTCTTCCCTGATTTATCTTAATTCAGTTCAGTCACTCAGTCATGTCTGACTCTTTGCGATCCCATGGATTGCAGCACTCCAGGCCTTCCTGTCTATCACCAACTCCCGGGCAATCTTTCTCAGCATCAGGGTCTTTTCCAGTGAGTCAGTTCTTCGCATCAGGTGGCCAAAGTATTGGAGTTTCAGCTTCAGCATCTGTCCTTCCAATGAACACTCAGGACTGATTTCTTTTAGGATGGACTGGTTGTAGTCCAAGGGACTCTNACTGCTGTGCTCAGTCGCTCAGTTGTGTCTGACTCTTTGCGACCACATGAACTGTAGCCCACGAGGCTTCTCTCTCCGTGGAATTCTCCAGGCAAGAATACTGGCGTAGGTTGCCATTTCCTTCTCCAGGGGATCTTCCCGACCCAAGGACTGAACACACATCTCTTGTATCCTGCGTTGGTAGGCGTATTATTTACCACTGTGCCACCTGGGAAGCTCAGTTAATGCCATGTGTGACCCCAACTCCCCGGGTGTTCTGAGATGTGGTGGTGGAAGGAAAGAAAGTGAGAGATCTCTTGCCAGTCTCAGTATGGAGTTCCTCTGGTACTCCAAGAGTCGTCATAACAAGCTTCTGAATCCTGATTAAATTTCTCCTCTCACCCGCCAAATTTCCAGGGGGCAGTGAGCTTTGTCTACCTTGCACAGCACCTAGGCTGAGTCTTACTTGCCCGTGGGGAGGCATCATGTTAACCCACTTTGTTCCCATGTATATTCATTCACTCAAGCATTTGTTGAGGGAAGCATGCCAGGAAGTGTGCTAGGAGTGGATGGAAAGACCCAGAAAGAATTGAGTGTGGTCAACAGACCCGGAAGCTGTGAAACGCCCCTGCTTCAATGCCCCACACTCCCCCTGACCTCCTGATCATGCTATGTCACTGCAGGCTGTTCCCTGAGGTCCACCCCCTGGAAAGACCTTGGTCCAACCACATACAAGCTGTGTGCTGTGGTCAGTGGCTCAGCTGTGACTGACTCTTTGCAACCCTTTGAACTATAGCCTGCCAGGCTCCTCTGTCCATGGGATTCTCCAAGCAAGAATCTTGGAGTGGGTTGCCCTTTCCTCTTCCAGGGGATCTTCCCAACCCAGGAATTGAACTCATGTCTCCCCTGTCTCCTGCACTGCAGGTGGATTCTTTATCACTGAGCCATCAGGGAAGCCCATACAAGCTATGAAATCTGGGGTAATTGCTTGGCCTGTCAGAGGTTGTTTCTTGCCTCCAGATGGGCAGCTGTTGGGAAGATGAACTAAGATGATACATAAAATGTAGCAATTGTAATAGTAATGATGATATGCTGTATGGTCTCTGCTGTACCTATGTTTTCCTCACAGATGGGAACTCATCGTCCACAAAGATCTTTTGAACTCATACCTTCCCCAGCTCTGCGCCACATGCCACAGTTCTCAGTCTTTCTGATCACAGCTTAGTGAGACCTCTTGGCCCATCTACTCACATTTGCCATTTACTAGGAATTTTTAAAGGTACCCCAAAATATCAAGTACATGATGCATATTAATGGATTATTCTCTGATATGCCAGAAATATTATCCCAGCTAAAGGGANCCACATGCCACAGTTCTCAGTCTTTCTGATCACAGCTTAGTGAGACCTCTTGGCCCATCTACTCACATTTGCCATTTACTAGGAATTTTTAAAGGTACCCCAAAATATCAAGTACATGATGCATATTAATGGATTATTCTCTGATATGCCAGAAATATTATCCCAGCTAAAGGGAAGAATAGTGCAGTTTAAAATAAACACCAGTGCATTTCAACTCTGTGCTTGCTTTGTATCTGAGTGCACCTCAGACCATGCTTCTAGATTTATTTCTAGAAGGTCTCTCTTGGAGCCCTAGGCCAGAAGCAGAGAGCTGCCAGCAGAGGGCGCTAAACGAATCAATGGGATCCCTCCCCAGGGAAAGATCCAGACCCCAGGCCTCCCTGGTGGTCAGCCCCACTACAGCAGGCCCTGAGATGCTGGGAGTATTTTTGAACATTGATGATCTTGTAATTTGCAGAAATGTTGATGTCTCCATATGCCGCCTCCGAGTGGGATTGTCTCACAACAAGCATGAGAGAATCACACCTCGGCAAGGAGTTCAGTAAATTCATCTGTGAAACATATTTCAATTCCAAAGGCAATTTTCTAATTAGTAACGACACGCAAAGCCTTGGCAATCTGAAAGCAGTTCTCAGCAGAGCCGGTTTTGAGCTAATCTAAGCCTGAGAATGAGGTACCAGATGCCTCCCTGGTCCGCGACAGGCTTCTGAAAACCCTTGGGCCTTGATTTGGAATGAGGTGGGGGCACATTTACCACCAGACAAAGAAGTGGATCTTTCCCTCCACCAAAACCCTTTATCTTACAGCCAGGGCTGGGAGCCACAGGGGCTTAGAACAGGCAGTGCACTGTATTTGTTCATTCAGTATTTAATGAAGACTTGTAAAAGGTATGGACCAGAAAGACATCATTCTTGTGCTCCTGGAGTTTATGGTTTACAGGAAAATTCAGACATTACTACACAAATATTTGAGTAACTAAGGAGTAGCAAAAAGAGCTCTGACCAGTATCCCAGCTCATCTGCAAGGTGGAGAAACTTTTCTCAAAGGGCATGATGTTTAAGCACACTGAAGTAGATTTGAATTCCAACTCTATGATTTATTTTAGAATACGCTGTGGTTAACTAGTCATACTCCCTGGCTCTTGGTATCTTCACCTACAAAAATGATTACATAATAACTACTCACAGATTTATTATAAGGATCTACTAAGGTAATGTACATAGAGTGCCTGGCATCATTTAAGGCACTTAATAGATGCTCAATAAAAAATACCTCTTGTTACCACTTCAGGAGGCCTCCCAACCTGTGGCTGATGGGATGCCCAGGAAACACAGCCCACTGTTCTACATTCTCCTTCTGAAAGGAGGCTGACAAGTTATCTGAGCAGGTTTTCAGGGACCTGGCCAAGAGAGCTAGCCTTGTTTCTAAAGTCAAACTGCACGACCTGACAGGATGAGCAAATAGATGCAGGAGAGCGCACAGGAAGTGCACCTTGTTAATGAATAGAATCCCACCAAGCCTTCCACACCTGGAACCGAGCCGAGCACTGTGAGAAGGAAGACCTGGGCCAGGACAGAGGACAGCATTTTGTTCACCCAGGCTGCAGGGCTAGACGCCCCTGGCTTCTCAGGAACAGGGGCTGATGACATCTATAACGGGGGATCTTGAATCCTCAGGCTACACTCTCTTGGGAGATAGGAGTTTTAATCCCAACTTCACTCCTTACTCAATGGTCTTTATCACATCCCCCATCCCTGCACAGCTTTCCAGGTTCTCAGCTTCCCCATCTCTAAAATGAAAAAGGATCTTTCCCAATTTTGTCCAACATGCTATGCAGATTGTTAAAGACAATGAGATCCTGAGAAGAAATGTGTTTTATGCTTGAAAGAAGAAATCCCAAGGAATATCACCTGCAACCAATAAATCTTTCTCTCCAGGTGAAGCAGCTGGCAGCACTGAGCCCCCCAGGGATGGAGGTGCCCCCTCACCCCCACCTACAGCGCTGAGATGCTTGCCTCATTCGGCTGCATCCCGGGTTTGGCATCTCTAGAAAAACCTTCGGAGCGCTGACCCTCTCTCTCCTTTACATCTCATTTCATCCCACCTCCCTTCCCCAGGCTGCGCTCTCACTCACGGACCCCAGAGCCCCGAGCCCTCTCGAGCTTCTGGCCGCCCTCGTCCGAGGCCCTGGGTATTTGTTTTCTCGCTGCACGAGGTTGCACACTGATACATTTGTACCACAGGAAGCAGAAAACTAGTTTAACATCTCATTTATTTCATAGATGAGAAAGTAATTCCCTGCTGAATGAGTGTCCCAAACCAACAATTCAGAGAGGAGGAATTTACAGTGCTGCCAAGGACCGGCCTGCATTACTGTCGCGCCGTTATATAACGGAGCTGGAACCTTTTTCTCTCTCTCCTGTTAGCCTGAAGAGAAAAGCCATTAAATATGATTAAGGTTAAGAGATTGCTAAAATTACAAACAGCCGCCATTCAATTATTTTGCTCTATAAAATGCAACACAGATTGGAGTTATTTCTCTGAAATGTGTTTTTAGAAAATAACATAACACAACTAATGTGGTTTGATCTAGCAAATCAGGTTCCAGATACCACTTCTAATGCAAAGCTAAAAGGTTCATAATTTAACTCAAAGTTTGTAACTTAAAGTCGTCAGGTGCTTACTTTAGAGAAAGCTTTATAAAGAGAAAAAAATCAATATCATCTCAACTAATATTCTGAAGTCATCTACAGCCAGAGATTCAATCAATTTTATCACCTATTAAAGGGACAGACAGAAAAAAATTTTTTTTTAATTTAAAGAACCAGTAACCCCTTTACCTAACAGATACATATTTGGGGGGCAGGAGAGGAGGGGCAGGAGGGAATGTTAATCTCTCAGATATTTTCTGGCAATTTTCATAGGGCCCAATTGGGATACTGAGGGTGTTAGTTTCACAAAGAAGTGGCAGGTAAATGGGAAAGTAACTCTTCTAAATCTGTTCCTCCCAAGAGTAGTCTTGGGGGAGGGAATAGTCCACAAGGACAGCCTCGCGCTGTCCTTGGACTTACAGTCACATTGCAGATGACTTACTCTCAGCTTAGAAAGAATCAAGAGCCCAACTGCATTGAAATGAATTTTCTGTCCAGTTTGTATTGAATGCTGAAATAATTGGAAATTTCAAAAAAAAAAAAAAAAAAAAACCTCTATGCAGATATATTAGTGGCTGGAGACTTCTGGTTATTATGGTTAATAAAACACAAGAATGATATTACACGCTGCTCACAGACTCTAGCCCAGGCCTCACAGTCCCTCTAGACAGAATATAAGCCATTTATGAGAGTAAACTTTGTACACAAGCTAAACACATAAAGCCGTGTATTAGAATTGGACAAAACATTGCAAGCCAAATAAAAGCTAGCTAAATGCCATATTCCCAAGGGCAGCCGAGGCGACCTCCTGCTTTCATGAACCACACATGGATTTTTCTCTCGGCTGTTGCAGCAACCAGAGCACAGCAGCCTCCTACAGCTGATGGGCCGATGAGGAAACTGACAGCTTCTGCCTTCTCTGATCATGTTTTCAAGCCTAGACTGACTCATACCCAAAGTCCCAACACACTGGACAATGAACAGATCTCTGTGAAATGGAACTGGGATTAGGAGGGTCAGAAGTTTGTGAGAAAGACGGCACCCGGGAGGAAAGACCGGGCTACTTTACACAGGCTTAAATCACCTATTGTTTACAGTGATGAAGCTATCTGAAGCAGAAATAGACGCACACACAGTCAAAGGACTTGATCTGACTTGAGCATGTACGTACATAAAAAGAAAACAGGAGTAAATACCTTAAGAGAGGTATGGAAATCAGTGACAGGTGACCAACAGGAGCATTGCAAGGAGGCAAGTCCGCCTCTTCCAGGCCTCTCAGCTCCCCGTGGACCCACTCCCACGCACCCTCCACTTGAATCCTGCAAACTTCTTGTGTCTATTCAATACTGTTGGCTATACACCTACAGTCTATGCCAAGTGTCATGCTAGGAGTTGAGTTCCTGTACCCAAGAAGCCCTTTATTTAGCGAGAAAGAACTATACATGAACAAATAATTACGAATCAACGTGAACAAGACGCTACCGGAGCACAGAGAAAGGCGCCCGAACTCCCAGGTTGGTCCACAGAGGGTTCAGAGAGAAGACAGGCAATCAACCTAGTCTCAAGGGTAGTGCATCAGGCAGGTAGGGGAGATGGACGGAGGGAGGCAGGGGAGGAGGTGGAGGACAGAGATATACAAAAGGCACCTCAATGTGAATGGAAATGGTATGTCAGGGGATGGTGAGTAGTCCAGGGTGGCTAGAGTGCAGGATGGGAAAGGGAGAGGGGAAGACGATGCATCAAGAAAGATAGACTGAAGAAGCCCAATTGTTAAGGCCCTCAACAGACACCCCACTAAGGATGATGGAGAGCCACTCAGAATCTTCCGGCAGGGCAGTGACATGATGAGGTGTGTTTGAGAAAGACAGCTCTGGAGGCGAAGCAGGGGATTGAAGGGGGCAGGGTGAAGGCAGAGAGAAAAGGTGGGAGGAGACGAGGCAATAGCCCTGGAAAGAAACCGCAAAGGTCTGAGCAAAGGCTGTGGCTGCAGAGATGATCAGATGGTGACTGATTTAAGAGGACTTTAGACAGTGGAATCTATAGCACTTGGTGTTGATTGAATGTGGGCAATAAAGGAAAGGGAGACTTGGAGAATGAATCTGCAATGGAGATATCCAGCAGGCGTTTTGGAAATAAGCGTCTAGGACTCAGGAGGAATGTGGGGCTTCACAGGTGCCACGACCTCCACTTAAGGTCACAGAGATGCAGGGCCATCATCTGTCCTGGAGGAGAGCCATGGTCCCCAGAATCATGGGCCCCCAGGCACCCTGTGCTGTGGGTCCAAAATCCCTAGCTCCAAGTCAAAGCAGAGATTGCTGTGAGATGAAAGAGAGAAAGAAGCTGGGAAACACATAGGTCTTCATGTCAGCTGCCTTCTCTGGGCCTCAGTTTCATTTGTTGCTGTTGTGTTGTTGAGTCACTGAGTCATGTCCAACTCTGTGACCCCATGAACTGCAGCATGCCAGGCTTCCCTGTCCTTTGCCATCTCCCAGAGCTTGCTCAAACTCAGGTCCACTGAATTCAGTGATGCCACCCAGCCATCTCATCCTCTGTCGTCCCCTTCTCCTCCTGCTCTCAATCTTTCCCAGCATCAAGGTGTTATCCAATGAGTCCCATTTGGCATTAGGTGGCCAAAGTATTGGAACTTCAGCTTCAGCATCAGTCCTCAGCTTCACTTATAAAGGAAGGCAATTATAAGACACAGAGGAGGTATACTGAAGTATACTGAACTCAAAAGTAAGGCCCCTTAAAAGTCCAGATGCAGAGTGGAGTGTGTGAGGCCAAGGGGAACACCAGAACAGGGGTGATGTGGTCAGAGGCCCCCACATTCCCCACAACACTGACACAGCATTGACACTTGTTCTGCCAGGTGAGTTCAAGATAATCAGACAGAAAAGACCTTTAACAGAAACAGGTGAGCAAATGAGTCACAGGGTATTCAGCTTCACGCCTTAGGGAGATACCCTAGGCTCTCCTATGTCTGTCTATAGATTTATCCAGAAAGTCTCCAAGGACCATGCACTGACTCCTTAGCAATTTCTGCCACATTCCACCAGCTCAAGGGCAGCTGGACCAACAAGAGGTCTCACTTCCTAGACCCTGCCTTACCCTTGAGATGCTCAGACTTTGCAGTGACAGACATCCTGCCTGGACCTCTGGAAAGGCTTTGGTCACGTCTCTCCTCTGACTCTTTAGCACCTTCCTACTGACAGGGACAGGTGGTGCAGATAAGGCAGACATGGTATGATCAGCCATGAGAGCCTTGAAGGCACTGGTACACTTTCAGAGGGGACAGAGGAGAAAGCAGCATGTACTCCTGTGGTGTCCACACAGGAGAAGGGGAAGTGTGCTGACCTAGGAGGGCATCTCTGTCTGACCCCGGGGCTGTCTTAAGATCACACGCTCCAAATTCCTTCTACTTCTCCAGGCTTGATGCCATGTTTTGGGGGTAAAAATGATAAACAAAGAAGTGCTGCAGCCATGGGTTCATCTGAACTATAGTCAACCTCTGTGAGAAAACTTTTAAGATGCCAGCGTAGCTAACCTGATACGCCTATTTCTGATTTTATTTTACCCCCAAAGCTTCACCCCTCTGCTGCCACTCTCCATGACCCTCCCTACACCCTCCTCCACACTTAGCCAGCTTGAGCCAAGGACACAGCAGCACCCATGCCATGACAGGCAGGTCTCCCCCCTCACCAGGAAGGCAAGCGAGAAAAAAAGTTGCTCACACATTGCCAAGGCTTCTGTTGTATAATGTTGTGGCAGGCAAGGCTGGGGCTCCTTTATATACTTAATCATGTTCCATTTCCAGCTGACATAACTCAACGGTTTATGACACAGCACCACTTAATAAGACTCGCTATCAACTTAGGAAGGGGGATGATGAGCTGGGGGAGGAAGCGATGAGCAAAGAAGCTGAATAGAGAGGATGAAAATGATACGACTTAAAAAAAAAACAAAACACAGAAAATCTGTGGTCAGTTTAGATTATAGTCTAAGCAACCAGGGCAGGTCCTTGGAGGTTAGAAACATCTCCCAAACAGAGCAGAATCTTCTATACAAAAGCATTGAGATGGAAGAAGCCAAATCCTTTCCTAAGAAAATGGGGTAACTCTGGGTAAAGGGTCAGGATGGCATTTATCTTGGCTTCTGAGAGCAAAACAGACCAGGGTCAGCAGTGGTTCCTTTTCATCATTCCTGACCTGGGCAGTCACCCAAACTTCTCTCTCCAACTAAACAGTAATTTTACCAAAGGCAAGAAGGACATCCTTTTCTTATCTTTATAAAACTGTACACCATCAGACAGTTGCTAGCTTCACATTGAGCCTCTAGTAAAGACTTGTTGATCTGACAGAAAACACTGTTTCCACCCAGAAAGCAGAAAGTGAAGTCACTCAGTCATGTCTGACTCTTTGCAGCTCCATGGACTGTAAGCTACCACACTCCTCCGTCCACANAACTAAACAGTAATTTTACCAAAGGCAAGAAGGACATCCTTTTCTTATCTTTATAAAACTGTACACCATCAAACAGTTGCTGGCTTCACACTGGGCCACCACTAAAGACTTGTTGATCTGACAGAAAACACTGTTTCCACCCAGAAAGCAGAAAGTGAAGTCGCTCAGTCATGTCTGACTCTTTGCAACTCCATGGACTGTAAGCTACCACACTCCTCCGTCCATGGGATTTTCCGGCAAGAGTACTCGAGTGGGTTGCCATTTCCTTCTCCAGAGGATCTTCCCAACCCAGGGATTGAGCCCAGGTCTCCCACATTGTAGGCAGATGATTTACCATCTGAGCCACCAGGGAAGTCCACCCAAGGGATGGTCTTATCTCCCTTGATGAGAGAAAGAACAAGTAGAAATTTAGAGTGCAAAAGAGCCTTCAAAATAAAACCATTGGATTTTCTCACTTCACTCATTGGAAACGTGAGCACAAAGAAAATTGCAAACAATGACACAACTGTTACTGACTCAGCCAGACCCCAAACCCAAGTCTTCTGAGTCCTTATCCCACTGTTCCTTCCATGACACCTGCCCAGCACTTCCGAGGCATTCCCTCATCCATCCATCCACCCATTCTTCCACTCACCCATTCCACCCTCTTGTCTACAAGCCACGGCTGGGTTATGCCTGAGGTAGTGCAAAGAGCATAANGACTCAGCCAGACCCCAAACCCAAGTCTTCTGAGTCCTTATCCCACTGTTCCTTCCATGACACCTGCCCAGCACTTCCGAGGCATTCCCTCATCCATCCATCCACCCATTCTTCCACTCACCCATTCCACCCTCTTGTCTACAAGCCACAGCTGGGTTATGCCTGAGGAGTGCAAAGAGCATAAGAAGATGACTCAAACCACATCCCACCCAGTTCCCTGCACCACTCATTCCTGAGAGGAGAAGGCATACAGATGTGAAAAATACACCCCAGCATGATAAGACGAGAGTTAGCTTAGGTACAAGTGCTGTTTAGCACAGAGTGTAGAGTAGGTCAGGTAGAATGAAGGTGGAAGGACTGGGAAAGGTTTCACCAAAAAAGGTTTAATTTTATTTTCTCAAATAAGGAATAGATGGTGATCATACAGAGCAAAGCAAGTCAGAAAGAGGAAAACAAATATTGTATATGAACGCGTGTATGCAGGGTCTAGAAAAATGGCACAAATGAACGTATTTGCAGGACAGGAATAGAGACACAGACGTAGAGAAAGGACTTGTGGACACAGGGGCTAGGGTGGGGGAGGAAGAGGTGGAATGAATTGGGAGATTAAGAGTGACATGTGTGTAAAAGAGACAGCTAGTGGGAAGCTGCTGTAGAGCCCAGGGAGCTCAGCTCGTGATGACCTAGAGGGGTGGTATGGGGGAGCGTGGGAGGGAGGTCCAAGATGGAGAGGATATACGTAAACATGGCGCTGATTTGCTTCATCATACTGTTGAAACTAATGCAACATTGTAAAGCCACTATACCCACCCTGGCCCCACCAAAAAAAAAAAGACTAGACGGTGGTGGTCAATCACAGGAGGGAAGGAAGGTGATCTGGGCAGAAAGAACCCAAGAATGCCTCTCCCCCGCCTCAGCTTCAGGTGTACCATTCTGTCACGGCTCTCCCCCTGCCCTCGGAGCACGCCTTGCCCTCTCTCTCAAGGGCAAGCTCACAGTCGTCTCACACCTGTAACACATCTATTGGATTTGGCAATCAATCAGTTGCCCCCTGGACACTGTCCCTGGCCTTCTAGTAGCTCGTGTCATTGTTGTTTAATCACTAAACAGCAAGTCGTGTCTGACTCTTTTGCAACCCCACGGACTGAAGCCCGCCAGGCTCCTCTGTGCATGGGATTTCCCACAGGCAAGAGGACTGGAGTGGGCTGCCATTTCCTACTCCAGGGGATCTATCCTACTGAGAGACTGAATCCACATCTCACTGGCAAGTGGATTCTTTACCACCGAGCCACTGGGAAGCACCTAGTAGGTCATATTTACCTGTTACTTGTTCTTGCAGCCCCACATCCCATGCCTTCTTAATACTTATCACTGTTGTCATCTGCTGTTTGTCTGTGTTATCTGTCTTCATGTCTGTCTGCCCTACTAAGTGGGAGGAAGGTCCTGTAGGCAGGGACTGCTTGGCTGTATCCCTAATACCTGGGTGTGGAGATTGGGAAACACACAGTAGATGCTCAACTGATGTTGGCTAACTGAAGCAGACATGAACCGTGGGAGCAGAAATTCATTTTCATGGACCAGAGAGCAAATGGAATAAAAATGCGGGGAGATCCAATCAGTCCATTCTGAAGGAGATCAGCCCTGGGATTTCTATGGAAGGAACGATGCTAAAGCTGAAACTCCAATACTTTCGCCACCTGATACGAAGAGCTGACTCATGGGAAAAGACTCTGATGCTGGGAGGGATTGGGGGCAGGAGGAGAAGGGGACGACAGAGGATGAGATGGCTGGATGGCATCACCAACTCGATGGACGTGAGTTTGAGTGAACTCCGGGAGATGGTGATGGACAGGGAGGCCTGGCGTGCTGCAATTCATGGGGTCACAAAGAGTCGGACATGACTGAGCAGCTGAACTGAACTGAACAAATGTAGATCACTCTTGCAAGAAAAAGGTATGGTGAAAGACAAGAGATAGTACAGAAGGAAGAGGGGATGCAGGATTTAGGGAGAGTCTTAGAAGGAAAAGACTTTCTAAAGATTGAGAAGCAGCAGCAGTGGCAGGTAGAAGCAGAATTTACAAGCTGAGGTGATCACCCTGGGCCTGGTTTCCTGAGGAAAGAGATCATAAACACAGATGAAAGGGGAGGCTGAGGTCAGCAGATGTAAGTTTTTACACATGGAATGGATAAACAACAAGGTCCTACTGTATAGCACAGAGAACTATATTCTGTATCTTATGATAAACCATAATGGAAAAGAATATTAAAAATAATGTTTGTATATATATATATGTGTGTGTATATATATGTTGGAGAAGGCAATGGCACCCCACTCCAGTACTCTTGCCTGGAAAATCCCATGGATGAAGGAGCCTGGTAGGCTGCAGTCCATAGGATCGCTAAGAGTTGGACACGACTGAGCGAGTTCACTTTCACTTTTCACTTTCCTGCATTGGAGAAGGAAATGGCAACCCACTCCAGTGTTCTTGCCTGGAGAATCCCAGGGACAGGGGAGCCTGGTGGGTTGCCGTCTATGGGGTCATACAGAGTCAGACACGACTGAAGCGACTTAGCAGCAATAGCAGCATATATATATGTATAACTGAATCACTTTGCTATTCAGCAGAAATTAATATAATATTATAAGTCAACTATATTTCAATAAAAAATAAGAAAATAAAAACAAAGTCACCAGGTTAAAGAATGAGAGATGATTAGACCTGAAATGTTCAGGCTGGTAGTCTATGTGGCCCTAAACCACCAGGATGGAAAGTCAACCATTCACTAAATAATCAGTAAAAGTTATTGGGCTTCCCAGGTAGCTCAGTGGTAAAGAATCCGCCTGCCAATGCAGGAGACCTAGGTTCAATCCCTGGGTCAGGAAGATTCCCTTGGAGAAGGGCATGGCAACCCACTCCAGTATTCTTGCCTGAGAAATCCCATGGGTAGAGGAGCCTGGCGGGCTACAGTCTATAGAGTTGCAAGAGAGTCAGACACAGTTTGACTACTCAACAACAACAGGTTATTAACATGTCATTTCTGTAGATTTTTATGTTGGAAGATATTAACCATGTTTGCTGTCTTCTCAGTTCTTAGGATTGAAAGTTATCAAAGATTGTACTGCTATGTCAACAAGAACCAGAAATCTTCATTTCTGAATTTGTTATTAATCCTAAACTATTGCATGGCTTTTGCTTTTTAGGGTACATGATATTTGAGAGAATAGAATTTAATTCATGGTTCCCATTTGTCTCTTCCCACTCAGGTCCTTAAAATTACTCATTTTATTGTTTAACTTTTCATCTTTAGAGAATTTCTCTATTTTTTCACTAATAATAGTTACCAATACAATTTAAACACACACACATGCACAGATGAGGGCTTTGCTTAGAAGAGGAATGTCTCTTCCAGAACAGAAAGAAGCAGATACAGTACTCCACACACAGTTAGGTATCCATAACACCTGTACTGGCATCTTCTCTGTCCTGTCGTGAAGTATTTTCTTCTAGTTGAGTTTAAAAAAAAAAAAAAAAGAAGAAGAAGAAGTTATTTGTGGACTTTTTCAACCTTGCTCCCAGAGAAGAATAAAAAATGTCCCTCCCCTAGAAAGCCCTGGTCCTCCATCCAATGTCTCATGGAAGCCAGGGCGCATCCTCCCCAGCCAATCAGAAAGCCCTGTGCGAAGGTGTCTGTCCCTCCCTCCCCATTCTCGGAATATCCTCCCCACTCCCTACCCCACTCCACTCTGCATGGAACCAACACCCTTAGGTGTGAGTCTCTCATCTCAGTCACTTGAAAGCAAAGCTCCACGCTCTGAGGGGCCAGAAGCTTCGGGGTGCTGAAAATCCCTGTGGTGCCGTCTCAGAACTGGGCTCTGTTCTCCCAGGATGGGTTCTGGGTCCTCCGCCTTCAGTCTCACAGCCAGCTCTCGGACCTGGGAGCGGACCACAGCCGGATGCCCCCACTCTTCTCAGGCTCTGCGGTGCAGGCTGCACTGTCGGCCCCTCTGGCCTATATCCACACCCCCATGTGACCCGGGCTGCTCTTCAAGAGCTTTTTTATCCAGAGCCGTCTCCCTGCTCTTGACTAGGAGAGAAAATGCTCTGCTCAAGAGTATGGGAACCATGGTGATGGCATCGCTAAGGCGCAGGAGAAGAGGGAAGCTGGTAAGGCCTCCTAGAGACAGAACCCTACAGGATGGGGTGTTGGTGCCTGCATCTGGGTCCACAGAAAAGCCCCACTGGCAGAAAGCAAAAGGATCCCATCTCCATCCTGCTGTGAATCGTGCGTGCTAAGTCTCTTCACTCATGTCCAACTCTTTGTGACCCCACGGACTGTAGCCACCAGGCTCCCTTGTCCTTGGGATTCTCCAGGCAAGAATACTGGAGTGGGTTGCCATGCCTTCCTCCAAGGGATCTTCCTGACCCAGGGACAGAACCTGCGTCTCTCATGTCTCCTGCACTGGCAGGCGGGTTCTTTACTGCTAGTGCCACCTGGGAAGCCACGGGATGAGGGTAAGGCTGCCAACCTGAGAGTTGCTGGGAGGGTTGGAGATAACGTAGGGGAAGCATCCTTTGTGTGTGGCACCTAGTGGGGATTCAGTGCCTGGGAACCGGTTGTTCCAACTGCGCTGGGGAATCTGCGTGAGAGTCAGGGGAGCTGGCTCACAGATCAACACAGTCCGTCCTTAGCCCTCTTTTCCCTGATGTGGCTGTGTGCTTGGGAGGGAGGCTCCTTACCAAGGGCCCCGGGGGCGGGTGGGCAGCGGGTGGGGGGTCAGGACCGGGAGCCACAGCCGAGGATGTGGAGGAGGGAGGGCGGCTCCCTCCAGCTCATCCTTCCCTCACAAACATGACAACAGCAATCAGCTTCTTCTCTTCCCTAACCTGTTTCCATGGTTCCCGCCCAGACTGCCTCTGAAATCTGACGCGCTTTTAGCATAATGTGCGTCAAGCACCACGGCAAATATCTCTGTGTCGCCCATGGGGTCTAGGCCGAGCCCCTTCCTCCTGTGTCCTGGGGATGCTTCTGGCCCCGGGTGGGGGCGGAGGGGTCAGGCAGGGCGCCTGAAGCCTGGGTCTCCTTTGAGTGCACCACTCTGTCCAAATTACCGGTGCTCGCCAGGTCCCTCTCACAGGTGGACCCATTAGCAGCACTGCGCGTGCAGCCTGTCAGCTCCCTAATTACACCTTTCGGTGGAAGGCTGGCTGGGAGAGTTCCATGCTTTCTGTCGGATACCTTGATCCACGCTGCTGTCGGAAATCCCTGGGCGGCCTGCCTGTGTTGGGGGAGCGGCTGCCTCTCTTCAGCTGGTGTCTTGTTTGGGTGTTTGGGGGTTTGTTTTTGTTTTTTGCCCTTGTCTGCCTTTAGCTAAGCTGGATTTTGAACTGAAAATGGCAAGTAGAAAGAACACACCAAAGAAACCAGAAAACATGAATTTAAACCTCACCTTCATCGTTTGTTTGCTGGGTGATGGAGAGCAGACCTTTCTGGGTCTGTGCATCAGGCATGGTAAGAAGACCTACTCCAGCAGCATCACCGTGACAATCAGATGTGATAGCGCATGAGAAAGTCTTTCTTAACTGTAAAACAATCCATAAGTGCTTATTATTCTCGCAGAACCATGACTTTTGGACCAGAGCACGTAGTTAACTTGTTGAATGCTTCAGATAAATCATTTAACCTTTCCGAGCCTCTGTTTCCTCATCTACATTGTTATTGTTTACTCCCTAAGTCGTGTTTGCTACTACTCCACGGACTGTAGCCTGTCAGGCTCCTCTGTCCATGGGCTTTCCCAGGCAAGAATACTGGAGTGGCTTACCATTTCCTTCTCCAGGGATCCTTATCTATTAAAAAAATAAAAGATTAATAATATACATCCTATCTTCTAGAATTTTTGTGAGGACCAACAAAGGTTCAAGACAGGGAATTATTTGAATGTGATTCATTTCTGTATTTGAAAAATATGTTTGAAACAATAGGAAGCGCTCCATACCTGTAAGGCAGTTGTGTTACTTAAAGCAGGCTTGCAAATCAGAATAGGTCTGGGGAGGTGGGGGAGAGATGGGCTGGGAGTTTGGGGTTAGCAAATGTAAACCATTACACACAGAAAGCATAGACAAGGTCCTACTGGATAGCACAGAGAGCTATATTCACTATCTTGTGATAAGCCACAGTGTGAAAGAAAATGGAAAAAATTATATTTATATATATGTATCTATATACATGTATAACTGAATCACTTTGATGCACAGAAGAAATTATTAAGCAACTATACTTCAATAAGATATATGTTTAAAAAAGAATGGGAGACCTCCAGGTTCTGAAGACTTCACTGATCCCACTCTCCCAGGCATGTGCCAGTGTGTCTGGGAGTGAATACCAGGAGGCAGTGGGCCATGGAGAGGATCCCAGCGGGCAGGGCAGGGATCCCTGTATAATATTACACAAAAGAGAAATTTTGCTGAGTGTTTGCCATGTTCCAGACACTGTTCCACATATTTCGGGTCCATCAGATCTCATCTAATCCTTCCACCAGCCCATAAGACAGTCCCATGAGTATAACCATTCAGAGGATGAGAAACTGAGGCTTAGGGGACAGAACAACAACCCGATTTACCATATTTAATTAGTGGCAGGGCTGGGACCTGACACTTGGTTCTGATACCAAAGCCAAGTAACAATAATAGCTGCTAACATTTTGTGAGCACCCAGTGAGTTCCAGTGGCTCCCATGTACTAACCCAGTTAGTTCTGGTCCAGGTTATAGGGATTGTATTGTCCCTGTTTTATAGACAAGAGAACTTGAGGCACAGACAGTTCAGGAAACTCTCACAAGGTTTCACAGCTGGTGAAACCACAGCATCCTTTATGTCAAATTTGTGTTAAGGGCATCTCTAATGTCCCAAAAGGGGATTCCCAGGTGGCTCAGCAATAAAGAATCCACCTGCCAATGCAGGAGTCTTGAATTCGATCTCTGGGTTGGGAAGGTCTCCTAGAGAAGGAAATGGCAACCCACTCCAGTATTCTTGCCTGAGAAATCCCATGGACAGAGGAGCCTGGAGNAGTCCCTTGGACTGCAAGGAGATCCAACCAGTCCATCCCAAAGGAAATCAGTCCTGAATATTCATTGGAAGGACTGATGTTGAAGCTGAAACTCCAATACTTTGGCCACCTGATGCAAAGAGCTGGCTCATTTGAAAAGACCCTGATGCTGGGAAAGATTGAAGGTGGGGGGAGAAGGGGACGACAGAGGATGAGCTGGTTGGATGGCATCACTGACTCTGGACATGAGTTTGAGTACACTCCAGGAGTTGGTGATGGACAGGGAGGCCTGGCGTGCTGCAGTCCATGGGGTTGCAGAGTCAGACNTGATGCTGGGAAAGATTGAAGGTGGGGGGAGAAGGGGACGACAGAGGATGAGCTGGTTGGATGGCATCACTGACTCTGGACATGAGTTTGAGTACACTCCAGGAGTTGGTGATGGACAGGGAGGCCTGGCGTGCTGCAGTCCATGGGGTTGCAGAGTCAGACACAACTCAGCAATTGAACTGAACTCTCCTTCCCCTACTGTGTAACCAAGTCTGTTTTCTATGTCTGTATCTCTATTCCTGCCCTGCAGATAGGTTCATCTGTACCATTTTTCTAGCTTCCATATATATATGCATTAAAATGTGCAATAATTGCTTTTCTTAATGCACAAAAAGAGAGCTGGGGAGAGCACCGTCCAGAAGAAAATGCACCCCTTCCTAGGTCAGCTGCTAAACAACTCTCTCCTGTCTGTCATCAAGGGTGCATTCAGCCCCCATAACTGGCAAAGCAGTATGAAAACAGCCATGCACCCAGGGTCTAGAGAGCTGCGTGCAGGTCCGGACTTTGCTGTGTGCCATCAAGTAGTTTAGTTGCCCTCTCTGGCCTTCTTTTCCTTTCTCTGCAAAATCAAGAGATGGGACTCTGAGCTGTAAGCATCTATACCCACAGTCTCCACCAGAGCAGTTCATTTCCAGTGCCCTGCATGGAGTGCCAAGGAGCATTCAGGGATGACAAGAAGTCCAGCTTCTCCTCAGAAGCCAGGTATTTGGGACCTTCGGATCCCACAAGTCCCATCTTGGGACATAACACACTGATGCCATCCTGAATGGTGGTGAATCCAGCTCCGGGCAAAGTGACAGACTCTGGAAGGCTGGCTGGATGGAAGGACGAGGAATTGAACACACATCTTTGGCCTTTTGGCCCCCTCCCTCCATTATCTCCTGATTATCTCCAAGGTTACCACTTTCCAGAGTCCACTTCGAGACCCCTCCTGGCTCTATGGCCTGCACTCCGAATGAAGGCTTCCCCACAAAGTTGTGGCCCTGGCCTTGCCCATGTCCTGGTGGATAGATGTCCTCTGTGCAACAAGTAACCCTCTGCTTGACAAGTAATTAGCTGTGGAGAAAGCCAATTAAAAGAGACCCCATATGAATAAGAGGGTGTGGGTGTGTGCTTGACTACAGATGCACAGTGAATTACTTTAATGTGCCAAGAAAACTCTTCTGGTCTGTAGAGCTTGTTTTTGCTGCCAGAAAGATGGAAACCGCCAGAAGATGAGCCCCTACACTTACTTCACTTCTTTAACCAGCGTATTAGTCCAACACTCGTTCAGCTGCCCGGGTGTCAGCGTTCCTCCTCCTGAGACGCCCAAGTAGCCCGCAGCACCCAGAGGAGCCCCTAGCTACCCTGCCCCCAGACCTCAGATGCTGTCACTACCGTTTATTTCTGCAGGCAGTGCGCTTAGGAGAGGAAGCAGTCCTGGGACAGTCTCACCTGGACACTAGAGGATGCCTGGGATTCACATTGTGTGCATTTCTCTGGAAGTGTGCTCCCCAGTCCCCGCTCCCCCGCCCCAACTACCTTGCTATTGAGCTGAACAAATCCAGTGCTTTAGAGGACTCAGCTAAGATTCTGAGGACACCAGAGGACTCACCCCCTCTGGAAGGCCTCCCCTGCCAAAGCACAGTTGATATTGTTAGTTATCTAGAGGCAGCTGCAGTAAAGCATGAGTCTTAAGTCTAGGTATCTGGGTTCAAATCCCTGCTCTGTATGACTTGAGCCAGTGACTTCTCGGTACCTGTTTACATCTGTTAAATAGGCCCACAGCATCTTCCTCACTGAGCGGTTATGAAAGTTAAATGGAACAGTGCACTAAAGCATCCGGAACAGCACCTATCACTTGCCAAGNTCTAGGTATCTGGGTTCAAATCCCTGCTCTGTATGACTTGAATCAGTGACTTCTCGGTACCTGTTTACATCTGTTAAATGGGCCAACAGCATCTTCCTCACTGAGTGGTTATGAAAGTTAAATGGAACAGTGCACTAAAGCATCCGGAACAGCACCTATCATTTGCCAAGTGCCTACTATCACGCATGCTCATTGTCTGCTTTCTTATTTCCTCTGGGAACTTGCCAGCTCTGAGAAGGCAGGACACACACGTCTTCTCCTAGTTGCATAAGCGCTTGCTCAGTGACAAAAGGAAGGACTGGGCATCCTGACCCACCATATCAGAGGCCACACAGGCTTCAGGCAGCTCGCACCTTGCAGGAGAGCCTGACTTACCCCTCAGGGCGACGCTCCATGCCCACCTCCTTCCCTGGGAGAGCTGGTTCCTCCCTCCCTCCCTCACAGGTGGTGTTTAAGGCAATAAAGCAAAGTGAGAAGGAGAGAAAGAGAAACAGCTGAGGTAAATGGCTCTGAGATTCCCAGCCTCCCTGGGAGGGCCGGGGCCTCTGGGGAGGGACGCCAAGGCAACAGCCCCTGGGTGTGGAACCAGGAGCTGCTGGAAACATTAAATGCCGATTACCCCCAGGGCTTGTGGTTACAGCGCTGTGGGAACCCACCCCCTGAAGCGCCTGATTGCTTAAGCATCTCTTTGCAGAATGTTTATTTTATTTATTTTTTCCCCATGAATGTTTAATCAGGTACCTTGAGGAGAAGCACAGCAGCCCTCTTCAGAGCAGCTGGAGGCGATGTGATGAACCCTGGTTTGTACAGAAGGTGGCAGAATGTGGCCACTGCCTGGCACTTGCCTCCTGATTGTCCCCAACCCATGTCTCCCAGTCCCCCATCCCGCTGTGCCCAGCCCGGGGCGTCCAGCACCCTGGCCAGCAAGAGGACTTGAAGTGCAGCCACTTGGGCCCCTGCATCCCAGTCTGGTGGTGATGGGGGTCCTTGCTCTCCCCCAACCTGCTGCCTGCAGAGCCTGGCCTCCTGCAAGGAGGAGGCGGGGGTCCCTCAGGCAACCCCTCTACTTGGACAACTCTACCCAGACCAGGCAGGGGAATCCCCGGGGCCTGCCCACTTGAGGATCTTGAAGTAGTTTAATCCCTTTTTCTCCTGGTCTCCCTTCAGTTTTTATCTTTGTCCAAAGCCATCTGCATAAACAGGGAGCTCTCTCTGCCTCACCCCCATTCTGGCGGGAGGCATCCCCTAGGTGGCTGTTTGGACGTCCTCCAACTCCAAGGGATGGGACGCTGGGTTCACTGGGGACTCCCAGCTGCAGGGGCAGCCGACCTCTCCTCCCTCCTTCTTCCGTCCCCATTCATTCCACGCTCAGCTCCAGGCGGGCTCCTGGATTCTGCCTCCCCCTCACTTATCCCCAGCCTCCTGGGATTACGGGCAAAGCCATTACCTCAGGATTAAGCTGCGGTTTGATTCTCATCAAAGACTCTGGTCACCGAGTATTTGCTTAACACCAGACCTTTCAGGCCCCATCAAATTTAACAAGGCCTGACAGATTTGGGATTAAACAGAGAAACCCAGACAAATCCATACTTTCATAGGAGCCCCCGGTGACTGCGGCAAGACAAGCAGGATTCTCGAAAGCCAGAGACCCTAAAGTTAGCGCCTTCCTCCAGTGACCACGGCAGGGACTCTCCTCCCCAGGCTGGCAGCCCTCACCTCTGCCCGCCTGCCCGCCCTGAGACTGGATTTCATGCTTTCACTTTCTCCAGTGAGAAGGTTCGGCATTGATTCAGCAGCCAGAGGCTGCAGGGAGAGTTGGAGGGGTGGGGTGGGCAGGGCACAGCGCGGGAGAAACCCCTCTCTGAGGTCCGCTCGGTCTGTCCCTACCTCGACCCTGCACTCGGCCATGGTCCTCTGATCTCCGAGGCTCCTCTGGGGTGGGTCTCCCCCCTGACAGATCTGCTCCACCAGCCACAGACCCCCACCATCATCACCCCAATTCCCAACTCTCCATCGAGCCAGACAGAGAACAGCAGCAGCATCAAGCTCTGGGCAGCAGACCCAGCGCAGCCTTGCAAATTGATTTCAAAAATCACTTTGTGACACATATAATCAAAGAGACAGCAGGATGATGTGGGAAGCTTGGAGGCTGCAAAGCAGGCTTTAAATCTGACCCACTGGTCATGTGGCCTGAAAACCTTCAGTTTCCTCGCCTCTTAACATGGCAGCTGATAGGAAACACCCTCCTCTGAAGCTGTTAGACAGGCGAGCTGAGAGAAGCTCTGTAAAGTTTCCCAGGGCGGTGCCTGGGCAAGTTTGCAAGCAGATGCCTTCCGACTTCCTCTCTCCTTTACTTATTTGATTATACGTGCATGCGTGCTAAGTCACTTTGGTGATGTCTGACTCTTTTATGTAGCCTGCCAGGCCCCTCTGTCCGTGGGATTCTCCAGGCAAGAATATTGGAGTGAGTTGCGATACCCTCCTCCAGGGGATCTTCCCAACCCAGGGATCAAATGGATTCTTTTACCTCTCCTGCATTGGCAGGAGGGTTCTTTGCCACTGGCACCACCTGGGAAGCACCCCTATTTGGTTATGCAACTTGATGAATTAAAAAAAAATAAGAAAATGCCTTCACCTCTTGCTTCCTCATTGAGTGTTTCTACAAGAAGCACACACAATAAGCTTTTCCCGTCTCAGCTCCTAAAAGGTGCAGTGTTCAATGAAAATTCTACACCATCAATGCCGGAGAGTTAACACCAGTGCATTTCTCGGAGGCCTGTTACCCGGTTTCTCCTAGGCTCTCTGCCCAGTTCCTTTGGCCCTGCCTAACTGCTAATTTGCCCTCCTCCCAGCGTCTGGCTTAAGTTCAAACTTCATCCTTAAAAGCCAGAGAGGTGGGGTAGGGGGGCGGGGCAGCTATGGAGGCTTCATTTTAACTTTCATCATTGATACAAAGGAAAACAATGGTTCGTGTTTACTTGAAAATTAATTTTTTGGGGAAATTACTTTGTCATTTGTTTTACTCTTCTTAATTAAAATTTACTTGGTGAAGAGAACACCCCATAAATTAATTCAAATGCAACAGCAAATTAATTAGCATTTAGTGACTAGACATTACTCACAGGCCGGACAAATTGTTTTCAAGCTGTCATGCAGGGGCGGGGCTGGCAGGATGCAGTGGGTTACATTGGCTGGTTCTCCAGACAGTACCTCTTTGTCACCTTGCCCTTCCAGGGGCTTAGGTCACTGTCAGAGCAAGGGCCCTTTGAGCGCAGGTTCAGGCCAGATCTCTATCTTCACATTGGGGATACTCACTGCCCACTGGAAAAATCAGGACAAAGGCATCATAGAACAGAAAGACTGAGTTGGAGCAGCCCTGCCTGGGCCGGAACACAGCACAGTGACCTCAGGGAGCCCCTTCTAGTCACAGGAACCTGAGGATCTCTACAGCTCGGGCTTAGAGGATCCAGGGCCAACCAGCATCTAGTGTGGGATCACGTGCAGGATTCCTGGGCTGGAGGAAGAGCTTCCCAAAGGAAAGAACTGGAAGGACGGCAGGGAGTTAATACAAGAAACAAGCTGGACTGAACTGTTTCTGGTGATGAACTGCCCTTATTTCTTGCAAAAGAGAATTGGAAGCTTAGTGTCAGCCTGTTGAGGACCCAGGCAGACTGCCTGGATTGGAATCCCAGCTCATCTTGCTACTTTATGACCGTGGGCAAGTTACCTAACCCCTCACCTTTGGTTTCCTTGAACAGGAATAGTTTCTATCTTAGCTGCTGGGCAGAATCAACCAGAAGGAGCATGTAAGACCCTGAGGAGGGGTCTGGCAAGCAGCAAGGGCTTGGGAAGCATTGGCAATGAGTTTGGAACCTAACCTGGTCACTTACCAGTATCTCAACTACTCTATGCCTCAGTTTCCTCATCTGCATAGTGGACACAAAAGGGGGTTGTTGCTTTGAGGAATAAGTGATTTAATACATGCAAAGTGCTTCAGATAGTAGAACAGTGTCTGGTGCATAATAACTGTTCAATAAGTGATTATGATTTCATAGATATACTTTTTGTGACCAGGACAGAGACATGGAACCAGAAGCTCACAAGAGGCCAGTTCTCCTCCATTATTTTCCAGTGTACAGGAAGCTCCGAGAGGGAGTTGCCTCCAGGAAGCACCCAGTCCTGCCAAGGAATGGACAAGTCAACCCAGCCTGGCCTGGCTGGTGGCAGCAGCAATGCCCCCACTAACGCAGCCTGACTCCTTCCCCATAAATAGTCCCCCCTTCCTGACAAACGGGAGGAATGGCCTTGCTGGGGTGCTTGCTCACTGATAAACAGTGATGTACAGTGGGCTTCTCCAGAAAAACAATGCTCCCCGGGGAGGGAGGCGGACATGGGAGTGATGTGACTCTGTGATCAGAAGAAGGATCACAGGGGGCTCCTGACCCACTCAGGAACTTTCCTCGCCGACCATGGTCTCCTCCATCCACTAAGTGAGCCATGGGGACTCTCAGAAGCAGCTTAAAGGCGTAGCTTTGCTGTGTACTCTGTTAAGAACAGGTGCCCTGAGTCCCCCTGACCTGGTTCAGCACCTATGAACCACCTACATACTCAGAGCAAGGCTTCTGTGTCTCAGTTGTTCCAGCTGTAAAGTGGGAATTGTTATAGTACCTAACTCACAATTACAGGAACAAATACATACAGAGTGCTTCCTTCTCCCAACATCTGCAATAGAAGCTGCACTCGGGAAGCATCTGCAACCATTATTAAATAATAACGTCCTCCACAAAATAAGTGCAGTTCATGCACATTTTAGTGGAGCGTGTAGGATGTAGAAGATGTTGTATCCCATGCAGGGAGCATGAGAGTAAGTGAGAACACAGCCCTAACACTCAGCAAGCAGTGTCTGTTACGTAGTGAGCACGTCCACCCAAGTGGTGGCATCCCATCATATCTCGCTTTCCCTGCCACCTATTTCATTCAACAAATATTTCAGCAGCATCTACAATATCCCAGGTACTGTAAGCCTGGGGTCCCCGGTCCCCAGGTCACAGAACAGTATCAGTCCACAGGAACAGGGCTGCAGAGCAGGAGGTGAGTGGCTGGCAAGTGAGCAAACCATCACCTGTATTTACAGTTGCTCCCCACTGCTTGCGTTACCACCTGGGCCCTACCTCCTGTCAGATCAGTGGTGGCGTTAGGTTCTCAGCATCAGTCATAGTGAACCCTACTGTGAATTGCGCATGCGAGGGAGCTAGATTGCATGCTTCTTATGAGAATCATCCCAAGCCGTCCCCCACCCCAGTCCATGGAAAAATTGTCTTCATCAAAACCAGTCCCTCATACCAGAAAGGCTGGGGACCACTGCTATAAGAGGTACTGGGGATACATAAGGCCACACAGAAACAGTCCCTACCTTCAGAGCATACAGTCTGATGACAATAATGATAATTATTGGTACTAGATGCTATGGTATCTACCCAGCATTCACCACTCCAGTTTTCTTCCTGCTAGAGCCCCCATGTCCCATACTATCCCACCTGCAAACCCATGAACCTGACTGGCCCAAGGGTCCTCTGCCTTTGATTGTTGTAGGAATGGATCTATGAACCAATTTTTATAGAAATATGAGAGGAAGGTGCTGGAGGGTTTGGGATAAACTTCCCCTCTCTCCCAAAAGAGTCACAAGGAGAGAGAGTCTCTCTCCTTTCTCAGAATAGCATTGTCTCTGCAGGTGATGCCTGTATCTGCTAAGCCATTTTAGACCAGGCTACAGATCAAGCTAACATCCAGGATGGCAGAAAAGAGAGACAAAAAGAACCTAGGTGCTGAAGACACCGCTGAGACCTTGAGCCCACACACCCTGAAGCTTGATCTACGTTTGAATCTCCTATTATAGGAGATAATAAATTTCCCTGTGGTTAAGCCAGTCTGGGTCCTTTTTTTTTTTTTTTTTTTTTTCTGTTCTTTGTTGCTAGAGCATCCTGTGGAATCATAGGCTAATAATAATACATATTACTATTAATAACTAACATTAAAAAGCACCTGACATTTCGCAATATGGTTTCACATTTATTATTTTATTTGATCTTCAAACCCACACCGTCAGAAAGGTCTTCCTTTCATCCTCATTTTGCAGATGAAGCAGCGAAGAGTCAGGAGGTTTGATGACTTGCCAGGCTGAGCAGTTGGCAAGTGAGGAGCTGGCTCCGCCTGCCTGAGCTTAGGTATGCTGATTCCATTTTCTGTTCCTTACTCTTGTCTTTGCTGGGTTACCATTGCTCCAGCATCTTTGGGGAACATCTCTCCTGGAATGGACTGTCATCAATCTAATAAATAACAAACAGCTCCTAAAGGGGCTTTCTGCTGTTTCTAGAGGAATCCAGGCATGCTGGTTTGAACCACTAGGGTCTTTCCTTCCCTAAGGCTTCAATAGATCTCATCAGAAATATGAAACTTTGGAGCCATCCAGGAGGCAGACAAAAAGACTGAACCTTAATGTCTTGGGCAGTGATCTCCATTGACTTCTCCCAGTGGACAGATGGAGTTCAGTCCACGGACACTGCTAGATCACTGAAGAAGAGGGATGATTCATTGTTGCCCTTAGCAGTGACATTTGTGTTATCTCTCAGCATGGTTCCAGAGGGATGTGGTGTCAAGTTCATGAAAGGAGAGCATATAATACGATAGCAGAAGCCACATGAAAGACTGTGAATAAGCACTGGCTCGGAAAGAAGCGGGGGACACGGTGGAGCCCCGCTTGGGCATGGGGGGAGAGTCTTGGGATGACAGTTGTCCAGATCAGGATCGGATAAAAGGTGAAGCAGGCCAGGGGCCTGCACATGTTTGTGAACGGAGAGAGGCAAGTCAACGGAGCAGAAACCAAGACTGAGCTCAGGGAAAAGACCAGAATCTAATAGTGGGTCTGATGTCAGGAGCTCCTCAGACAGTGAGAGGCAGGCCCCACAGAGAGAGTGGACCTGAGGTCACTTGCAGGGCAATGAGATGGTCCAGACAATGGCCCTTTTAAAGGTAAAGAGCCCAGGCTGCCTACCGTCTAGCCTCTCGGCATCTGCAGTTCTCACAGCTGTGACTTTAGATCAGGCAGCCCTACTTCATCTTATTTTGGGGTCTGGTACCTCTCTTCAAGAGAAGGTCGTTTCTGTTTTCTCTTTTGGCCCCTAAACAATCCTCACCTCCAACAGGAGAGTATCGCCCCTTTCTTGGCACCCACCCCATTCCCAGGACTAATGGTTCAATAGCAACTCTAATACTCACTCTTCTAAAACTTTCAGAATCTGTGCATGGCTCCTTTAAGAACTAGAGGAAGATAGCAAATTGGCAATGTGGTCAAAGGGCCATATCAATGAGATAAATCGACACTGTCTTCACTCTGGGTCTTGGTTCACACTTTCTGTCTGAATGATATTGAAACTCTCCATGGTGTGCGTGGGCGCGTAGCTTCCAGCTCACAGCAGAAATGGCAGCAACAGAGAACACTCACCGGGCACCTTCCCTATGGAAGCTACTAAACTACTATTTGCTTCTAATTTTATGTAACCTCCCCAGCAGGCCTATGAAGTAAGAATCCTAATTTCCATATTCTAGAAGAGGAACCCAAGGCTCAAGAGGGAAATTAACTCATCCATGGTTTCTTGGCTAGTTGTGGGAAAGGCCAGCGTTAATTCTAGTTCCCTCTGGTGCTAATGATGTTGCTGTTCAGTCGCTCAGTCGTGTTCGACTCTTTGCAACCCCATGGACTGTAGCATGCCAGGCTTCCCTGTCCCTCATCATCTCCTGGAGCTTACTCAAACTCATGTCCATTGAATCCAGTAATGCCATCCAGCCTTCTCATCCTCTGTCATCCCCTTCTCCTCCTGCCTTCAATCTTGCCCGACATCAGGGTCTTTTCTAACGAGTCACCTCTTTGCATCAGGTGGTCAAAGTATTAGAACTTCAGCTTCAGCATCTGGCCTTTTAATGAATATTCAGGATTAATTTCCTTTAGGATGGACTGGTTGGTTCTCCTTGCAGTCCAAGGGACTCTCGAGGGTCTTCTCCAGCACCACAGTTCAAAAGCATCAATCCTTTTGCTTTCAGACTTCTTTATGGTCCAACTCTCACATCCATACATGACTACTGGAAAAACCATAGCTTTGACTAGATGTACCTTTGTTGGCAAAGTAATGTCTCTGCTCTTTAATATGCTTTTTAGGTTTGTCACAGCTTTTCTTTCAAGGAACAAGTGTCTTTTAATTTCATGGCTTCAGTCACCATCTGCAGTGATTTTTTTCCCCATCTATTTGCAATGAAGTGATGGAACCAGATGCCATGATCTTAGTTTTTTGAATGTTAAGTTTGAAGCCAGTTTTTTCACTCTCCTCTTTCACTTTCCTCAAGAGACTCTTTAGCTCCTCTTTGCTTTCTGCCATAAGGGTGGTGTCATCTGCATATCTGAAGTTACTGATATTTCTCCCAGCAACCTTGATTTCAGCTTGTGCTTCATCCAGCCCAGCATTTCACATGATGTACTCTGCATATAACTTAAATAAGCAGAATGACAATATACAACCTTGACATTCTCCTTTCCCAACTAGTAACCAGTCCATTGTTCCATGTCTGGCTCTAACTGTTGCTTCTTGACCTGCATACAGGTTTCTCAGGAGGCAGGTCAGGTGGTCTGGTATTCCCATCTCTCTAAGAATTTCTCACAGCTTGTTGTGATCCACACAGTCAAAGACTTTAGTGTAGTCAACGAAGCAGAAGTAGATGTTTTTCTGAAACTCTCTTGCTTTTTCTATGATCCAATGGATGTTGGCTAATGTTGATACTCTTCTTCAATACCACACAACATCCCAAGTTAACTGTTTATATCTCAACACGTATTGGTTCATCTGTCTTCTTAAAATAAAAGTCAGAAATAAATGCCAAGACTTTATTGTTTCTCTTCATCATTCCAACTGTATAGTAGAAGGATAAAACTTCTCTCCAGTTCAGATTTCCTTTCAGGAAGAATCTCTCCCTTTATCTAATTTTAACTCTTCAGCCATCCTTCTTTCTGAATGTGCAAAATCTCTGACTTTTTCAAGATTTCAGCTGGGCCGTGGGACAGCTGCTCCATGTATCACTATGGACAGCTTGACTTTGGTCTCCAGAATGTGGGTGCCTTCCCCAAAGCGATGCTGACATGACTCCATCTGCCAGTGCTGCTTCAACTGGCTAAGGATCTCGCTTGCAGATTTATTTGCCCTCATCCCCAAAACATGACTTGAAACTTTTGCTAAAGCATCAGCCATGTACTTTCATATCAACACAGGACAAGATACACTTCTGGTCACCAAAGCTACTTCTTCAAAGACAGAGTGAGCTACCATATTTCAGCGACGGTCCTCATCTTCCACAAACCACTCGAAAATTTCATCTTAGCATTTTAGATTCACAGCACAGAGGGATACTCAGATCTCTCCACATAATAATAACTCTATTCTCTAATAAAATACAAGCTAAACGTCACCCTTTGACTCAGTAATACCACTTCTAATAGTCTACCCAAGGAAATAATTGAAATATAGACAAAGACTTATGTGATGTTCACTGCATGTTATATATAACAACCCCAAACTGGAAACCACTCAATATTAACAATAAGAGAATAGTTAAATAAATTATAGTACATAACTACAATGGAATAATAGGAAGCTTTAAGAATCATATTTTCTAAGAATATTTAAAGACACAGGAAAATATACACAATATAGAAGTAGGGTTTTTTTCTTTTAAAGAAAGAAAACCACTTTCAGATATATAAGCGAAGAAGGAGTTGTAGCTTATTCTAAGTGGTTCTTTGAGGAGAGATAGAAGTAGTACCAATATGGAAAATTATCTAGAAACATATTTGGGGGCAATTATAAGTGTTTCAACATTGTAGATTTCCTGGAAAAGTAATGATTTCCCTGATACAGGAGGAATTCAAACCAAGGCTGGGCAATCATTTGAAGGAGACATTGAAAAGCAGACTTGGGCACTGAGTGTGAAATTGACCCAGATAATTCTCAGGGGTCCATCTTCCCCCCGATATCATAAGATTATGTTAGAGTTTTGGTATTCTAACTGTGTCTGAGCACGATCAGTGTTGGAGAAGACTAAACAGAGAAGGCATAAATCAAGGCATGAGCAGGGCAAGTACGAAGTCTGATCAGCCAAAAAGTTCCCCAAATGACAGCAGGTGGGTCCAGCTTAGAGGCTGCCCTGGGCTGTATTTTATGAAAGTATGGCTGCCCTTCACTCAGCCCACATGGGTCAGTCTTCGGTTCTTTCAAAGAAAGAAATTCTTTTCTCTTCCTCAGTGACCTGTTTTGTATGGAACAGCCCTCTTACTCTTGTCCACTTGGAGTTTACGTTCATCTTTCAGCATGGAAAGCTATGGTCTTCATTGAAGAGACTTGCAATACAGAGACGGTGGGACAGAGCAGTCTGTGATGACTCCTGTTCTTTCTAAAAACAGCTTCGCTGTGATGTGGCCCACTCCTTCATTAACGGTACATCAGGCTCCCTGTGCGTATGTTCAGTTATACCAGGGACTTGGGAAAATAGTGGATTGCGAGGCAACTTTAAGCTGATGACAGACCACTGTGACAGATTGGGGGTGCTTAACTGGCAATGCGGAAAGGAGAAGATCTGTGTCAGACAAAGAGGGGTCTGAGCTTTCAAAAGATCTAAGGAACACCCAGCACCTAGACCTTGATTTTTAGTCCCACTCCCCAGGAAAAGGAATGAAAGTTCCTCGGAGAAATGGTCGATTCTAAGGCGGGTGCTGGGAAGATGAGACCAGAGCATCTAATATAGTATCAGAAAATAAGGAAAAGCACAAAAAAATAAAAGGATAAGCAGATCAGAGGGATACAGGAGCCAACCTGAATAAGCTTCCACTGGCTAAAACTAGGGAAAAAAAAATTGAGCAACCCAATAAATAATATAACATGCTATTATAACCCAAAATAAATATATAAAATAAATATTCATGAGTCCATACTGGTATAAAGAAATGGTTAAATACATAAATAAATGGGGAAGGAGAGACAAATCTCCTGAGGGAAAGGATTCCAAATAATTTACGTAGATGCTTTCCCTCATGAGGGAGTGAGCAGAACTCCTCACTCCTTACGTGTGTGTTGCAAACAGCGACTCCCTTACAAAGAGTGCTATGTGGGAAGAAAGAGGAACTTCACAGGCAGAAACCTGACAAACACGACCTCAGCCCAGGGACCAAGGTCAGCCTCAGTGGTGATGGTATATGCCCGTGATATACTTGATAAGAAGGCTCTGTTATCTCTGTGGTCTTCCTCCCCATAATCCCAAACTAACCATGAGGAAAGTGAAAAGTGGAAGTGTTAGTCATTCAGTCACATCCAACTCTTTGTGATCTCGTGGACTATGGCCTGCCAGACTCCTCTGTCCATGGAATTCTCCAGGCAAGAATACTGGAGTGGGTTGCCACGCCCTTCTCCAGGGGATCTTCCTAAACCAGGGATTGAAACTGGGTCTCCCATATTGCAGGCAGATTATCTACTGCCTGAGCCACCAAAGCAGAAGAGAAATCCTCACAGAGGCACATTCTACAAAAGAGCCGGCCAGTACTCTTCAAAACTATCAAGGTCATCACAACTGGGGAGAGTCTGAGAAACTGTTACAGCTGAGAAGAGCTAAGGAGACAGACAACTAAAGGTCACGTGGTGTACTGAAAGGAATCCTGGAACAGAAGAAGGACATGGGTGAAAAAATAACGAAATCTGAATATACCACCAATGCTCGTTAATAATAACGCATCCGCATGCTTGTTAGTTAGGACAAATGTATCATCCTGAGTAAGATATTATCAGTGGGAGAAACTGGGATGGAGCATGTGGGAACTCACTGAATTCTCATCCATTTTTTCCCATAGATCTATAACTATATGACAATAAAAACTATTTTAAAAAAAAAAGTGTAAAGAAGAAACAGGAGAGGGTTTGACCTTCATGAGCACTTTGTAGAAATTGACTGAGGCCAAATGCTCAGAGAAAGAAACAAATTGGATGGGTTTCCAACTCTGGCAAACCAAGAAGAACAAAGCAATAGGCAATAAGAAGCAGGGCACTTGAGGGGGTGGGGGGGTGTTGGCTAGTTTCATCCTGAACCTGGGGTTTTGCCCAGCTCCTGCTAGAAATGCTCCAGTTTACTCTGTCCTCTAGATCTGAAAGAGATTGTCTGCCTGCTTGTGAGGAAAGCTGGAGCAAAGATCAGAGGCTTTGTGTTAAGCAAGACAACGCAGTGCTATGAAACTCTGTCGTACACAGGCCATTTGAAAGCCTGTGTTGTTCTATAGTCCAAACTCCGGGACTCACTCACCTGGAAAGAAGTCATGCTTTCATTTTTAACAAATAGTGAGCAAGTCGATGTCTCAGGCACCTTCCAACAGAGAAGATGGGGGTATAGCCCAGAAGCCAGAGCAAAGTCCACAAGGCATCATTTGGAGTGGCACCAGGCACATCTTCATTTCCTAGCTGCCAATTAGTGTTTCTTGGAAGTGGAAAAACCAGGAGCCAAAGAGGATGGATAAGATCCCTGGCTTCTGCCTTCTGGGAACTTGAGCGACACTGAACCCAGAAGACAGTCAAGGAATAGGGCACCCAGTAGTGAAGGAAACACTGGAAAGCCAAACACACTCCTTGTTCAGAAATCTTCAAGGAAGATTTGTAAAAGCTTCCTGGGATCTAAATGTCTGGGTACTTAGCCCTTGACTCTGGGCTTCCTACTGTCCATGGGGTCAGCCCCGCCTCCCCATCTGTAATCTACCAGGCCTGGGGATCACCACCCCGGCAGAACACCCTCCTCCCAGAGGCTGCTCCAGGGCTGGCTGGCTCTTTGGACCCGGATGGTGCCCTCTGGCAGCACCTCCTCATTTCCCCCACTTGCTTACATCCCAAGGCAAAGTAGTAGAGAAAAAGTTTGGGGGGTCTTATGATTAAAAAATTGGCTAGGCGATGTTTTATGCATGCATCTGTTATGCTAAAATAACCATCCTTTCTAACCAGGCCCACCTGCTGTCTTTTTCAATTTTAAGTATTTCTAAGTAGCAATCAAATCAGTATAATTTGTTCTTTATCTCGGCAAAACCATTGTGAAAGAAAAATGTGACCATTATGTTACATCAGGGAAAAAATACAAGCCCTTTATTTGCAGCCTTCTCTATATTCTATCAGATCTCACAGTTGTCATTATGCCAGTTGTATTTAATGTTGTTCAAATGAACAGAGCTTTCTTTAATCACTACAGCCTTCTTTCCCCTAAATGCTTTTTTCCAAGGTTATGGTTTTCAGAGATAAATACATAAATACCAATGTTATGAATACGTTAAGGGTATCCAAGAGACAGCTTTCAGGATTTGTAGCAAGAACCTGCTGTCATTGGAGTTACACAATAGCTGGCTGATGTTTTGAGCACGAAGTTACTGGGTATTAGAAGTCCTGATACCCGCACAGAGGCGGAAGGCTATTTTGAGCCGATCACAATAGACCACTCAGCAAATGCTGACTTTATAAAGCTGGTATCAGGATCCTCGCTGCTAATAACCAATGCCAGCAAGTCTAGACCTGTGAACGTCCATCCTTCAGATCTGGGTTGGGGTGCTCTGTCCTGCAGGCTTCTGGACCAAACCTCTAGGCATGATCCCCCATGACCCCCTGACACCAAAGGCAGGCAGACATGAGGACTGAGGTCAGCCTTTTAGACTATCCACTGTGATACACTTTCTTTGCAAATTAGCAATCAGAAGCATGAAGAAGTTCATGACTTGCCCAAAAGCATATGTCTAGTTGGAAGCGGAACTGGGATTTGAACACAAGTCTGTTCCCTGGTGACTCAGACGGTAAAGAATCTGCCTGCCATATGGGAGATCAGGGTTCAATCCCTGGGTAGGAAAGAGTCCCTGGAGAAGGGAATGGCTACTCACTCCAGTATTCTTGCCTGGAGAATTCCATGGACAGAGGAAGCTGGCAGGCTACAATCCCTAGGGCCTCAAAGAGTCAGACATGACCGAGCAACTAACACACACACAGTTCAACATGTATTTTTCCTTTACTGCCATCTCAGGCACTCTAACTTTTTAGCAGACATTACATGGGATGATTCTGAGGCTATGTGAATCCTACATTTAATCATTTATCCATTCAGTCATTCTGTTAGCAAATATTTACTCTTTGCTGAGATGCTGAGGACAGTAGTTACAATTATCATTAGCTAATATTCTTGAGTGCCCGACACCGTTCTCAGCACCTAATATAAATGAGAGCATTTCTCCCTGATTGTAACCCTCAGGGGTAAATGCTGTTCTCCTCCCATTTTGTAGATGAGGGAGGAAGTCCCCGCAAGGTTAAGGCACTTACCCAAGGTCATACATCGAGGAGACCATGTCATCCACAGCTTGGGTCCAGAGTCAGCACTCTGACTCACTACAGAGGAAAAATGTGCCCATATCATTGCAAGTGCTGAATAAACATTTGTTGAATGAAACATTGTAACTTGCCCCTGAGAAGCTTATAATACAGAGAGGAAACACTTATGTAAACAAACAACTGAGATGCAGATATGATATAATGCGTTAGAAGAGAAACATAAACAAGAATAAACCGGTGGCGTGCTGAGGAGGGCGTGGCGAGAGCCAACCAGGAAAAGTGGGGAGGAGCCTAGTGGCAGGGAAAGAGCGGCAGTGGGAAAGTGGGCGGGGCCAGGAGGTCGGCTTCCTTCTGACGCTGTCATCAGGACAAATCACCAGGTGTCTACACTTGCCTACGTCTAACAGGAGAATAATGCCTGTACCTTTGATCTCAAGGGGTTGGGTCCAGATTTATAGGAGAGAGTATAAGCAAAAGTGCTGTGTTGATATAAATTGCAAATCTCTTATCGATGTTATGTGTGACTAGCGGTTTGTGAGCTCCTTGAGGGAAGGAGAGACATCTTTTTCACTGATTGTATGATCTTTGCTCAGAGCAGGGTCTGACATGCAACAGCATTGTTGAATCATAGAGAGAAAGCTAGGAGGGGAAAAGGATGGAAGGAAGGAAGGCAGGAAGTGGGGGAAGAAGGAAAAGGGGAAGGGAGGCAGGAAAGGAGGAAGGGAGAGGGGAAGAAGAGGAGGGGGAGGGAGAAAGGGAAGGAGGGGCAATTTATCAAGAGGTCAGAAAAGATGCTTCTTCAGCCAGGGCTTCCCAGAGAAACAAAACCAACAGCATCACTCATTAAGCATCAGATTTCATTAGGAAATTTATTTCAGGTTATTCATCCAACCAACTGAAGGGGCTGGTAATTTCAAAATCCATAGGGCAGGGTGGCAGACTAGAATCTCAGGCAGCAGTTAATGCTATAACCTGGAGGGAGAATTTCCTCTTCTTTGGACAAATCTCACTTTTTGCTAGTAATGCTTTCAACTGATTGGATAAGGCCCACCGACACTATTGAAAGTCAGCTTTTACTTAAAGGTAACTGATTGCTGATGTTGACCCCCATCTACAAGTTACCTTCAGAGCAGCACCTAGATTAGCATTTGATTGAGTCACTGGGTACTGTAGCCTCGCCAAGTGGACATGAACAAAAAGGTTCACAGACGCTCTTCCCAAAGAAGAAACTGGAAGAGGGAAGCACAGAGGCAAGAAACAGATCTCAAAGCTAGAAACTAACTTTTACGCTGGGATTTTGGCCTGGAGACCATGCCCATCACGGTCAGCTGGAGACAGCTGAAGGAACACTAGCATCATGGGTTATCTGCTCTTCCAGGGAGGGGTGGACTCAAGGAACTTGATAAAAGCACAGCTAGGAAAGAAAAGAAAAAAAAAAAAAAAGCTAAGCTAGAGACCCCATTCCAAAACTGCTGCTGCTGCTGCTGCTAAGTCGCTTCAGTCGTGTCGGACTCTGTGCAATCCCATAGACGACAGCCCACAAGGCTCCCCCGTCCCTGGGATTCTCCAGGCAAGAACACTGGAGTGGGTAGCCATTTCCTTCTCCAGTGCATGAAAGTGAAAAGTCAAAGTGAAGTCACTCAGTCATGTCCGACTCTTAGCGACCTCATGGACTGCAGCCTACCAGGCTCCTCCATCCATGGGATTTTCCAGGCAAGAGTACTGGAGTAGGGTGCCATTGCCTTCTCCGCATTCCAGAATTTCTTAATCTGAATTGCTAAGGTGAGCCCAGCAATAAAAACTATAGATTCTGACATAACCAAAGAACACTATTGTGTAAATCAGAAGTTGGGGAGACTTCTGGTTTCTTTAAGGGGACGAATTGAGGAGTCTCAAAGATGTGGGTTTAAATTTTGCACCTACCACTCATTAGCCATGTGTCCCTCAGAAAATTACCTTCCCCAAGCCTCAGTCTCCCCATCTGTAAAATGGACCTCTTCACAATACTTCTGGGGTTATGAAAGTGAAATAACACATGTAAGAATAATACCTAGTCCAGGACCTTGAAGGCCCCCCTTGGACATTGTGGGACTGGAATTAGTCATCTGGGGACAGTCAGTACCTGATGCTGCAGGTACCCCACAAAGTCTGCTGCTGAAAGGCTCTGGGGTTAGGAGCACGGGGCGGGGGGGGCATCTGCCCTGACACAGAATCACAGCCTGTCCACTGTGCAGAGCACGCTGGTCGTGGCAGAGGATTTGGAGCCCACGCTTAGGTTCCTTCATGTCCCCCTCACCCCAACCCTGAGCCCTCTGTTCCCAGCAAACTGCACTTCCCAGAGGTTGGCCTGGCTGGAGGACTTCTCAAAGTCTCTTCTACACTAAAGGAAATTCTGCGAAACACAAAACCAACCACTGTGAACCAGAAATCCTTCACTTGTTTATGAATTCAGCTCATCCACTCCTCTTCTCACTCACCTCACCATACATTCATATACCTTTGATTCTGAGTTTTCTCAAGACAGAGAAAGCTGGCAAGTTAACAAGTGGGTGTGGGCTTTATTCTGGAATTCATCTTCCAGGGCAGGATATGCTCAGCTCAGAATCTTCTGCTCTTTCTGTGTAGCTCTGTGCAGTGTTTGGAGAGGGGCAGTGGGTCATCGAAGAGACAGATAGCCTGTTTTGTTGCTAGCGCTACTTGCTAAGGTGGGAAAATAGATTATGCTCTGTTTTACAAAGATGTGTGGCTGCCCTGGTGAAGACAAAAGGAGTTTTCTCAGTAACACTCAGTTAATCAGAGAATTCAATTCACCGCCACAGACATTGCCACAAACATTGTGTAATTGAGATGTTAGACCTGGCAATTAAGCACTGTCTGGGAGGTGAAAGGGGGGAGAGGGGTGGGATCCATCTAGTGAGATGGTTCTCAGAACTAGGGTGGAATGTGTGCATGCCTGTTAAGTCACTTTAGTCGTGTCCAACTCTCTGTGACCCCGTGGACTGTAGCCCTCCAGGCTCCTCTGTTCATGGGATTCTCCAGGCAAGAATCCTGCAGTGGGTTGCCAGGCCCTCCTCCAGGGGATCTTCCCAACCCAGGGATCGAACCCCCATCTCTTACTATTAGCGCTACCTGGGAAGTCCAGGTGAGACAGAGAAATCTCTTAACACAGTAAGTCCCCTACACATGAACCTTGAAAGATGTGAGTATGCGTTCGTATTTCCAATCATGTGAGTGAGTTCACGTGACTGGGGTACATCGCCACGTGTGCACATCCTCTACAACTGGCTGTGTTTGTGTGCACTTTACTGCACCTTACTGTATCCAGTACAGTGATACAGTGTTTTATTTCAAGGCCAGGATGTCCAGAAGCAGGCATGAAAGCAGCAGAGATGTAGCTGGTGCAGTACTACCCAGACGTCACTGGATTATCTTCTCAAGAGGGTAAATAGAATTGAATCCAGCAAGGAACCAGAACCTGTGCCATCCATGTCAGGCCTGAGCGACACTGCAGCTCACCCTCCATCTCCTGTTGCTGACGGTCCACCAGCTCTACCATCTCCGACCTCCACGTCCTCCTCCAGCCAGGAACTCTTCTTGCCCTTTCGCTCGATGCAAGCCCCTGTACTGTACTGCTGTACATTTCAAGGTACTGTACTCTAAAAATGTTATCTCTATTTCTGTGTTTGCTTTTAATGTGCCATTTGTGTGAAAAGTATTATAAACCTCTTAGAGTACAGTACTATATAGCTGATTGTGTTAGTTGGGTGCTAGGTTAACTTTGTTGGACTTAGGAACATGCTCTTGGGATGGAACTTGGTTGTGTGTAGGGAACTTACTTTAGTAAGAAAAAGACTTCTTCACTGAGCTCCTACCAGGCACCAGATACTACACAAAGCACTTTGGGGATGAGCACATTTGCTTCTGACAAGTCAATCTGCTTTGACTCCCATTTTAAAGATAAAGAAACTGAGGCTCAGAAAGGTGATGTGATTTGCTAAGGTCACAGAAATAGTAGAGCTGTCTGACACCAAATTTTCGTATTTTATCCTAGCGATGGAAATATCAAAGCCAAATAGCACAGTTTTCTTCATATGGGATACTAGAACTTGATATAGTGAGAGACTGAATCACAGGTCTCCCAAGTTTATCCTCAGATGCTGTTCCAGCTGACAACAAACCAGTTTCAGGGCTGAGGGTCCTTTGTCCCAGGCCCTAAGAGGATCACTGAATCTGGTGGATTAAAGGGAAGGGAAGCAGAGGGAACTCAGCTCAGGAGTAGGGAGGCGGTCAGGTTCAAGAAGAAAAGAGGGGATCCTCTCCCCATCTTCTTCCCCAAACCTCTTCACCTCCCCCTCCAGCTCCTGCTTTTCCAAAGTCATCCGTCACTCTCCAATGCTAAGAAAATTCCTTCAGGAACCTCTGACAGTTGGTGAAGATCCAAACTGACTATGGAGAAACCACAAATCATTAATAACCACAAGCAGTAATGCCCAACTTCACTTGTAATACTAGGAAATGGGAATACAAATGAAAATAAGATGCTCTGGAAGATTTTTTAAGTGAGGAAGGATACAGTCAAAATGCTCTCTCAATAATACTTCTTTGATTAGGAGTTTTAATGCAGCAAATCCCTCCCATATGTCTTAGGATGTGACCAATTTCATATTGTTCATATTTTTCAAACTTTGGAAATAATAGTACTCAGTATTTATTAGAATATAATAATAATCTCTTTCAAATTTTATTTATATTATATAAACATTATACTAGTATGTAATAGCGTAAGATTATATAAATTATAATAGTTAAATCCTATGATTTTACTATTATAAAAATAGCAGTATTTCACACCAGCAAAAATACCAGTACTTTTGTACTTAAAAATAGTATAGTACCCATAATGCTGGAATACCCCAAACCAGGACTGCAGTCACGAATTATATTCTTTTTCTGTATTACCTCCCGTGAAGCCAGTAAATACTGTTATAGCTTCTGGAGAAACACCCTCTGCACATTAACTCATTCACTCCTCATATCAATGGTGTGAAGCCGGAGTGAGTTTGATACACATTCTGCAGATAAAGAAAGCACTCAGTGTCACACAGTTTGAAAACGTCCGAGCAGAGTGAAACTTGAACCCAACTTGGAAAATTCCAGACCCCAAACCGTGACTATATTTCCCCTGGGGTCTTCGATCCGTGCTTCCTTCCGACAGTGGGAGACCCTCTGTCTGAGACTTCCACGCACCCACTCTTGTTATCTAACCTGTTCTGTCCCCGGTCCAAGAGCTTTTCCAGGGGGAAAAAGAAAGCAAGAAAAACTGGAGCAGCCAGGCCCACTGGGTCTGCAGACGTTCCGGACCCTGGCTGGCAATCAAAACCTCCAGATCGCTTCCAGCCAAAGCAGGAGGAGGGTTCCCCTGCTGCCAGGAAAGAAAGGTTACAGTCATTTTCCTGCAAAAGAGTAGGGTGATGGATAACATGCAGAAATACTTTCTCATGTTGGGAGACCTCTTGAAAAGCGCTGGGAGCCGGAGACGCAGGTATACCAGGCAGGAAAACATTCTGCTCACCTTTGGCCCCAGTTCCCAGCTGCACACCCACAAGGAGGCTGCACAGGTATAGACAGCAACCCTTTAAGCAGGATTGGGCAGAGGCAGGCGGGCAGCAATAGGTCAGGCCCTAGGAATTCTGCCCAGCACCCAGGAGTGGCTGGGATGAAGATGGAAGGTCTGGGGGAATTCCTTCTGGGTCCGATCGCTAGGACTCTACCGCGCTTCCACTCCAGGGACATGGGTTTGATTCTTGGTCTGTGAACTAAGATCCTGCATGCCATACAGGTATGGCCAAAATAAATAACTAAATAAAAAGAGGAGGTCTGAGGAGGATGAAGGCTGGGCCAGCAACAGTGAAATCTGGAAGCAGCACGCAGCAGAGTTAAAAGTGGGGCTGGCTCCACATGGCTTTCCAGGGACCTAGGCTCTGAAGGGTGCCCCTGGCATAGGTTCTCATGCTCTGTAGTTTTCACCCTGAAATTCTTAATAATTTTATCTATGAATTTGCATTTTATAAGAAATTCCAACTGGACCATGGAGCATGTGCTGAGACCTGGAGAAACAGCACATGTGGTCCCAATTCCCTGACCTCCTGCCTCCTTGCCAAGACCAGTCCTCAGCAGCCAGGTCCCTCAAGGGTGCAGGTGTGGGAGGATCCAGAGAGCCTGCCCCATGTGCCGAGTTGCAGGCCAGGGCCCCGTGTGCTTATGAAAGTCTGTATTTATCGCAAATATTAACATCATGTGTTCAAGTGTTGTTGTTGCTGTTTAGTCGCTAAGTCATGTCCAAATTTTTTCGACATGGACTCCGTGGACTGTAGCCTGTCATACTCCTCTGTTCAAGGGATTTTCCAGGCAAGCATACTAGATTTTCCAGGCAAGCATTTCCTTCTCCAGGGGATCTTCCCAACTCAGGGATCCAATTTGCATCTCCTGCATTGGCAGGCGGGTTCCTTACTGCTGAGCCACCAGGGAAGCCGTGCCCAAGTGAGCGCACACTATACAGCAAATAAAAACACCATGACATGCCCAGAGAAAGGAAGAAGCTTCTGAACAAGAAGCACACATTTTTATATCTCACTCATCCCTGGAACCACGTCACCAGCCTTGTAAGCAGAACGAACATTAGACAGGGAACCTTAGACAGAGACATAGCATCACTCCACTAGCCCCATAGAGCAGATGCGAAAAATGTGAAGGATAAACCATCTTCTTCTACACACCCCCACATCCTCTGGGGATTTCCTGATGGCTCCACTGGTAAAGAATCTGTCTGCAATTCAGGAAACCCTGGTCCAGATCCTGGTTGGGAAGACCCACTGGAGAGGGGATAGGCTACATCCTCTAGCCGGCACCCTCTTAACTCCAGGCTTCCTATCTCTAATTCCACTTCTCCTCTCCTCCCCTATCAAATTCAGATTTTAGCTGACCCCACACGATCAAAGATGTAGTCAGTCATACTCTAAAGATACAAAACAACATTGAAGATGTAGATGATTTCAGATCTTTACCCTTCTCGGGGAAACGAAAGCATTTTTACCATAAACAATGCCTTAACTCAAAGAAGTCAGTTACTACTAGTGGGATTTCAAATCCTTTAGAAAGTCAGGATGATAATAATAATAAGGAATAGCTATGGTTTATTGAATGCCTATATTGTCAGACACAGATAAGAAACATTATTTTAATCCTCACATTAACTCTGGAAGGAAGATAACATTGCCTCTATTTTATAGAGGAAGAAACTGAGGTTCAGAGAGGTACCTTGCCAAGAGTTATGCAACCAGTAAGTAGTGAAATGGGATTTGAACTTTCTTTTCTTCTGACCTTGACAAATTTCAGGCAGAATAAAAGCTTTTTTCAAAAAAAAATTTTTTTAACTGGAATATAATTGGTTTGGGCTTCCCTGATAGCTCAGTGGTAAAGAATCTGCCTGTCGGTGCAGGAGACAGGGTTTGATCCCTGGTGGAAAGATTCCCTGGAGAAGGAAATGGCAACTCACTCCAGTATTCTTGCCTGTGAAATCCCATGGACAGAGGAGCCTGGCAGGCTACGGTTCATGGGGTCAAAAAGAGTTGGACATGACTTAGTGACTAAGCAACGACAATAACAAAAAATGTCTTACTACCCCTATGCATAAGGATGATACTGGATTTAAGAAGGCCGGGAGGGCCTTGATGAAAAGAAATAGCTCTTCCAGATTCCAAGCCCAGGCCCAGAGGCATGCTGAGATGGTAGAGAGCTGCCCAGGTTCATCCAACCTGGTTTAGGAAGCAGGGGCAGTCTTGGCATTGGTCTCAGCCTGCATCTCCTCATCAAGGGAAATGAGACTGACAAGCAGCTCAAGCTACCCAGGCTGCTTCTAATTAAAGTCACTGGTAGCTCAGATCACTGAGAACTCATTCGTAAGCTCATTTTTTGAAAGCCCTTTGTACAAGGCACTGTGATAGGCACTGGTAGTCCAGGATAAATGAGACTGACTAGTCCCAGGCCACATGGATTTTACAGACCTAGAAGGACTGTCTCTTCAAACAACCACAAAACAGATTAAAAGGTACATTTTACATGCCAACCTATACACAGGACCAATGCACACACCCACATGCTAAAACAAGCTTCACAGACCTTTACTCACCCTTACCATATATCATACAGCATTTTGTGTTCTAGTAGTTTCAGTTTTTAAAATCCTAGACAGGAAAAAGTGGACTGACTTTGATGGATCACCAGAAAAACTTCTTGTTGGAGATACAGTCAAGTAAGTTAGTAATGTGCTAAGAGGTTCCAGGTTTATGGAAGCACGTGGGTTGAAGAGCTCTTCAACCAGTCAGAAGGATCATGGAGGGCTTCTTGGAAGAAATGACCTTATAAGCTGATATACGAATCCAAGAGAGGTAAATGAGAGCCAGATCACGTAGAAATTTTTAGTTCTGTAAAGGAATTTGGACTTAATACCATGAGCCATGGAAAGCCACTGAGGACTATTAAATAGGCATGGCCATCATTGGATCTATTAACAGCTCTCCTCTTGGGCTCAGGTTAGCAATGCATTTTCCTCTCCCTTTTGAAGTTAGATGTAGCCATGTGCTTATTTGGTCTAGTGAGATACGAGGCTTTAAAAGCCAAAGAACAATTTACATATCTACTTTTTCCTGTCATGGTGACTCTCAAGGTGGAACCTGGCAATCATAACTGAAATAGAGCAGAAAGTGACCTGATTCACTGAAGTTCATGCTGAGTGGTAAGAAAAAGGTAAAGCATTGAAAGGGGATATCAAAGTGTCTTTTACATGTGAAGATCCCACTGCAAAGGTAATTTTCAGTAAAAGATTGAAGATGAAGAAGGAGTAGGCCATGTAGCTATCTGGAAGGAGGACACACCAACCAGAGGAACAGCAAGTGAGACAGGTGTGTGCTGGCATATATGACAACGATCTAAGGAGCCAGTGTGGTTGGAGTGAACCAAGGGGAGCAGGGTGGGCAGTGTTTCCCAGACCTCCTGACTACACTGTACTTTCTCCAGGAGACACAAATTCTGGAACTGTATCCGAGAACTCTTGGGAAAACAAAGACCTAGACTCTCTCAATTCAGAAAAGGGGCAATGATACGGATGGATCTTGAAGGCATTATGCTAAGTAAAGGGCTTCCCTGATGCTCAGTGGGTAAAGAACCCATCTCCAATGCAGGAGACACAAGCTTGATCTCTGAGTCAGGAAGATTCCCTGGAAGAGGAAATGGCAATCCACTCCAGTTTTCTTGCCTGAAAAATTCCATAGACAAAGGAGCCTGGAAGGCGACAGTCCATGGGGTCGCAATGAGTTGGACATGACTGAGCAACGAAGCACATGTTTAATGAAATAAATCAAAGAAAGACAAATACTGTATAAACTCACTTACATGTGAAATCTAAAAAAGCAAACTCATAGAAAAAGAGACCAGATTAGTGGCTGCCAGAGGGTAAGCCAGATGAACTGGGTAAAGGCGTTCAAAAGTTGTAAACCCCCAGTTATAAGTAAGTACTGGGGATGTAATGTGTAACATGATGACTATAATTAATTCTATTTTATGGTATAGTTGAAAGTTGCTAAGATAATAGGTTCTAAAAGTTCTGATCACAAGGGAAAAAAAATTTGTAACCATATGAGGTGATAGATGTCAACTATAATTATTTTGCAATATATGCATGTCAAGTCATTACATTGTCCTCCTTCAACTTACAAAGTGTTGTGTGTCAATTACAGCTCAATAAAACTGGAAGGAAAAAAAGACACCATGAATGGTTGAAGGACTCATGAGAACAGAACACTCCTCTTTCAGAGGGGTCCCCAGAGACTTACCTGCCAGGGTCAGGACTCTTGGGTGACTTTTGCCAAAGTGACATTACCTCCTTTGGTCAACTCTCTCCTGAAGAGGAATGTGCTTTAAGCAAGAGGTTGTACTGAGTTGCTGGGATTTTAAGTCTTTTCTTGCTAAAAATACATCTATTGTGGAAAAATCCCCAAAGATGAAGCACATCACCAACCTCAGGGGGTCGAGCGGCCCTTCCTCACGTGCATGGAGCTGTGCTTCCAGCTCTTATCATTAGCAGTAATCTCAGGTCAGGAGGGGTTGCCTGGCTGTTCTCAGCTACGTGGGCTGCTTGCTGATTTCCTGGGGCCCTTGAGAGAGAGAAACACAAATTCTACTTTAGAACAGTGCCTGTGTTTGTTTATTGGTAATGATCCTTTTTTTAAGATTCTTGAATGCATGGTTGTCCCTCTAGTCCCCAAACCCCCACCTCCTCCCCGATCACTCATAATGTCTGCAGTCCTGAGGGTCTAGGAGATCAAGGCCATGTATCCCTCCCTCCCAGCCAGCACCAAAGGGAAAAACAAAAACAGACCCCATGGCTTCTCTTGGTTTTATGGAAAATAAGGACAAAAAGCTTCTTCGCCCAGAGGCAATCTCCAGCGACAACGGGGCCCAAATAGCCCCTGCTCCTGTGGTCCCAGGCTCTGTGGGTCCTCACCAGCCTGAACACGTGCAAAACAGTAGGAGGGGTCATGTGTCTGGGCCAGGCTCTGTATGAAGGGTCCAAGTTATTTTGATCTTTCTTCGCTCCAAAGCCACACACTTATTCCCAAGTGATCTAATGGTCACAGCAGGGACCTAGAGCAAGAATACAGATAGATTAGAAACACCCCAGTACAAGAAAAGGAGCTTAAGGCCCGTGTACCACCAAGCATTTAAGCCATTCTATCCTCACATATAACATCAATAGAGCAGCTGCTAGATGCCGAAGACTAAATTATGAATGAGGCATAGTCTCTGTTCACTACTACAGATATAGACGCATAGATATATACGTAGAGTCAAGATATACATGTATCTATGTATATATGTATGTACATATATTATGAACGAATGAGTAAGTATGATTCATGCCATTCGATTCATGCATAAAAAGCTTGAGGAAGGAACAGTTAGAGGTAAGGGGATATGAAATGGAGGGAGAGACTCAGAAAGAGCCAAGAAAGCCACACTGGATTGGACATTAAAGGAAGAGAAAGAGTGGGCGTCTCAGAGGGAGGAGCAACTTGTGCAAAGACACAGCAGTGTACAAGTCCTTGACCCATGTCACCGGACAACGTGTATCATTTCCCAGTAGCCAATGTCAAAGTTCATGGGAATCAAGGAACTATCACAAGTGCCTGAACTCTACCCACCTCAGAAAGGTTAGCTGTATCATTCTATCACTGTGTCAAAGACCCTTATCATCACCACACAATTATATATCTAAAACCAACCATGTTCAAGGCCCATGCCAAGTAGGGAACCCACAAATACATATAACAATACTGCAAGGAGATCCAACCAGCCCATGTTAAAGGAGATCAGTCCTGGATGTTCATTGGAAGGACTGATGTTGAAGCGGAAACTCTAATATTTTGGCCACCTGATGCGAAGAGCTGACTCATTGGAAAAGACCCTGATGCTGGGAAAGATTGAGGGCAGGAGGAGAAGGAGACGACAGAGGATGAGATGGTTGGATGGCATCACCGACTCAATGGACATAGGTTTGGGTAGACTCTGGGAGTTGGTGATGGACAGGGAGGCCTGGCGTGCTGCGGTTCATGGGGTCACAAAGAGTCAGACACAACTGAGCAACTGAACTGGGCTGTCTTTTCTCCATTGTCTTGCCACCTTTGTCATAGATTAGGTGACCATAGGTGTGTGGGTTTATCTCTAGGTGCGCGGGTTTATCCTGTACCATTGATCTGTATTTCCGCTTTCATGCCAGTACTGTACCGTCTTGATTACTATGGCTTTGTAGTATAATCTGAAGTCAGGGAGCCTGATTCCTCAAGCTCCTTTTTTCTTTCTCAAGATCGCTTTGGCTCTTCATGATCTTGTGTGTTTCCATATAAATTGTAACTCACAATGATACTTAACATTGATTGAGCATTTATCATGTAGCCACTCATAACAATGCCTGACACTTATTGAGCACTTACAAAGTAATAGGCGTGGCACCAAGGATTTCACGTGCATTAGCTCATGAAGCTTTGCAGTGCCCCTATAAGGTCGACATTATCATTATACCCATTTCCCAGAGAAAAAAAACTGAAGCACAGAGAGTTCAAGTAGCTTGCCCAACATTACACAGTTCGTCCAATTCTAGAGCTCATGACTCATAAGCTCGTAAGTGTAACTCCTGTAGTTCTCATCCCCCCAACCTACGCCATGCTCCGGGTGCAGAGAGCAGGTACAATGGAACTTACATGAGGAAACACAGGTTGTTAGCTTTACCAATGTGCATGGCTAAGCTGAGCCTTCCAGAAGGACAGGCTTTAGATACAAGAAAAAAGCTGGAGTGGGCAGGAATAGGGCACCAACTTGGAGCAAGTTGGCAGTCTCCACAGGGCTGCTCAGGGGGGCATCCGTGTCCTTTATGAGTTGCTCCCATCCAGGGTTTGATTGTCAGTCTTGGAGGGTGGAGCATTCGATTTTCTCAGCTCACTAAGAAAAGAGGCATATCTCAGAGGTGAGCTTAGCATATTAGAATCATATTGTCTTGAGACAGAGTAGTTCTGTTTATTTGACTAGTACACCCTCTCCATATGAATAAAGTCAGCTCATAATCAGAATAATAATAACAGCTGGTATTTGTTGAGTTCTTACTCTATAGTACGTGCATGAAGCATTATGTAAATAATGAAACAAAAGGGAGTTAAGATAAATTTAATATACAATGGCATCACACTAAGACAAACTGATGTGCCCATTTCTCCAACATGGAGGGTCTGGCCAATGAGATGGAAATACTTGAAATATAGTGGTCATGACGCCTGCTTGAGTCACCATAATAGGGCTCTTGGCCCAAACTCTGTCCCCTTTGTATGGTCAGTGCCTTGGTGACTGTCTTTTCTTTATGCATTAGGCTGAGCAGTGTCACTTCTGATTAACACATGCTTCCTGTAGGTGTGTTAATACATTCAATCAGGTTACTGTCAAGTCTTACTGCCCAGGGAACCATTCTGTCTCCTGAAGGTGACTTTGCATATCTCTGCTCTGTACAGATCTTAAAGTTTAATTCTCAGCAGACAATCCTAGTTCCCTTATCTACGGATGCTTGGGAGATGCCTCATTTCAGCCCCCACATACAGGCAACATTAAAAACTGATACCAAATATACCAAGAAGCAATGTGTTTTACTGAGGCTTCGCAGGTGGCTCAAGTGGTAAACTTGTCAGTTAATGCAAGAGATGCAAGACCCTCAGGTTTAGTCCCTGGGTTGAGAAGGTCCCCTGGAGGAGGAAATGGCAACCCGCTCCCGTATTCTTGTCTGTAAAATCCTATGGAGAGTGGAGCCCGGCGGGCTACACTCCGTGGGGTCACAAAGAGTCAGATACAACTGATCGACTGAGGACACAATGAGTTTTACTGAGGCAGAAAAACTGTGCAGGGGAGTTAAATTTGGAAAGATAGCTTGGATCATGGAGCGCTGAAGGCCAGAATCATCACTGCCCAAAATTACCACCAGGGTCTGCCATTGTGTTGGACGTGTGTGTGTGGAGGGGGGGGTTGGGTGTATGCTTGCTTGCTCACTCAGTCATGTCCCACTCTTTGGGACCCCAGGGACTGTAGCCTTCCAGGCTCCTCTGTCCACGGAATTCTCCAGCCAGGAAAACTGGAGTGGGTGGCCATTTCCTTCTCTAGAGGATCTACCTGACCCGGGAATAGAGCTCAGGTCTCTGTGTCGCCCATATTGGCAGGTGGATTCCTTACCCTACAAAGCACAAATAAAAGTATGTGTCTGTCTGTCTGTCTGTCTCAGAGCGTGCATGTGCGCGCGCACACACACACACACACACACACACACACACACAAGACCTGCCCATCTGAGCTTCTATTTTAGAGCAGATATCACTGCATAACCAACAAGGTTATAAATTCATTCATTCCTTCATTCATTTTTAATTCATTTTCATTCACTCACTCATTCTGGACATATTTATAAAGTACTTCCTGTGGGTCGAGGACTATTCTCAGAAAGGTATCTTCTGGTCTCACAGAGGCTGCCTCTCCTCCCCAGTCTTAGCCCTGATAGAATAGATGCAGAGGAGGGAGGCGGAGGAAGTGCCTACCCTTTGCCAGACCAAGCTCACTTCCTCCGCTCCAAAGGAGGTATTGAAGCAGGGAGAGCACGAAAGACGAGGCTATATATCATTTCTGCTCCAGTTCCAAAGCCTGGTTAGGACTGAAGGAAGTGGAACAGATGAAGTTTGAATCTGATTTGGGATTTGAATTTTAAACTCGATTGGACTCGTGTTTTCCAAAACCAAAGGTCACTGTAAAATTAAAGATTTTACCCAAAGTATCAAGGGGAAGAAAAAAAGCCCAATTGAAAACAGACTCTACAAAAGAAGAAATTTAAACCAAGTCCATAAACATTTACATGATTTTTTAAATTGGTCCAGTTCTTCACAATCCCACTGCCTTCGCTGTGGTTTAATCCCCTATCATTTCTCTGGGGGATTCAGGCCAGAGCCCCCCCACAGATTCATCTTTATCCGCTGTTGCCCTGATGCAATTCCCTTTCCAGCCAGAGTCAGCCTGATTTTTGAAAAGCCTTCTGATCATGTCAACATCTCGCTTAAAGCCCTCTGCTGCATTCCCATTGCTCTGGAGAAAGACAAATCTCAACAGGAGAATTTTTTGGTTAAAAGGACATATTTGGGAACCAGATATACTAAGGCATATTTTAAATCCATATATGGATTTAATCATGGCTCTGCCACTCGCTAGTTGCTAGTAAATTGTTGGCGCCATCTCTGCGCCTCGGTTTCTTCAGGAAAATGGGGATAATCACGGGATCACCACATCATGGGACAGTCACAAGGATCAAAGGAGTAGATAAGTGTTAAGATCTCACAACACTGGCTGGCTCACAGCAGTGAATGTGAAGTGTTCCACACTGGTGTTTCCTTGGGGAGCTGGAGTGCTGCAGCTTAATTTACAAAGAATGGAGGGAGCTGCCGGCTAAGACTGGAGACTCACTCCTGATTCCTCGCGGCCTGGCCTGGAGCCTGGCATGCAGGAAGTGTGCACTGAATATTTGACGGATGGATGGATGGGTGAGACAGAGTCCTCTTCTTACTCACACAGGACCCTGGGCCCTCCTGTGCCTCTCCCCTTCCTCAGCTTGAATGGCTGCTTGGAAGTGGCTGTGGTAACTTAGCAACAAGGGCTTCTGCAGAGATGAAGCTGCAGACGATAAGATCAGGCCTCTGGTCCCACCCTGCCCTTGAGAACAGGGTGTGTGCAAACAGGCTCCTGCACCTCTTCCCTGGCCCCTTTAGGCCTTGACTCTACTGGCAGGAGCAGTCCTGGCCCCAGTGATATGCTCTGGGAGGTGAAGGGACGGACGCCCCATAGGCTGTCCCACCAGTCCAGGGGATCGGTGACGGGATGGGAACCTTTGGTACCCTGGACTCAATAGAGAGAAAAAGCTGAAGGTGAGGGTATTCTGGAAGCATCTCCCCACAAACGCTATTTCAGCCATGATGTGAGGTCCAGGCTGGTAGTCAAAGAAGGATCCAGGATTCTTCAAAAGCCACAGTTAAACAGACAAGATGATCTCAGGATGAGGCGGCTGAGGCTTGTTATGGCAGGCAGGGCAGAAACAGCATCAAAAGACAATAGGGTGGAATGTGCCAGATAAGATGCCTGCACACAGAAGGTAAGATTCTGGCCTGGGAGTGAGGGGACCGGGATTCTGGTGGTGATCGGCTGTGGATGTGCAGCCACTTTGTTCCAGGGCTCATTCTTTCCTTTCTAAAATAAGGAGCTGGACAAGACCTAGGTCCCTCTAGAGCTATTGGCCATGAATCCATACCAGTACCCACCACACACCCCCCCCAAAAAACTGCTCATTTGTATTCCTTTTTTAAAAGAAGCATGTCAACTTGTTTTTTCCAGCTCCAAGTTCATTTTACATGTTCCTTGCTTGGAGGATACAAACACTGGTGTAACCAATTCCCCCATCCTCCCTGCCCACTCCCCAACAGGCACCATCACCAACCAGCACCATTCACCGGAGTGGGAGATGTATTCAGAGTGGCTGCTCCAGAGCCCAGGGTAAGAGAGAGAAGCTGTCAGAATCAGGAGGTGTCAAGGTGTCTATAACCTAAACGGGCCCTTTGACCCAAACCTTTGAATCAGGAAAGATCTAGGGGGACGATCAGATGCTAAAGAGACTCCTGATGGAGCCATGACCATTGTGATGGAGTCGGGAACCAGGAGACGGGCTACTGTTAAAGGGCAGGAAGTGGTCCTCGTAAGTTCTACCCAACCTGGGTAGTCATTAGTGAAAGCAGAGAAGGAGGGCTTGGTGCAGGGCCAGGAGCAGGGCAAGCTGCGGCGGCGTGAGGGTGACTGTGGGGGTGCAATTCAGCAGGGCTGCACACCAGCACCCGGCAGGCCTGCCTGCTCCCTTGCTGGTGCTGAGGAGCCTGAGCTGGAGGAGACCTTCCCAGGGAAATGCCTGCCAAGAGGTGGTCACCCATAATGAGGCAATAAATGGGGTAATTACTGGGCAATTACTGGCCCTCCAAGTGTCTAGGAAGCTGCAGGTGAGAGAACTTGGCCAAGTGGAGGCTCACACATCTCTCGTGAGCAGGAGGCCCAGCTGATAATCAGACAGTGTGGATGGGCCAGGGCGAGGCTTTGAGAACACACACTTCATTTTTTCTTGCTTCTTTTTTCCTTTCCCTCTCCTTCTGGCCCAAATTCAAAGCAGTCAGCAAGTGCCCGAGGCCTGGGTATTGGCCAGGAGACGGAGCCTGCTGCAGACTTTCTTGGCATCTTTGGAGACCAGAGTCAACCCCACCCTACTTGCTTCCACCCACTCCACCCGCTCCATCCCACAGAGCCTAGCCCCTGCGCTCTTGGATGGAGGCGTCCGGGAATACCTCTCTAGGACCAAGGCTGGGACAGGCCCATTGGGGCCCCACCTGCCAGCAGAGACAAACTCAACTGTGCCGCTGCAGCCTACCAACTTCATGTCAAAGTGCAGCTTCTCCAGTGGCCTCGGTGGTAAAGAATCCACCTGCCCTTGCAGGAGACACGGCTTTGATCCCTGATCTGGAAAGATCCCACGTGTCATGAGACAACCAACCCGGTGTGCCACAACTATTGAGCCTGTGATCTGGAGCCAAGAAGCCACTGCAATTAGAGGCCTGTGCACACTGCAACTAGAGAGTAGCCCCTCCCCCACCCCACCCACAACTGGAGAAAAGCCCACACAGCAACAAAGACCCAGCACAGCCAAAGGTAAATAAATCAATCACTTTTTAAAATGCAACTGCTTTGTAAATGTCTTTTTCTCTTTTCTTATTCAAACTTGGAGGTCTCATCCCTCCTAGCTCCTTTCTTCTAGTTAACCAAGTTGGACTAGTTACCCCGGGGGGGTGGGGGGGCGGTGGGGAGTGGAAGTAGTTAAACAAGCAAAACATCTGAAACTGTTGAGGCTATTGAATAAAATGGGTTTGTTTGCTCTGGCTTAGTGCAGGGTGGAGATTGGGAGGGAATGTGGAAATGAATGAGAAAATTTTTTTGGTCTCTTTTATATATTGCATGTCACTGTGTTAGTTTAGGAGCATTAAAAATGTATAACATAAAGCTTGTTCTGCTCATAAATGATCCTCTTTGGCATATTAAAATTTAAAGTATAGTTTATTCAGACAGTAATTACACTTTTACTAATTGAATTTATCTTTAAATATTTCAAAGTTTTGTAATAAGTTGAGCTACAAGATACTAAGCCTCGAGTTATTTGTATTCAATGATGTTTCAGAAATAGGCAAAAGCTGGAGAACAGAAGAAATCACTAGCATTAGATTAAAATGAGAAAAAAGGGTTTGTTTTCTGGCGTTCTCTAGTGCCCAGAAAAACAAGAACATGGCACAGCGCTTTACTTTATAAAGCTTCTTTACATACATTACCTTATTTGATTTTCACAACAGAAGTCTAAGCAGAAAAAGAAAAGGCTACACATCTAAAGATAAGGAAAATGGAAATCAGAAAAGCTGAGTGACTTGCCCAAGGTCACACAGGAATGGCAGAGCTTAGATCTGTCTTCTAACCCCAAAGCCCTGGCTCACTCACCCTTGGAAAAGATTCCTGATAAAATGTCCTCAGTGGACGACTGAATTGACAAAATGAGGTCTGTACAAACAATGGGATATCATTCAGCCTTAAAATTCTAATACTTGCTATAACATGGATGAAACCTGAAAACATCATGTTCAGTGAAATAAGTCAGCAGGAATGGACAAATATTACAGGTTTCCAATTATATGAGCTATCTAGAATAGACAGAGTCATAAAAACCGAAAGTAGAAGATGGGCGTTGCAGGTGCTGGTGGGGTGGGAGGAGTAGGAAGCTGTTTAAATGGGTGCAAGCTTTCAGTCTGGGACAATGAGAAAGTTCTGCGGATGGACACTGGTGATGGCTGGCATAACGCTATGAATATGCTAAATGCCACTGAACATTTTGAAACCATTAAAGTAGTAACTTAAAAGAATATGCCCTGAACACGATCTTTGCCCCCAAGGAATTCATTTTATTTGCTCAACTAGTCTTTTCAGCACATTCTGCTGCCTCCAAACCGGCTCCCCTCGCCCCGAACCCCACAACTTCCTTCCCATTCACACACTTCTTGAGAAAGAAAGCTTTGCTTCGGTTACTGTAAGATTCTCTTCGGTGACAAACCAATCTAAACCAATTTGGTTCTTTTTGTAGATAGTTGAGAGCTGTGCTCTCATTTGCCAATAGTATGTTACAACAAAAAAAACTTTCAGACTGGCTTCTCCCCTGCAGACAGATATATTAGCAAGCTGGCCTCAAAGAGCCTATCCAACAAATTCAGTGAAGTCCGTCTTCTGACCTGTGAGGCCATGTGACAGGCAGCACCCTGCATGAATGTGTGGCCAAACTCTAGTGATGGGTTAGGAATTAAGCTTTCAAAACCTGTAAGTAGCTATAAATAAGCCTTATTTTAAATCTGAGCACACCATTCCAAAGAGCACATGTTACCATTGGCCTTGGTAAACTGATAGACCTTTCCCACGCAGGGTGGGGAGAGCTCCTGTCTGATAGTTTGCACATGTCAAAGCCTACTTGTTTCACCAAAGAGAACCATTTCTAACATCCATTATGCTAATGAGCAAGGCCTCTAGTGTTGATAGGAGATAAAAATAACTGAAAGTCTTGGAGTAGCTGCCCAGAGAGTGTGGTTTCTGCTTGGAGTCTTTCAAATGTTAACTAACCAGCCCTGAAGTCTGTATTCCTGATTAGAATTCTTTCCGCGTTAACTAACTGGCCCCTAGAATTTGGATCAAAAGCATATCTCACAGTCAGGCTTTGCCAGATGAAATATACATAATATTTGGGACATACTTCCACTAAGAAATTATTTGGTATTTATGTGAAATTCACATTCAACTCTGCATTCCATATATTTATTTGCTAAATTTAACAACTCTGCTCAACAATACTCTATACAACACCAAAGTATTTTGAAATGAACAACAGACAATATAACACATAAATTTGAGAGGTAAAAGTGTTACAAGTTAATGTTTCTCTTGACTTGATTGTGAACATTTCTAAGCCTGATTCTTCTCCGGCTGCAGGGGCAGACAGTTCTGAGCAGGTGTGACAATAAGCTACTTGTTTTAAAATCCACAGAAATGAAGGGATGTTCCTATCTCTCTCCATGGTCCTTCACTTTCAACCCTTGATGCCTAGGAACACATCCACTGACATTGAGATCAAAAATACAGCAAGAGCAGACCCACAAGCAAAGAAAGAAATTCCTAAATCTCCTCTGTGTGTGTGTGTGTGTGTGTGTGTGTGTAATGGTATTGCTCCTGGATGCAGAAATGTTTCTTTTACTCTTGCCTGTGAGAATGATACTACACAGCTTGTTCCTGGTGGACAAGAATTATAATGATCTGATAGTCCAGGTAGTTTCACATTAAAATCTTTTCCTGGCATTGAGAGATTTAGAATTCACTGGTAGAAGGTGGGGAGGCAGAGGAATAACAAAGACAGGATAATAGCACCTTATCTGAAAGACTGGAGTCATCATTCTAAAACAAAATGAACATAATTTTTGCCCCTAAAATGAATTTTATTTTCCAAAGTGTTACTAATTTTCATTTTTACCATTGTTTAGGTGGCGAAGGGAATGCTAAGGGTAAAAATAAAACAACATTGTCCCCCATTCCCACCACTGAGGTATTTGGGGAAAGAACAGAGGCAGGAAAGAAACCTTGTCCTTTCTAACTGAGGATTCAAAGACTCCTCCTAAAGGCCCCAGAGCAGCAGGTGAATTGTTTTAAAAAAAAAAAAAAAAAAGCCCCTCTCTGGCCCCTGTACCTCCAGAGCTCCTGGGAAAGGTCACTCAGCAGGTCAGCCCCTCTGTGGGGCCCAGGGAGCCTGGACTCCCACCACCTCACCCCCTGCAGCTGCAGCTTAATAAAGCTTAATAAAAGGTGTGATTGCCATGGCAACCTCAGTAACACTTTCAAATAGATAGCCAATTATTATTCACTCATTTACTGTTTATTGTGGCGATGCCAATCACAGTGAACACCAGGAGTGTATTAATGGAGATGTGAGTGGAATTGGGGCCCTGGGGACTGGCATTGTAATGCCTCATTCATTAGCAGCATGGCTGCAAGGTGGGTGGGCACACAGCCACTCCCTCTGGTCCCTCAGCCCCCAGCCCCCCAAGCACACACACACACACACACACACACACACACACACACACACACACACACACACACACAGAGCAAAAGGGACTCGGCCTAGAGGTAGTTGAAGGACTCAGGCCCCTTCAGGGTGGCCCCTAGTGCACACCTAGATCACAAGACAAGCAGATGGACCCAGACCTTGGCTCAGCCCCAGAAAGTATTTTCAGCAGTACTTTTTATTATTTTGCACCGTTCCCTATGAACCTGTTCCCCGTTTCACATCTGATAAATACAATGCCCCGTTAAATTCCACCAAGCTTTTAGGGGAAGATAGATCAGCCCATCCCCCTTCCAGGAGATCTTCACAGCTGGAGGTTCAGGAGACTAGAAGGGGAAAATACAGGGAGTCCTTCTTTTAAAAACTCTACACTCTACTCAGATGCCTGCTCCCTGCAATCTGCCTGCGTCTCCTCCCAGCCCAGCAAAGGGTCACATATCCTCATCTCATCCCAGTGATGAGCGCTCTGGGCAGCGTGACTTAGTGAGATGCTCAATTGCGTTTCATTCGGAAGGTAGCCAGGCATTTCCTGAAAGGAGAAGATGCAGGAAGACAGCTTACACCCATCGTTTCCTGGATGGATTTTGCCAGGCCTTCCCGGAGAGGGAAGAAAGAGGGCTGGGGGCATAAGAGGGCACTGAGGAACTTCCAAGGCCGGCAGGGGAGAGGGTCTTCCAGGGAAGGCTTCCATTGTCTAGCTGCAGGCCTCCATAGGTGTCCCTGCTTGTCCCCAGATCTGATGTGAAAGAAACAGGATCACCTACCCTCCCAGTCCATGCGGGCCTGGAAATGGCTGCATCCGTGGACCCATGGGGACCAAGGGTGGAAGGCTTCCCACAGCTCCTTCTGTGCCTGACCCTGGCCCAAGGGAAAGAAGGATGAGGAAGTGTTTCTGCCAACATGGTGGGGTGGGACCCAGCATCACATCTCCTTTGATTTAAAAAGTCAACACAGCAGAGGCATTGCGGTGCTTGCACAATATACTGGAGTGCGTGGTAAAACCCAGACTCACTCCACAGGCTGGCAGCTCCAGTTACCAGGGAGACATCACCCCCAGACAGCCTGCTCTTCAAGCCAGCAGCTTGTTCTTGCCCTGCCTGGATCCTTTCTAGGGTCCTAAGGCTCCAGGCCCCACCGCAATGCCTGCAGGAGCTCCCACTCACAGCTCCCTGTCTCTGGTGCCAAGCGGGACCAGAGACAGACGGGGGTGGGAAGGTGTGAGCATGACTCACTCGCTTTTGCTTGTCTCTGTCTTTGCCCAGGCTCAGGATGTGGGGGCAGTGTTAAAGAAAAACATTTTTTTCTGACACTCATTAAAGAAAGACTTTATTCAGGACTATCCTGAGCCAGTCAGTCCTGAAGGAAATCAATCCTGAATATTCATTGGAAGGACTGATGCTGAAGCTCCAATCCTTTGGTTACTTGATGCTAAGAGCTAACTCATTGGAAAAGACACTCATGCTGGGAAACATTGAAGTCAGGAGGAGAAGGGGATGACAGAGGATGAGATGATTGGATGGCATCACCGATTCAATGGACATGAGTTTGAGCAAACTCTGGGAGATGGTGAAGGACAGAGAGGCCTGGTGTGCACATTTCATGGGGCTGCAAAGAGTCAGAGGCAATTTAGTGACTGAACAACAACAATCCCGATAAGAGAGAGAGAGACTGAGACTCAACCTGGAATATGGCAAGGACAAGTGGGGGTTTATAGTTAAGGAGCACAGTGAGGGGAGGAGACTTCCAGGCTCAGGGCTACACCCTGTGTCTTGGAGGATTTCAATTTCCCTACCAGAGATGAAACTGAGTCCTAACCACTGCACCAGCAGGGAATTGCCCAGAGTAGGAGACTCTTGCTGAAGGTAGGCCAGCAAGATCAGAAATCAAAGGACTTCCCTGATAGTCCAGTGGCTAAGCTCCCAATGCAGGGGGCCTGGGTTCAATCCCTGGTGGAGGGACTAAGATCCCACATACTGCAACTGAAGATCCTCCATGCCACAATTAAGATCCAGCACAGCCAATTAAATAAATAAATCTTATTTAAAAACAAATCAGAGATCAAGAGTAGGGGGATTTTCTGGAAGGTGGCTTAGCAGTGTCCTTGCTAAAACTGAACTCTGCAAGGGACGGACTCAGAAGCCCCAGTGAGGCTTAGAAAAGAGAGGGCTCAGAGGACCCTGGCTAAAGTTTGGCCTGGAGAGGCTTCATCTCCATCCCTGGGAAGGAGCTGGGGGACAGGTGGGGGAAGGGAGAGCAAAAGGAGAAACTGGATGGGGAGGCAAAGCCATGCAATGGGCAGCCAGCTAGGAAGAGTGGGACTGTTAGGGCAACTCTGAGAGGGCTGAAGAAACTCAGGGAGCCACTTCCTGCAACTGTGTGTAGACCAGACTTGGGGATCTTGGCACCCATCACCATCATAAGCCAAGCCATTTCTGGTACCCAAGAGATTTGATGTCCTAGGCCCTCGCTAAGAAAAGGATTCTAATCCTACCTCAACTTTAAATTTTATTGATGCTTATCAAAATTGGAAAACTACAGTTCCATTTAATAGGAGTGTATGTGTGTATGCTTAGTTGCTCAGTCATGTCCAACTCTCTGCCGACCCCATGGACTGTAGCCCTCCAGGCGCCTCTGTCCATGGGATTTCCCAGGCAAGAATACTGGAGTGGGTAGCCATTCCCTTCTCCAAGGATCTTCCCAACCCAGGGATCAAATTCAAGTCTCCGCATTGGCAGGCAAGCCACTTACCACTGAGCCACCTGGATTCTTTTCCACTGAGCCTTAAATGTGGTTAGAAGGATTCTACTTCTTAACAGCAGTTCAGTAATAACATATCTAGATTCTGGATTTTTTATGCAAATGGCACCAGAACCTGCAATATTATCCTGCAATATTTCCTAAAGACTTTTTCATAAAACACCAATAAACTCATTAAAAGTTTAATATTCTATTTATTTTCTTGATATCTTATTTTTTTAGGTATAGATGTTTACAATTTGCCAGCTATACAGCAAAGTGACTCAGATACACACACACACACACATTCTTCAGATTCTTTTCCATTATAAGTTATTACAATATTGGGTATAGTTCCCAGTGTGGTACAGTAGCTCCTTGTTTCCCTATTGTATACATAGTAGTGTGTATCTGTTCATTCCAGTCTTCTAATTTATCCCTCTCCCCCTTTCCCTTTGGTAACCATAAATTTGTTTTCCACGTCTGTGAGTCTATTTCCGTTTTCGTAAATAAGTGCCTTTGTTTGCATCATGTTTTTAGCCTTTTGCTCTCTGGTGACCATGAACACCCCCTTCCAGCTCAGTTTCCTCCTCACAGAGGTGCGGTGATAGAGGGACCACCCTCAGGGGTTTGTGGGGTCAGCTGAGTGTATGGTGTTTATAAAGCCCAGAAGTGTTCAGTGAATGCGACCTCTCCATCCTCACCCAGACAGGGAGGGCCCGATGAGTCCCAGGGAAGACCTCCAGCCCTTCCGAGCCACAAAACCTTTGTCTCAACAATGAGGGGCTGGATTGGGAAGATCCCCTGGAGGAGGGAAAGGTTACCCACTCCAGTGTTCTGACCTGGAGAATGCCATGGACTGTATAGCCCATGGGGTTGCAAAGAGTTGGACGTGACTGAGGGGCTTTCTCTACCGCTACACCTCCTGTTCTAAAAGATAAAGATGAAGTTCCCTTCTGCTTCACACGGTGGACAGCCACACTGCTCTCTGGTAAAGGCGAGAGACCCTATCTGGCGAAGGGACTCAGAGGGGCCAGAGTCCCCTTGCTACCACAGAGCAGCACCGTGGAGCTGCCAGGACTTGACTCGGAGTCAACAGCTCCTGAAGGAATGAGGCCCTGGGGGCGGTTTGGAGGGAGCATGGGTGGGCCCATGGATCTCACAAACAGCAGTGCCCAGGAAGCAGACCAAGGTGAGGCGTGTGTAGGCGAATAGCTCTGACAATCTGATTCTAACTCAGCCCAATAAGCACTCACATTCTGGCTCCCACACTAGCTCTTCATGTGCTGCTGGGCAGGTCCTGGAGTCTTGCTGATCCCCAGGAGCCCTGTCTGTAAAATGAGGATCTCGATAATACCTCCTTTGTGGATGGGCTGAGGATTAACTGAGAGAATATTATCAGCTGCCCAACAGGGTGGTTCTGGCTCACATGAGGCGTTCAAAAAATGATGGTTCGCCTTCAGGCAAAATCATAGGAGGGATGTGTTTGAAGTCAAAGTGAAGGATGTAAACGAGTGTCAAGCCAACAGTAGGCTCTCAAAAAAATATTTGTAGAAAGAATGACAAATTAAATCTGAGCGAGGGGGCAGAAGGGAGTCGAAGATGATTCTGAAGGTTCTAGAAGGGTCTCTTGGCTGGGCACTGAAGGTAGAAGACAGCCGACGTGGCTGCCTGGGGTGTCTCCCCTCCTGCCATCCTGACCCCCCTACCCGCTCTCCCCAAGGCGGCCCCATCCTGCCACCACAGCAAGACTCGCCTGAGGCGACATTCCGCCCCTATCAATATTCAGTCCCCTTTGGGCTTCCCTGTGGCTCAGCTGGTAAAGAATCCGCCTGCAATGTGAGAGACCTGGGCTCGATCCCTGGGTCAGGAAGATCCCCTGGAAAAGGAAATGGCAATCCACCCCAGTATTCTGGCCTGGAGAATTCCTTGGACTGTATAGTCCATGGGGTTGTAAACAGTCAGACATGACTGAGTGACTTAGAGTACCACTACACTACATGTTCATAAAAGATAAAAATGCACGTTCATAAATAGACATTTCTCCAAAGAAGACACACGGATGGCTAACAAACACATGAAAAGATGTTCAACATCACTTATTATCAGAGAAATGCAAATCAAGACCACAATGAGGTACCATTTCACACCAGTCAGGATGGCTGTGATCCAAAAGTCTGCAAACAATAAATGCTGGAGAGGGTATGGAGAAAAGGGAACCCTCTTACACTGTTGGTGGGAATGCAAACTAGTACAGCCACTATGGAAAACAGTGTGGAGATTCCTTAAAAAATTGCAAATAGAACTGCCATATGACCCAGCAATCCAACTGCTGGGCATACACACCGAGGAAATCAGAATTGAAAGAGACACATGTACCCCAATGTTCATCGCAGCACTGTTTATAATAGCCAGGACATGGAAGCAACCCATCAGCAGATGAATGGATAAGAAAGCTGTGGTACATATACACAATGGAGTATTACTCAGCCATTAAAAAGAATACATTTGAATCAGTTCTAATGAGATGGATGAAACTGGAGCCGATTATACAGAGTGAAGTAAGCCAGAAAGAAAAACACCAATACAGTATACTAACACATATATATGGAATTTAGAAAGATGGTAATGATANTGAATGGATAAGAAAGCTGTGGTACATATACACAATGGAGTATTACTCAGCCATTAAAAAGAATACATTTGAATCAGTTCTAATGAGATGGATGAAACTGGAGGCGATTATACAGAGTGAAGTAAGCCAGAAAGAAAAACACCAATACAGTATACTAACACATAAATATGGAATTTAGAAAGATGGTAATGATAACCCTGTATAGATGTATAGAGCAGACTTTTGGACTCTGAGGGAGAGGGAGAGGGTGGGAAGATTTTGGAGAATGTCACTGAAACATGTATACTATCATGTAAGAAATGAATTGCCAGTCTATGTTCGATACAGGATACAGGATGCTTGGGGCTGGTGCACAGGGATGATCCAGAGAGATGATATGGGGTGGGAGGTGGGAGGGGGTTCAGGATTGGGAACTCATATACACCCATGGTGGATTCATGTCAGTGTATGGCAAAACCAATACAGTAATGTAAAGTAAAATAAAGTAAAAATAAAAATTAAAAAAAAATGCACGTTCACTTCTGCTTTCCGTAGTGGACGGCCACACGGCTATCTGGTGAAGGTGAGAGAGGGGATGGTCATCAACCGGGGAAGGGGCTCAAGGGCATCTGTCACATGCCCTCCATGTGCTGGACTCGGGAACTATTCCACTAAGGCCCAACAATAAATTTTAGGTGTCTGGTACCAGTACCATCATCCACATCTCACTGAAGAAGAGGGTGAGGCGCAGAGAAGCCAAGGGGCTAGCCTAAGATCACACAGCTAGAAAGTAGGGAAGGCAGGGTCCAACCAGGTTACCTGGCTCCAGAACCTTTACTTATCCATCACCCCTTCTAAGAAGCAGAGACTGAAAGAGAAAAAGACAGATGATAGTGTCTGAGTCCATTTGGCAGCTATGATAAAATACCATAGACTGGGTGGTATATAAACAACAGAAATTAATTTCTCAAAGTGCTAGAGGCTGGGAAGCTCAGGACGGAGGCACTGGAAGATTCAGAATCAGTGAGGACCCTCTTCCTGGTTCATAGCCCGTGCCTTTTGCTGCATTATCACACAGTGGAAGGGGCGAGGGAGCTTTCTCGGGCTCCTTTTCTAAGGGCACTAATTCCATTCGTGACCTAACCAACCTCCCGAAGACCCACCTCCTAATTGCATCCTCTCTGGGTTCCATTTCTGGGTTGAGATGATCCCCTGGAGAAGGGAAAGGCTGCCCACTCCAGTAGTCTGGCCTGGAGAATTCCACGGACTGTACAGTCCATGGGGTCTTGCAGAGGCAGACACAACTGAGTGGCTTTCACTTCACTGGGGGTTAGGATGCACCATGTGAACTTGGAGGGGGATATAAACACTCAAATCATAGCAGATAATAGCACAGATGCTAAAAGAAGTGAGAGTAAGACTGTAGGTGGATGTGAAGGCAGTCCATTCAGGATGAGTCCCACCTTCCAGCCTGACGGGGCAGCTGACACCCACTCACCCTCCTCTTGACGACAGGTGCAGGCTGCGTCCTGACCGTCTGCCTGTCTGCGTCATTCTGCTCTAAGCTCGTCCCCCGTCCTCCTTCCACCAGCTGTCCCAGGGCCCATGGGAGCCCCACCCTCTTCTCAGAGGCTCCTCCTACTCNTCAAATCATAGCAGATAATAGCACAGATGCTAAAAGAAGTGAGAGTAAGACTGTAGGTGGATGTGAAGGCGGTCCCTTCAGGATGAGTCCCACCTTCCAGCCTGATGGGGCAGCTGACACCCACTCACCCTCCTCTTGACGACAGGTGCAGGCTGCGTCCTGATCGTCTGCCTGTCTGCGTCATTCTGCTCTAAGCTCGTCCCCTGTCCTCCTTCCACCAGCTGTCCCAGGGCCCATGGGAGCCCCACCCTCTTCTCAGAGGCTCCTCCTACTCTCCACGTGCTCACAGTCTTAGGGAGCCCAGGTCCATAGACCTGGGACTAACCCCCGAAGAAAAACAGGCTGGAGGAGTCCACCCAGACACCTTGGTGCCCATCTCCTAATATCTGAATAAGCTTCTGGGGTCTCTGAGGCTCCTTCAGACCCAGTGAGAGAGGCCCCTCTTTGGTGAAGCCCTTGCTGACTGCAGTACCTGGAATAATTATTACTATGTTGTTGCTGAGGGTCTAGTCTGTACCAGACATTCTATATATGTCCTTATTTAAGGTAGGTGAGATTGATTCCACCTTAGAGTGCAAAGATAGAGGTGTAGAGAGGTTAAATAGGTTAAGAGGTTAAATAAGAGGTTAAAGTCCACATCAGTTAGGCGGGGCAGAGACGGCATCTGAACCCAAGCTGACCTTACTCCAAAGGGTGCGCTCTGGTCCTTTATAATGCACCTGTTCTTACAGCAGCTCTGGGCCCCCCAAGGTGACTGGGCATAGAGTAGATATTTTAAAAAGAAACACATTGTTCTCTTCTACCCACAGGATACTTCTGACACCAACATGTAGACATTTTCCCCACATCAACTGATTCTCGGACTCTTCAGATCCTAACTGGGTGTCCGTCCATTCAATGCAGTTAGGACACTAACTACCTGAGTTAGTCCAGACCCCACAGGTTAAAGGTTAAGCCCCAAACTCCTCCCTCCTCTTCAGATGCCAGCTGCAAGTCCAGGCCGTCACCTGAACAACAACCTAGAAACCAGGTGTTCCCATGACTCTCTCCTCAGGTTCAATACTTTGTGGTAATGGCTCACAAAACTCTAACCCTTACATCTGCCTTTATTATAAAGGACTGGCTCAGCAGGTAAAGAATCCACCTGCAATGAAGGAGACAGGAGATGCAGGTTCGATCCCTGGGTCAGAAAGTTCCCCTGGAGGAGGAAATTCAACCCACTCTAGTATTCTTGCCTGAAAATTCCCATTCAGAGAGGAACCTGGAGAGTTATGGTCCATGAGGTATCAAAAGAGTCGGACCCAACTGAACGACTAAGCACACTAAGAACACAGCGAACAAAGAATACAGATGAAGAGCCAGATGAGCAGGTAGAGAGGATGAGGCGAGAAGAGCTCCAGCCCAGGAGCTCCTGTCCCCGCAGAGTGGGAGTTTTTCATCCTCCCAGCACGCAGACCTGTTCACCAGTCCGGAAGCTCTCAGTCCCTCTTCAGGGGTGCTGATGGAGGCTTCACCACATAGGCATGATCAGCGGTCAACTCCATCTCCAGCTCCTCCCAGCCCCCAGAGGTCAGGGGGTGGGGCTGAAAGTTCCCACTTTCTAATCACACCGTGGTCCTTCTGGCAACCGCTTCCCATCCTGAGGCTTATGGGTCCCCAGTCTCCAGTCATTCATAAGCATAAAAACTCGGAGGGACTTAGGAGCTGTGTGTCGGGAAAAAACATCAAAGGCTAAATACATGTTTCTTTTGTCACCACGTTATTCAACAAACATCTGACGAGTGACCAGCTAATAGGGCATGTGGACGCTGGAGCCGCACCATCAGCAGGGGTGACGACCGCGTCCCAGGAAGGAGGACCGAGAGCCCCGCCCAGCTCTCCCCTCGTCTCAGCCATGCCAAGAGCGCCAGGTGGGAGGGCAGGGTCCCTGGAACAGAAGCAGGTGATGCCCTTATTCTCTACTCTGGTGGGCATCCTCAAACCATACACCTGAACAAGTGACTTAAACGCTCTAAGTCTTAATCTCTTCATCAGAACAATGGAAGTGATAAGACGCACTCTGCGTAAGTCACAGGGTTTCATGGGGACTTAATAGGATAATGGATGTGAAACACTTTATAAACTGTAAAGTACCACACAAATGTGAGGCTTTTTCATTCCTTGTAGATGAACACACACATGCCCACACACCCACATCCACAGGCACCCATTCACTCAAAAGCACACATTCTTGCTCCAAAGAGAGATCAGCATTGTGCTGCCACGCCCTGTGAAATCCCATGCTAGGACCTCCCCCTGCCCTCCATCCTTCCTGGGCCATTACCCACTTAGACTGAGTGGGTTCAGGAAGTTTGAGGAGGGGCTGAAGAGCTTCGAGGAGAAGCAGGTGAGTCTGGAGCACAGACTGCTCAACCCACACCTGCCTTCTTCCTGGCCTTTGAGTTTGTTTGCCTCTCCTTGACTAAGAGATAAGTGGGAACTATAGAAACCGCCCACCCCCTGGGAGGAAATGCCTGGCAGTGCAGGGCTAACTCTGGGTAAGAGGCTCGGATTCAGCAGCTTTCTTTGGGTGGGTGGGGGGTCTACCCTTCATTCATTCACCCTTCCAGTCAACAAAATTTATCAAGCATCTACTATATCCCTAGAGAAGCGCTCTTTCTGGTGGAAACCCAGAGACAAGCAAGTCATCCCTGCCTTCGAGGGGCTCATAGGGGCAGTTACAGAGGAGGACCAGGCTGCAGGATACAGCAGGGAACACATTCGGGAGTGGTCGGCCGCTCTGATTGGACAGAGTAGATGAGCCAAGCCAATGAGGATGATGAGGTCAAAGGCAGGGACCCGCCCCGAGAGGCCTGGGTGCCACACTGATGACTTTGGATTCTATCCTGTGTGCACTGGGAGCCACTAAAGGAGGTTAGGAAAAGAAGTGACAGAATTTCCTTTCTTTCTTTCTTTCTTTTTTTTTTTTTTTTTTAAGTATCTTTCCTCTCTCTTTCTCTTTTACTGTATTTCTCTTCAAAACTGATAAGGCACTGACGAACCTATTTGCAGGGGAGTAACAAAGGCGCAGACATAGAAGACAGACTTGCAGACACACGGGGGAAGAAGAGGGTGGGACCAATTGAGAGAACTGCATCGAAACAAATACACTACCATAGGTAAAATGGATAACCAGTGGGAATTTGCTATATCACACAGGGAGCTCAAACCCGGCGCTCTGGGCCAACCTACAGGGGTAGGAGGTGGGAGGAAGGTTCAAGAGAGGTAGGCCATGTGTATACCTATGGCTGATTCATGTAGATGTATGGCGGAAATCAACACAATACTGTAAAGCGATTATCCAATTAAAAATAAATTAATTAAAAAAAAACTGGTAACAGTTACCTAAGTGTACGGAAACTGGTGAAAGAACAAAATGTNCAGGGAGCTCAAACCCGGCGCTCTGGGCCAACCTACAGGGGTAGGAGGTGGGAGGAAGGTTCAAGAGAGGTGGGCCATGTGTATACCTATGGCTGATTCTGTATGGCGGAAATCAACACAATACTGTAAAGCGATTATCCAATTAAAAAGAAATTAATTAAAAAAAAAAAAACTGGTAACAGTTACCTAAGTGTACAGAAACTGGTGAAAGAACAAAATGTTATGTGAAGAAAATTTGCATAATTTCTTTCACTTCATTTCTATTACCCCTCCACACCAGCAATTCTCAAAGTTTGTTCCCCGAAAGAATAGCATTCCATCATCCAGGAGCTTGTTAGAAACGCAGTCTGACTGCAATTAACAATACTGTCTCAAAACACTGGAAAGTTGCTAAGAAAGTAAATCATAAAAGTTCTCATTATAAGAAAAAAACTTGTACCTATCTGTGGTGACAGGTGTTAACTAGACCTATTGTGAGCATTCACAATATACACAAATATCAAATCACTGTGTTGTCCACTTGAAACTAATACAATGCTATGTGTCAATTACACCTTAAAAAAAAAATGGAGTAAATGCAAGGACTACCAGCCCTTCAGGTGACTCTGATACTTACAAAAGTTGAGAACCATTGCCCTACACGCAGCAATCTTTCCACACTGGTCTCTGTGTTCCTCAAGCAAATATGGGCATGTACATATATAATGCCATTTCTTGCACTGATTTTTTTAAAAACTACATCGTATCCTTTACTAAGAAACCTGCTTATAGCAACACACCTTCTAGTCAATAGATAGAGAACTAGCTCACTTTTAAAAAATGTCTATTTAATTCTCCAGTGCATGGATGTAGTAAATTTATTCAACCATTTACTGTTGGACATTTAGATCATTTACAGTTATGTTGACATCTACAGTAGCACTCCAATAAATAGTCTTACCCATGTAGTAGTACATATAGGTGCTTTTATTCCCATAGGATAGATTAGCAAAAGTGGGAATGCAGGATCAAAGATTACAGTATTTTAAATTTTTAAAGAAGCACTAGTTTCCTTTTCCTAAAATTGTAGCAATATACAGGCCTATCAGAAAAATAAAGGATGCCTATTTAATCTCATCCTCACCAGTCCTTGATATCATGCTGCTGCTGCTAAGTCGCTTCAGTCGTGACCAACTCTGTGTGACCCCATAGATGCCAGCCCACCAGGCTCCCCCGTCCCTGGGATTCTCCAGGCAAGAACACTGGAGTGGATTGCCATTTCCTTCTCCAATGCATGAAAGTGAAAAGTGAAAGTGAAGTTGCTCAGTCGTGTCCGACTCTTTGTGACCCTATGAACTGCAGCCTACCAGGCTCCTCCATCCATGGGATTTTCCAGGCAAGAGTACTGGAGTGGGGTGCCATTGCCTTCTCAGCTTGATATCATAGCTCTTCGCATTTTAGAAAGCTCAATATGGCAGTTTTGTTTAAAATGGATTTGAGCCAGTGAGGGGAGGTGCAAAACTGGAAGTCAGGAGTCCAGTTGGAGGACTATTGGATTATTCCAGGTGAGAGATGGGAAAGGCCTGAATTAAGAAAGTGACTCTGGGCACTATTTGTAATAGTCGAGACAGAGAAACCACCTACATGTCCATCAACAGAGGAATGGATAAAGAAGGCGTGGTGCACACAACGGAGCACCACTCGCCATGAAAAAGAATGAAAGGATGCTATTGGCAGCAACAGAAATGGTCCCAGATGTCCTACCAAGTGAAACGAGTCAGGCAGGAAAAGACAAACATCGTACGACCCCACTCATATGTGGACTCTTAAGTCTTTAAAAATGATGACAACAAACTTATTTATGAAACCAAAACAGACTTACAGATACTGTGAACAACCTCATGGTTAATAAAGGAGAAACGTGGGGGAAAGGGGTNGAGTCAGGCAGGAAAAGACAAACATCGTACGACCCCACTCATATGTGGACTCTTAAGTCTTTAAAAATGATGACAACAAACTTATTTATGAAACCAAAACAGACTTACAGATACTGTGAACAACCTCATGGTTAATAAAAGAGAAACGTGGGGGAAAGGGGTCAATCAAGGGCTTGGGAGTATCATACACACACTACTGTATGGAAGACAGATGATCAACAAGGACCTCCCTACTGTATGGAAGACAGATGATCAACAAGGACCTCCCGTATAGCACAGGGAACTCTATTCAGTAGTCTGTGACAACCTATATGGGAAAGAATCTAAACAAGAATGAATGTATGTATATGTAGGGCTGAATCACTTTGCTGTACACCTGAAGCTAACTCAAAGTTATAAATCAACTGTACTCCAATAAAATGAAAGAAAAAAAAAGAAAAGCAAGTGGCCATGGGGATAGGGAGGAGGGACCTGATTTACCTTGGGCAATTTACTGACTGACTCTCTTAATCTACATAATAATCTCATCAACTACCCATGAGAATTTGGAGAGTTTGCTATTGAGACATTATGACTTCCCTAGATGTCTGACGACGGCCACTTCCTAACCCCTCTATAGTCCATTCTAAGGGAACTTGCCGCACCTTAAACCCCCACCACGTAAGCAGCACATGACCCCACTCTTCCAGCCTGAGATGAATCCATAAGAAGTGGGCATGGAACCTAAGAGAAATTGATCCTTAAGCTAGTGATCTATGGTATAGGGGAATAAGGAAGATCAGGTTCTTCCTGGGGTTTGAGCAAAGACTGTCAGAGGAAAACTGCCATTGATGGTATAGAGTGGTACAGCAGGAAGCCTGTGCCAAGACAGGGCTGAGGAGGCCGTGGGCACGAGTCGGCTGAAATGGTAAGTGAGGAGAAAGGATGAGTAAGTGGTGTAAGGTGACTGAATGGAGGAGGAACAGAGCAGTGCACAGAGAAAGGCCAGATGCTGAGAAGGGAACACCAGGTTGCCGAGCGAGACAGAGAAGCGTTGCCCAAGGGCCACTGTGAGCTCACTCACCATCACCTTCACTGCCCATTGCAGCCCTGCAGCCCCTGCCCTCCGCCACCTATGAGATGGCCATTTCCTCAATAACCTCTCCCCTCCCCTCTACACCACTTGAGTGTCCGTTCAGGGAGCCCTGGTCTGCCCTACAGAGTTCATAAGTATTTGAGTATATTTTGTTATTATGTCAAGCATGACTCTTTTGCAACCTCATGGACTGTAGCCCTCCAGGTTCCTCTCTCCATGGGACTCTCCAGGCAAGAATACTGGAGTGGGTTGCCGTGCCTTCTCCAGGGGATCTTCCCAACCCAGGGGGCGAAACTTCATCTCTTGTGTCTCCTGCATTGGCAGGCGGATTCTTTGCCACTGAGCCACCAGGGAAGCTCTAGCTGAGTATTTACTGAATCTAAAATTACTTTACTTCAATCAAAAGCTATGCAAGGCAAAAAATAATACCTTAGTATGTCATTTACAAAGTGCTTTTTTATCTACAATATCTATTTCAGCCTTGTCTCAAAGAGAAAATAGAAGTTTAGAGAAATGAAATACCTTCTCCAAATACGTATCATTAATGGATGGAGGGTAAGAGCCAATCCTGGAATCTGGCTCATTGGATGCAAACCCCATGTATGTCCTACCTGGCTCTGCTGAGTTGGTACCCAGCCCCTGGGGACCTGTTACCCTGTCTCATTTCACTCACTCACCTGCATCCCCTTTGTCACCTAGCTGTAGTTCTAAAGCCTCCTGCTCCATATTTCAGCTGAGAAGTTCTAATTCAAATAAGGACCTTGGCAGACAGATCCGAACTTCAGCTGGTGATCCATCCCTGGAGCTTATGAGGAGCTCTGAGGTTAGCTGAAAGTGACAGTGAAAGGCACTCAGTCACGTCCAACTCTTTGTGACCCCATGGGCTTATACAGTCCATGGAATTCTCCAGGCCAGAATACTGGAGTGGGTAGCCTTTTCCTTCTCCAGGGGATCTTCCCAACCCAGGGATCGAACCCAGGTCTCCCGCATTGCAGGTGGACTCTACCAGCTGAGCCACAAGGGAGGCCCAAGAATACCAGAGTGGGTATTCTTCTCCAGTGGATCTTCCCAACCCAGGAATCGAACCAGGGTCTCCTGCAATCTTTACCAACCGAGCTATCAGCGAAGCCCTTTGAAAGTGAAAGTGGAAGTTGCTCAGCTGTGTCTGACTCTTTGCAACAGATATAGTCCATGGAATTCTCTATGTGGGAGACACCACTACTCAAAGCGGTTCTGTCCCAGAAGAGTGTCTCGGGACTAAAATCTCCATCTTTCTGGTAAGGCCTTTCCTCAATTAGATCTCTGGGAAAACACATCTATTTTAACTTCAGAATGAGTGAATCATTAGCCCCCACCCAGATAGGAACATGAGTAGGTTTAAAAACTAAAAATAACTAACATTTACCGGATGTTTATTATGCTTCAGGCATGGTGCTAAGCTCTTTACATGAATTCATTTAAACTCCCAATAACCCTATGAAGTGAGGATGATTAGTCTCGTTTCTCAGATAAGGAAACTGCAGCTAAGCTAGGTTAATTAACTTGCCCAGGGATATGGGGCTAATACACGGTGGAGCCTGGATTTGAACCCAGGCAGTCCACCTTCACTAAGCCTGTCAGATTAGCTGGATCCTCTTACAGAGGGCAAGCCTTGAAGAAATGGATCAGAAGAGAAGGAAGTTTGCCTGCAGGCGGAGAGGGGGTGGGGATGCCCACAGTACCTGCGGCTCCTTGCTTTCCAGGAGGCCCCGGAAAGAACCCATCCGCCAACAGAGGAAGTGTAAGGCACATGGGTTCAGTCTCTGAGTTGCGAAGATCCCCTGGAGGAGGACATGGCAACCCACTCCAGGATTCTTGCCTGGAGAATCCCATGGAGAGAGGAACCTGGTGGAGTACAGTCCATAGGGTCATGAAGAGTCAGACACAGCTGAAGCAACTTAGCACGCAAGGGCACCGGTGAACAGCCTAGAGAGCAGGTATATGGTTCCAAGAAGAGAAGAGAGGCAAGAGTGGTTTCCTTGGGAAAACAGAATAACCCTTCTTCACACATGGTGAGCTGGGGGCCAATGGCCAGACTTCATGGATCACAGCCTTACTGTGGTGAAGGGGCTTGCATAACTCAATGAAGCTATGAGCCATGTCATGCCATGCAGACTCAAGACAGATGGGTCATAATGAACAGTTCTGACAGAGTGTGGTCCACTGGAGGAGGAAACAGCCACCCACGCCAGTATTCTTACCTGGAGAACCCTAAGAACAGTATGAAAAGACAAAAAGATATGACTCTTGAGAGTCTCTTGGACAGCAAGGAGATCAAACCAGTCAATCCGGAAGGAAATCAACCCTATATATTATTTAAAAGGACTGTTGCTAAAGCTAAGTTCTAATACTACGGTACCGTGATGCAAAGAGCTGACTCACTGGAAAAAACCCTGATGCTAGGAAAGACTGAGGGCAGAAGGAGAAGGGGGAGAAAGAGGATGAGATGGTTGGATGGCATCACCAACTCAATGGAGAAGAATTTGAGCAAACTTCAGAAGATAGTGAAGGACATCAGAGCCTGGTGTGCTGCGAAAAGGTCAGACACGACTTAGGACTGAACAACAACAAATGGCCGTCCCTCCCATCTCTCTGTTATCCTTTGGCTGCCTCGGGTCTGGTCTAAGGGACAAAAGGTACCACATCCCTAATAGGAAGCCGAGGAACAAAACATCCCATCTGGCCCCCACCAATCACCATCCTAGTTGCTTCCCAGGGGAATTCCCCTGGAGGATTCCTAGCTTTCACTGGGGTTTTGCAGGCATGGCCCTTTCTTTCTTTCTTTTTTTTAAAATTCAATTTATTTATTTTAATTGGAGGCTAATTACTTTACAATATTATGGTGGTTTTTGTCATATGCTGACATGAATCAGCCATTGTACGTGTGTCCCCCATCCTGAGCCCCCCTCCCACCTCCCTCCCCATCCCATCCCTCAGGGTTGTCCCGGTGCACCGGCCCTGAGCGCCCTGTCTCAAGGCATGGCCCTTTCAACTAGTTTCAACTAGAAAGCCATACTCTGGACCCTGAGAAATTTGGAACCTTAACTAAATCAGCTCTCCTCTTTGGTCTTGAGATTCCCCTTCTGAAAAACCTAGGCATCTGTGATGACGCCTCACACTGCTCCCAGTTCAATGTGTCCTGAAAACAAAAACAATCACTGGCTCTGGAGCCAGAAAGACCTAGGTTCAAGTCCAGCCCTGTGACTCTGGGTGAGTTATAGAGGGCCTTTGCAACTTATTCTCTCAGCTCTGGAATGGGACAAGCCACTCTGCTTATTCCCCCAGCTTGCCTGCAGTGAAATCAAGACTCTGAAAGTGCCCTGAACTTGATAAAGGCCTTTACATGTACAAGTGTGAGGAACCCAGATCTGTGAATTCTTCCTTCCCTCTCCTAAAGCCAGATCTGTGAGGATGGCATTCATACCCCAGCTCCACAGGGAACAAAATCCAGTAGGATGGCATGGAGCCAGAATTACCGTCTTCCGGGCCTGGCCCATTCAAGACCCTCGCTCAGGAGGCGCATCCTCCCAGAACCAGAGGTGACTTTAATTTGCCCACAGTTCCCTGAGGACTCTTCCTCCTCTCCTCCACCCAATGTCACCTCTGAAAGTCAGATCTGCTCCCTGGACCGTAATCACCTCCGAGCTGAACTTGGGGCCATGTCGGCTCGTGACAGGCGCTGCCCAGGCCCATCTGCTCTGAGAAGCAGAAGGAGCTCACTGCACCACCATCTCACAGTCCATTTTTCAAAGTTTGACGTCAATTTGCGGCCTTAGATTGGTTTTTGTTTCTCCGTACTTTGTTTTCTTTTTTGTGATGAATGGTTATTGTCAAGCCAGCTTAGAAGAAGCAATAGGCAGGAGGCAGGGGGGCCTGGGGTGGAGACAGCACAGCAGTGGGTTTTTCGGTTGGGCTATTGTTTACGTTTCTCTTTTTAGGAAAGAAAATGGAGTGGGAGGTACCTGAGGTCATGACTGGGTCAGATGAGATGGATACCGGGGTCAGGCGGTAGCTGTCTGGTCCCTTCATCCAGGATGGGAGACGCGGAGACCTCTACCCTTTGCTTCCCCAACAAGCACATGCCTGGTCTGGGGGACGGGCGGCGTGTCACGGCAGCGGCGGCTGAGGCTGTCAACTGCAGATAAATACAACCAAAACAGACCCAGAAAATTATTTCCTCTTAATGGAAAAATTATCAGGCCCTGAGCAGCCTGATCTAAGGGCTTTTAGAAGTGCACAGAGAAATATACTTGAGTCCACTTTCAAGCTCCTCTTTCCTCCCCACTGTGGGGAGGGCTCTGCAGAAAGCAGCCCCTCCCAGACTCTCTGCTGGGGCAAGGCACACACCTCTGGCTTGAAGACAATAGGATCTCAGAGGTCAGGGCTTAGGATCACAGAGACCGGTGTCGTAGAGTCTTCAACAATACGAGCTTGAAAGCACATTAGAAATCACCCTGCCCACCTCTCTCATGTCCCAGTAGTTACACCGAGGCCCAGAGAGGAGCGACTTGCCAAAGATGCACAGTCACTCACAGCAGGACGAGAAACTGAGACTGTTTTGAACTGAAGTATAGTTGAAATGTTGTGTTAGTTCCAGGAGTACAGGAAAGTGGTTCAGACCTACGTACCCCAGGTGGCACTATGATAAAGAACCCACCTCCCAGTGCAGAAGACTTCAGAGATGCTGGTTCGATCCCTGGCTCAGGAAGATCCCCTGGAGGAGGGCATGGCAACCCACTCCAGTTTTCTTGCCTGGAAAATTCCAGGGACAGAGGAGCCTGGTGGGCTTCAGTCCATGGGGATCGTAAAGAATCAGACGTGACGGAGCACACACACGCACGCAATGCCTTATTGCTTCTCCACCATCCTTCTTCCCTTCAGACTCCGCCGAGTCTCATAGTCTGCGGGGTAAACATCTCCACCCGGCTGACTCTGGGCTTGTGACTTGCTTTGATGAATGGGATGCGAGTGGAGGCACCGTGGGTGGGAGCTGAAGCCTGCCTGCGTGGTTTAGCTCGGTGGCTTGTGCCTCCGCCATCTGCCACGAGGCTGCGATCCCAGAACTGGAGACACGTGGAGCAGATCTGAACACAGTCCGCAGCCTGAAGCAGGGCTGCCACCCTACCTACAAACAAATCTGTGAGTGAGGCCTGTGAACGCCGCTTGTTGCAAGCTGGAAGCTGTGCCACAGCAGAAAGGTGACTAACACAGTTACTCCAACTCTCCTCCTCTTCTGCTAGTCATCAGGGGCCACCTCAAGTTCATAGAGGGACAGAGAAGAAGGGCCCGCAGAGGCTGATAAGGCTGAGAGCTGGCTCTATCCTTCCGAAGCAACCCTCACAAGCCTCACTGCAGAGGCTAAAGGTGGTCCACCCCACCTGCTCCATTTTCTTCTGTGTGTTCCTAATGCAGGATACCTAATGCATCAGTCAGGACAGATTAACTGCTGCCTCAAACACCCCCGAATCTCAGTGGCTTGCCATAGTGCACGAGTGAGATCACGTCACGAGCCAACATGGTGGTACAGTTGGGAGTTCCGCTTCAGAGATTCAGGATCCATCTATCTAGTGTCCTTGTCATTCTCTAGAGCCTTGGAGCCCTCTCATGGATCCACTTCACTCAGCCAGATGCTGAGCAAAAGACATCACGTAGAAGGCCTCGGAAGTGACTTTCGGGGTTGGATCTGGAAGTGGCATGCATCGCTTCCACCCACATTTCATTGACCCCATTGATCTGCAGGTGAGTTGAGACAAGGTAAAAACAAACAAACAAACAAAAAACAGTGGTTGAACCATGCCAGGATTAAAAGGAGAAACATAGGTATTGGGGAACAACCAGTCTTTGCCACAGCTATAGTGTAACCCTCTCTCCGTACCAAACTGGTCTCTCCTCTCTGGCCAAGGCAGCAATAACCCTATAAAAATTCCCTGTGGTTAACTTCTCAAGGATCAAAAAGTTTCTCTAAGTATCACCTACAGTTGGATTTCTGCCTCTCTTTTAGATGTCTCAGTTCCTGCTGCCTCAGATCTAAAACCCTCTGTAGCTAGACTCTTCAAGGGGACTTGTTATATGGTCTGTCTGACTCTGGTTGGTTCCACACCAGGAAACTTCTTCTTGGGTCCACCTCATCTTGTTTTCTTCTCCAGACACTATAGCCACTCCTCAACTTGATCAAACTTCCAAGATACCCTTCTCTGGCCACTGCAAGAGGAAAATCTCGCATTTAACCTGAACACTGGAAGTTATTTTGAGCTATTGACCAGGGGTGTAATCGTTACAGTGATAGTAAGAATTGAAGAAGAGTCATTTAAATACAATGGAATATTACTCAGCCGTAAACAAGATGGACATAATGCCATTTGCATCAACATAAATGGACCTAGAGGTTGTTACACTGAGTGAATTGTCAGATAGAGAAGACAAATATAATATGATATCACTTATACGTAGAATCTAAAAAAAGGGTACAAATGACTTATCTGCAAAACAGAGTTATAGATGTAGGAAACAAAGAGTCATTTAGCTGGATGAATTAGAATGGACTGAAAGAGGGCTTCCCTGGTGGCTCAGTGGTAAAGAATCTGCCTGTCAGTGCAGGAGATGAAGGTTTGATCCTTGGTCGGGGAGGATCCCATGTGCTGTGGAGCAGCTAAACCCATGAACCACAGTAACTGAATCTGTGCTCTAGAGCCTGGGGACCACACTGCTAAAGCCCGTGTGCCCTAGAGCCCTGCTCCAAAACAAGAAGCCAGCACAGTGAGAAGCCTGCACACCGCAGCTAGAGACCAGTGCAGCAGAGAAGACCCAGCACAACCAAAAACGAATAAATAAATAATTTTTTTTAAAGATTGGACTGAAAGAGATGGAGTCTGGGAAGATGAAGAAATGAGGAGATGGTTGCCATCACCAGGAGACGGATGTCAAGGGTCTGCACTGAAGCTGAGCTTAGAGGGATGAAGAGAGAGGAGGCGTTCAAGGGTTGGTGGGAAGGCAGAGCCAATACTTGGAGGGACATCTGGCTTCGGAGAGGGAGAGAGGAGGAGGCGGGCTACATCCCAGCTTCCTAGCCCTGGGCTGGCAGCGCACTTCCCAGTGCCTCTGATTACCTGAACCCACCTGCTGGCCTCCCTCAACTCAGCCCCACCATGTGGCAAGACTGCCCGGCCCTTCCAATCTATTTGGAAGGAACGTGGAGTTACATTTAATTAAAAGTATCTACACAGAAACGAGATTAATTAAGTCTCTTTTACCCAGGAGCCCTCTCTTTGTGTTCACTTAAATGAGGTTTTAAATGTTGTCTCAATGTTATATCTGGGCAAGATTTCTCCAGACAACACTTCGCATGGTTCCGAGACTCCCGCCTAGCTGCCTGGAAATTACTTAGTGATGAGAACAATCCAAGGACAGTCTTCTTCCCCTCCTCATTCAGCTGAGCTCCAGGCAGGTGGAGACCTTGGGCCACAGCAAGTGGAGTTTTATAATGAAACGGAGGGAAGTTCTCTCAGACAGGAGCTGCCTCCCAAGGCCACCTGTGGATGCAGAACAGGTGGCCTGGGACGGTGTTTTGAGTCCTGTTTATGGAATGCTCACCTGATCAGAAGTTTTTCTGAAGGCAGACATGCAGATATGGCCTCTCAGAACCGACTGGCAGAGGCAGCGCCGCCTACAGGCAAAGTGTCTCTTGTAGCCAGAATGTCAGTACAGCCCAGGGAGGGAGGCGGGAGCCAGGCTGAGTGACAACCAGCCCCACCCCAACCGCTCTCACCATCCCTCGGGCTGCTTTCCTTTGCCCTGGTATCTTAAAATTCATTTTCCAGAAAAAGTTCGTGGGCTGGGCTGTTCTCAGGAGGTTTGCGCGGAAACCTGGAGATACGAAGTGTATCACAGGCATCCGCCATCACCCAGAAGAATCGTATGAACTCACAGCGAGGCAGTGTGCAGACGGGAACAGGCGCAGCTACCATCACTGCCTTGGCCCCACAGCAAATCTTCCCTAACAACCAGCCCCAAGGCCAAGGGAAGCTTGTCTATATAAGAACCAGCCCTCAATTCATCCTTGAATCATCCTCATTAGAGCAAAGGTCTCTACATAACCAGACCATCTCTGCCTGAGTTCTACCACGAAAACACAAAGGAGGTTTCCCTCTATTGGGTCAGATGGTGCCTCTTGCAGTGAAAATTTTAACTACTTGGTTTTATTTGGACTGCCCAGATTTGGATGATTTATTAATTTAATTTGAAAAGCATTCATTGAGCCTATTAAAAAGTGTGAGGTGTGCTAGATGCTAATATTAGGAGAGCAGTGAGTCAAATGCACCATTCTTGGGCTTAAGGAACGTCCAGCCTCTAACAATGAGCAGCCAGCATCAGGGAGCAGATGCTAGGACAGGACCGGCTCAGACACCGCCTGAGCAGGGAGGAGGGGCATCAGCTCTGACCTGGGGTGTGGGACCTTGGGGGATCTCCCANTAATATTAGGAGAGCAGTGAGTCAAATGCACCATTCTTGGGCTTAAGGAACGTCCAGCCTCTAACAATGAGCAGCCAGCATCAGGGAGCAGATGCTAGGACAGGACCGGCTCAGACACCGCCTGAGCAGGGAGGAGGGGCATCAGCTCTGACCTGGGGTGTGGGACCTTGGGGGATCTCCCAGGAAAAGTGTATATCAACTCCTAAAATATGAGTGGGGATGGTCCAGAAGGAGGGGGCAGTCCAAAAGCGTGACACCTACTCCCTTTGGCTGGGCCATGGTGGGGGTGGGGGCGAAAGGACCTGGAGGGGCATGACATGGGGCAAAACCCAGAGGAGGAAGGCAGCAACCTGGCTCTCTACCACTTACTGTAGAGCCCACGGCTTCCTCAACTGGAAAGTGTAGGAAATGATTCATTAGGCATTTCAAAGTGCTTTGTAAGAATCAGATGGAACAATTCCAGAGCCCAGTCCATGCTACGTTCTCCAGAAATCTGAATTTCCCTCCTGGCCTCCTGTTCTGTCTGCTGAAATGCGTGATTGTAGTCAGACATGTTAGCTCCAGCAAGAGAACCAACTCTGGCAGATTTAGCAAAAAATGAATTTATTTAAAAGATGTCCAGGGGTTCCCAGTTTTCAGGAAGGTCATCAGGAAGACCAGGCTTGGAAATGGATGACTGTGCAGCCACAGAACTAGAAACTAAAGGGATGCCTGGCCCTCCTTGGAGGGACCAGCATCATCACCAGGTTCATAAACCTCCTCACCCGAATCTCCCTTGTTCTGTCTTTGACACTGGGCGGATCAGTCTAAGGTGGGAGGACCAGATTGGCCCACTGGAGGACACATGCCCACCCTGCTTGGAAAGCAAGAGCTAGAATTGTCCCCTTTTTTTAGAGAAGAGCGTGATCTGTGTCCCAGCAAGACTCAGAATGTGGGGACTGCCCATCCTACCAGCAAAGTACTCAGATGCCTCTGACCGCTACCACCCACCCCGGAAACAAAGAAACCACACGCATCACAGCTGTCCACCGCCCATCCTGTCTCCCATGGCGCCCCCTTCTGCACTGCCCATGGGATGACCCAGCAGCAGGCATCTTCCTTGCACTTGCAGCGGGCACACTCCCCAGGGAGGGTACCCAGAGCATGGACCCCAAGGAGGGTGGAGTTCTCCAGCTCAGAGATCCTGCCTGTCACTGTTTCCCCTTTCCCAGCTCACTCCAGAGCCCCAGGCCCCTATTGATATGGTGAGCATGAGCTTCCAGTAGCCAAAGATTAATTGGTGGGGGATTGGGAGATTTCTCTTCCATAACAATGGGCTTTTCAGCTTGTACTAATGAGATGCCAATTAGGATATTTACATTTGGGGTTTTGCCCACTTTCCCAGAGGTGGGCCAGAGGGTTTGTAGTTTGTTGTTTAGTCCGTGTGACTCTTTGGAACCCCATGGACTGTAGCCCACCAGGCTCTTCTGTCCTGAGATTTCAAAGGCAGGAATACTCAAGTGGGTTGCCACTTCCTTCTCCAGAGGGTCTTCCAAATCCAGGGATCAAACCCACGTTTGCTGCGTTAGCAGGTGGATTCTTTACCACTGAGCCACTGGGAAAGCCCAGGTCAGAGGGTAGAGTGCTCCTAACTGGGCTGTTCAGGATTGGACATGGGGTGGTCCTAGGATAGCTGAGACTTCCCTGGGACCCTGGGAGTTTGGGGGAAGCTGGGCCCCCTCCCACTCCATTTTTTTTTTTAGCTTAGTTCCAACTCCTTGGAGTAGCTTCAGACAGTGTCTTATTACATAGGCCAAATGCTGTTTCAGAAAAAAAACGAAAAGACACGGAGAAAGAAAAACTCCATTAGACACAAGAAACCAATTCTTTTTTATTTTCACTCTTCTCTTTATTGCCCCTACCTCCTCCTTGAGATCACATCTAATGTCACCCTCACCGTCCCCCCCGGACATCTGGCACTTGGTCACTGAACCTGCCTGGACGTGGTCACTTCCATCCTCAAAACAGGAGGAAAATGCCTGGACTGTAGAGCGTGTTGCTTTACACCAGTAGTATGCCTAAAGCAAAGGGTCTCAGAGGCCCTTGGGGGAACATGCTGTCCATGCCGTGCTCGGTCCTCTTCCTGGGCCCTCTGTGGAGAAGCCAGGGCATTTTCCAAGCTGTGCTAGAAGCTTGATGAACTCAGGAATTAAGGTGCATCTGTCAGAGGCAGGTACTTCATCAAGCACTGTCCTGTTCCCTTGGCTAATTGTTTCAAGTCTGTGTCTCTTTCTTCCTGAGCCAGCCCGTGAGCATCTTGAGGCTATGGACCACTGCTTCCAATTCTCTGTGAAGTTCTGAGCACCTCACCAACGGCTCATTTTATATCAACTGATTGGCTAAGCTCAGCATCATCTCCGTAGGCCTGACCCTCCCGGGGCAGGAGTCCTTCTCCAGGGCATTTTCCACAGGGGAAAATGCAGGATAATGTCTCCCATCTTAGAATCCTTAATCACTTTTTCCAAATAAGGACACATTCACGGCTTCCACAGTTAAGACCCAGTATCTTTGGGGGTCACTATTCACCTCCCATGATCTTGCACGGGTGTCCAAATGTCCTACATCAGACACTCTGAGTCTTGTTTATCCCTCTGTGATACAGGAACAATTTTTATGGATCTGCTGGTGTCTTCACGGAGTGGTGGTGAGGACTGAGAGGTAATATATATATTGAAAGTATTTTCTAAGCTGTAAAGCCCCACACAAATGCAAGACAATATTATTGCACTGGGAGAGTGGCAAGTTCAGCACTTGAGAAAACTATCAGATTTTAAAACATGTGAGGGAACGGGAAACCAATGTTATTCCAAAACCTCATTTACACCCACACCAAAGCCTCCCTCTCTGCCTACTTTGACTCTCCCCGGTGGCTACAGGGGTGTGACAGAGGCCTGTCTTGGGGGTGGCTTTGTGGCCTGAAAACAAATCATTCTTCACAGCTTGCTCCCAAGTCCAATAAGCCAGAAGGAATTGGTAGAGAGATTTAACGATATGTATTTCAAGAAAAAGATGAAAATGTGTCTACTTTTAGGAGACGCAGTAAAAATGCATCAGCCCCACAATAAACTTTACAGTGAAGATGCATAGAGGAGAAACATAATGCAGTCAGGACAGTAATGTCTCATTTATAGGGAAATCCTCTCAGAGATTGATTAGAATTTGCCCTCCACCCAGGCCCTATCCACAGCCTGAAACTTCTGGGTTCTTACCCCTCCAGCTACCTCCAGCCTCTGCAGGGAGCCTGTTGGCTCAAAGGCGCCTTGGCCCTTGGTCTCCCTTTGAAGTCCCCATGAGATATTCAGGTTGGTATCTCACTGGCCATCCAGTGGCTAAGACTCTGAGCTCCCGATACAGGGGTCTTGGGTTCTATCCCTGGTCAAGGAACTAGATCCCACATGCTGCAATAAGTAAATATGTGTTTTCAAGATATTCAAAAAAGAGTTTGCAGACCAATTACACTAGAGACATGATAGCCCCCAGAACCTATCTAGCTGGCTTCCTGGTTCTTATGTGTGTGCGCTCAGTCGCTTCACTCGTGTCCCACTCTTCTGCACCTCCATGGACTGTAGCCCACCAGGCTTCTCTGTGCATGGGATACTCCAGGCAAGAATACTGCATTGGGTATTACTGCATTGGGAATACTGGTAATATTGCCTTGGGAAGATCCAGGGGATCTTCCCAGCCCAGAGACTGAACCAGTATCTCCTGTGTCTCCGGCACAGCAGGTGGATTCTTTACCTACTGAGCCACCTGGGAAGCCTTATAGTAAAGCTATTCTTTAAAACAAAGCTTAATTGATCATAGCCAGGCTACTTCTGTCTGTGAATGCAATGGTGCTCTAATAAGAGAGTTCAATAATTACCACTGAGATCATAAGGCCTGCAAGTCTAAAATGTATATTATTTAGCCTTTACAGAAAAATTTTGTCTACGCCTGGCTGAAACCATTAGGTTATAAGTTGTCTTTAGGCAAAACTGCCCGTAAAGCTGATTACAGGACAAGAGCTAATATTTTTTGAGCCTTATTCTGTGCCACTCATGGTGCCATGCCCACGGGAATGTTACCTGNACTGAGATCATAAGGCCTGCAAGTCTAAAATGTATATTATTTAGCCTTTACAGAAAAATTTTGTCTACGCCCGGCTGAAACCATTAGGTTATAAGTTGTCTTTAGGCAAAACTGCCCGTAAAGCTGATTACAGGACACAGCTAATATTTTTTGAGCCTTATTCTGTGCCACTCATGCTGCCTGCCCACGGGAATGTTACCTGGTCTAATTCTCACAAGCAGTCCTATGAAGGAGATAATACTACTTGTATAGATGGATGAGAAAACTGAGGCTCAGGGAAGTGAAACAACTAACTCAAGGTCTCAACAGCGAGAAACTGTCAGAAGGGGATTCCCAGCCATGTCTGTCTGACTCACAGACCTCGCTCTGGCTGTCACTGTTTCCAGGTGGGCGATTCCAAAACCCTCTTCCGGTCTTCAGCACCTTCCCAGTTGTTTAGTTCAGTTCAGTTCAGTCACTCAGTGGTGTCTGACTCTTCGCGACCCCATGGACTGCAGCACGCCAGGCCTCCCTGTCCATCACCAGCTCCCAGAGTTACTCAAACTCACGTCCATCAAGTCAGTGATACCATCCAACCATCTCATCCTCTGTTGTCCCCTTCTCCTCCCGCCTTCCATCTTTCCCAGAATCGGGGTCTTTTCAAGTGAGTCAGTTCTTCACATCAGGTAGCCAAAGCATTAGAGCTTCAGCTTACTTTCTGTGTCTAATCCCCCATCATTAGCCTGCACACCATGGTCCCTCTGCTAAGGAGTGGAGGAAAGGAACTCTTCCTTCCCCTTCCCACCCTCTGCTCCCCACCCCTGTCCACATGCACGCTCCCACCAGCCCAGCTGATTATGCACCCCTTTTCTGCAGGACCCCATCTGGCTGTCTTCCCTGCCTGCCCCACTCCCGGGTGCGTTTCTGACTGCTCTGGAGCCTCCAGTCCGCGAGCAGCGCAGAGGGGGCGCTGGCAGAGCCCTGGGAAGGGAGGCATTTGCATTCCACTTCCCGGGGCTGTTCTGATCTTTACCTGCAATTCTTCTGACAAATCCTTATCAGCGATGCCCATGGCGAAGTCTGTGGTGACTTTGTTCATTCTTATTAGCTCTGCGCAGATTAGCTCTTCACAGCGCTTGGCTGGTTCATACCGATTCCTGATAAATGTTTTGACTGATTTTCCTGACTTGGGAGCGGCTGGGGACTGGAGCTGGGGTGGAGGTGGAGGACCGCAAGGAGAGGGGTGCTGGCAAAGGGAAGGAGAGAAAATTGTGGCCAGGATTACATCTGGGCTATAAAATATTCATCACATGCCTGCGAGAGCAGTGTCAGCCCGGCTTCCCCAGGAACAGCTCCCTCCACCCAGGTAGCGCTTTGAAATGCACCAGCCCAGGCGGGCTGCTCCCAGCCAGAGAGGCTTCTGAGAGAAGAGGGCAGAGAAAGCTAAAAGAAAGGAAGAACACGCCGGCTCACTTGGGCTTTCCTGTCCTCCTCCGTCCCTCCTTTCTCATCTGCTCTTCCAGAACAGCTTTTGATGGCAGAATATTGATGTTCCAAGTGGGCTTCCCTGGGCCCTCTGCTGAGTTCCCCCTTCTCCCTCACCTACAAGAAGCCCTCCCAAGAATTCCAGTCCCCCTCTACTTCCCCGTTCCATGAGCTCCTCCAGCTCCCCTCGTTGAAGACTTGAGACCCTGCTGATTAACAGTGTTCCGTCACTATTTCCTGCCTTTTCCCAACTCGGTGGGAGTCTGCCTAAAGGCTTACACTCCCACCTCCCCCCAAGTTTCTAGCATAGGACTGGACACCTGGAAGCTGCTTGAAGCATCTTTGCTGAATTAGATATGCCCTTTTCCCTTGGCAGGGCCAACAGACACCACTGACCATGCTGTACCAGTGCAGACATTGCTAAATGATTTCTACATGCTTTCTTCCTAAACCTAGGTGAAGAGTTCCAGTTTTCCTTAACACAAGGCTCTAAGCAACCGCTTCTAATCAAATGAAATTAAGTAGATTTAAAAGAAAATTGCCATCCAGGTTTTCAGATACCACCCCCCATAAGTTTCTTGCAATTAGGCACTACCTTTATATTCTAAGAACTTAGCACTGTGCCCATACAAGATAGGTGTTCCATACATATCTGGAGATGAAATAGATGACTGTTCCCCTGTTTAGACACGTGAGTGTGCATTCTAACCCATCCCTGGACCTGTGTGCGTGCTAAGTCGCTTCAGTCATGTCTGACTCTTTGCAACCCTATGAACAGTAACCCATCGGGCTCCTCTGTCCATGGGATTCTCCAGGCAAGAATACTGAAGTGGGTTGCTATGCCCTCCTCCAGGGGATTTTTCTGACCCAGGGGTCAAACCCACATTCTTAAGTCTTCTGCACTGGCAGATGGGTTCTTTATCACTAGCACCACCTCCCTGGAACTACAAAAGAAAGCTATTTTGGAACTTTTTGTAAGTATCTGGTCAAGGCTTATCCTCTAAAAGTCCTTTCATGTATCTAACCCAAATTCCTCATGCTGCAGGGTAAGTACATTCCTGGGCTTCTCTCCCATGGGAGAGAAAAGTCAGATGCTTTGAGAAGTGACATCCTTGCTCACTGCCTTTTGCCACTGCCCGGAAGTTTAAACGCTGGGGCCCAGTGCCTCACTGGAAAAACCCAGCCCATGTCAACCACATGCTTGCTCACTCTAGCCTCCTGGAAGATGACCCCCCCCTGCACCCCAGAGTCTTGGAGGCCCTCTCTTGCTGCAGCCAAGTTTACTCATTAGCCTTTTGCCAGATTTATCTTCTCCCCGGTAGTCTGCAGGGCTTTGATTTGTCCTCCTGTCAAAAGGACTAATGTTGATGGCAGCGCCCCCCGGGGGCATCGGGCTCTCCAGCCTCCTGCCAGAGGCCTCAAGGAAAATGGATGAGCAACTGACCTGCAAAATAAATACCAGGCTTCCCAGTTCTGATAAAGATTAAATATTGGAGGAGTCATTTCAAATGAATATATAAACGCACACGGAAGAAGCCTTTTAGACACCGACAGAGTGAAATACAGGCAAACAAAGAGAGATGTCTTCGGGGGAAGTTCAGTGGCAGGGACGTTGGAGGCTCAGAAAGCAATCTGCCCACAAATACCCCTGCTGCAGGAAAGAGTCCAAGACCGTCATCCCGCTTCCCTCCCCCTTCCCCACCCAGATCGCAAAGCAAGGAAGAGAAAGTGCTAAGCTCCAAAAAGCCGCCTGCCAGCATGATGCTGAAGTCAGCTGTGCCTCCGCTGGCCCATCCAACCAAGGGAGAAGCCCCATTACTCAGCACCATCTGCCTTGGGCATGGGGCAGCCAAGAGCCAGGATTACTGGCGGGGCTGGGGCTCTGGACCCCAGAGGAGAGAGGCGCTGGGGAAGAGCAAGGTCAGGCATTGCTGAGACAGAACGGGGAACTGGGAGAGAAGCCAGATGACAGCAGATGGAGCCAGTGTTCCTTGAGCCTGGGGCAGAATGCTGTTTCTGGTCAGAAATACGTACAGATTGATTGAGCATCCTGAAACCCCAGATAACCAGAATTCCATTGCTAGAGAGGAAGGTTGGGATCCTCTAGGATCAAAGCTGGAAGGGAGGGACCTCCCTTGTGGTCCAGTGGTTAAGAAGCTGCTTTCACGTGCCGGGGACATGGGTTTGATTCCTGGTTGGGGATTTAAGACTCCAGATGCAGCGAAGCAACTAAACCCACAAGCTACAACTGGAGAGAAGCCAGCACGGCACAATGAAAGATCCTGCATGCCACAACAAAGATCGCATGTGCCGCAACTGAGACCCGAGGCCGCCAAAAATAAATAACTGAATACGTTTGTTTTGCTTCTAAGTTGGAAGGGAACAAGCAGGAAGATGGAACAAGAGGAGAGAAGCAGCCTCAATCTGTCTGGCGCCTACAGTGCCAGGCCTTTTGCACTCATGCCCACTTCCTCCTCCCGACAGCCCTGGGAGACTGGTATCAGCATCCACACTTTGCAGAGAGGAGGCCGAGGCTGTAGGAGTGGATGACCATGAGGCGGCATGCAGAGAGGAGGCGGCTCACTGCCTGAGCGCTTCACTCTGGCCTGGGCACTGTGCAGATTCTTCCTCCAGTTCAGTGATTCCCCACAACCTGGCTGTGGCAACCAACAACCACATTTTTACAGAGTAGGCAGCTGGGACTCAGTGAGGTCCAGAGTATGCAGTCTCCAAGCAGAAGTCTCAATTGTGTCCAGCTCCAAATTCCAATTATCTTTCTAACAGGGGTGATGTATAGACAGCCCTAAGGGAATAAGGAGGTATAGTGCCACTGAGTTTTAGGTGGCGTTTCCCACTTGGTTTGAGCCATAGAAACTGAGCCTTAAATGGGTTGGTATGTGGGAGCAATGGGGGTGAGGACCAGCTCTCCTCACCCTCCTTTTCAAGCAATGGAAAGAGCCCAGCCAGCCTCCAGGGCTCTAACTGTCCTGAGCGGTCCCCGGGTGGTGGGACTCGGGGCCCAAAGCCTTGGGCTCCTCAGCTCCACTTGCTTTCTGCTCAGGCCTCCCCCTTAGAGCTGCCACTGCCTTCAGAGAGTGACGAGCCTGCTTTTGGGTCCCTAGTGACCCTGCAGGGCTCAGGCCGGCCAGGTTTACTTGCCTGGCAATCACAGGAGAGAAGGTCTATTGAGTCAGGGAAGAATGAAGTGTCCAGAACAATTCCCATCTCCTGGCCTTCACTCCCTCCATATTACTGTGTAACTGTTTCCTAGGGCACCCGGGCATTTAGCAAGTGTATTTTGCATCAGTCCAGCAGTTTCTGATATTGATTCTCCCGGGGCTTTCTGTGTCTTCTGTGCAGACATCACCTCTCCTGGCTACAAGAAGTCAGCAGCAGGGGCCGTCTGAAACCAGCCCTGCTTCCTTGTGGGACAGACTCATGCCAAGCCGGACTCTCCCAGAGCAAGGCCTTGGGGCTCTCATGGAGGGCCAGGACCTTTGATGACAGACTTGCATTGTTCCCAAGAGCTATGGCTACAGATATGCTCAGGCACATTTTGCAAAGGCTGAAGCCGAGTCACACAATGCATACTTGACCTGCCCTATTAGGATGCTGCCTACTGATTGCCACTTCCATTTCTTAGCTTTTATTTTCCCATTCTTCTCTCCATCTCCCCTTTAAAAAAAAAAAAGCAAAACTGCCCCCAGTTTTTTCCCCATGCTTTGGCCCAAGGTGACATTCAAAATATTTAGCATCCTCTAAGGTGAGGGCACCAACCAAGCAGAACAAATGCCTTAAGGCTCAGCGTGGTCTTGAAAGGCCCCTGTTGTGCCAGGTTAACCCTTTAGTGTCTAGGCCTGGAATTAATATCCTATGGTATGTTGGCTATACCTCAGTATGAAAAAATTTTTAAAGGAAAAAAAGACCAAGAGTGTGAACTCTTTCTAGTCCCATGAGGTTTCAAGGGACAGACAAGAGCAAGAGGGGTGGGTGCAAGCCTCAGGGCAGTAAGTCAACCGTCATTTCAATACCTCCTCAACTCCCACAATCCTATTGCTCCTCTGTCGGCCCCACCTGAGAACCAGTTCCAATCACGTCCATTTCAGTCACTCCATCCTCCACCCTCTCCCTCTCTCTTTCCCTCCTCTCTTCTATCATCCACCATTCTCCTTATTTTTTTTAAATATAAAGATGAAAGCAAGAGGCAGCTTCCTTCCAATAATTTGAGATCCCCCGCACAGGATGAGGTCACGCCAGGATTTGCGGGTGAACAAAAGGGAAAGTTAGAAGAGGCTGAAAATTACCGCATGCCTATTAAAAATCAGCCGGGTTGAAGCAGTCCTGACTAGCAGACAGGGCCTGCAGCCCCAGGGAAGTGGTACTTAAGGGAATTTGCAATTAAGAGAAGCTTGGAGCCCTGCCACAGACTGCTTCTCTTGCCTTTATTTATTTATTTAAAAAAAAAAATCACGGTGCAGGGACCTAAATGGAAGATGACAATAATGTAAGGTGACAGATGCCGGTCTGGCAGAAAACACCAGGAAGACCAAGCCACTTACCTGTAGCATCCGCACAGAGGCCACGTGCTCCGCTCTCCGTCTCGGTCGAGAAGGCAGAGTCTTGGTGGCTGTCCAGGGACAGCTGTCCAAATTCCCGAGAACCAGGCTCAGCAACCAGGTCCTTCCAGCTCGCCCTGGGTAAGCATGGGCATCTGCAGGCAGGAGCCCCAACCCCAGTGGGCATGCCCGCTCCAGAAACCCTGCCCATCCAGCTGTCCAGCGGGGGTGGGAGCTGCCACTGCCACCCCCAACCCCCCAATGCCAGCCTTTCCAGGGAATTGGCAGCTCAGTCTGCCAGAAGTCACATAAATCTTTGAAGAAGGCTCATTTCTGTTTTCAGAAGCAATTGACACAGGGGCCTAGGAGGGACAGATTGTTGCTAAGGGCTGGGACACTCAGGAGAAAGAGGGGCTGCTTCTGATGCTGTCTTTATGAGTCAACGGTCACTCTATTAGGGATTTTCAGCTTGCTGTGTAGCAGAATCATTTGGGAGCATTTACAGAATTATAGCAGGAAGAGTGCCTGGAGAAGGAAATGGCAACCCACTCCAGGATGCTTGCCTGGGAAATCCCATGGACACAGGAGCCTAGTGGGCTACAGTCCATGGGGTTGCAAAGAGTCGGGCATGACTTAGCGACTAAATAGCAACAACAATAGAATTATAGAATCCTAGGATCCACCTTCAGATATCTTGATTTAGAGGAGCCAGGGTAGGACCTGTGGAGCTGTGTGTTTGTTTTTTCAAAGCTCCCCAAATGTGTGTGATGTGTGAGCAGCTTTGAGAACCAGGGGGCCCATATGACAGGATTTGGAGGCCTTCTCTCCCTAAGAGCCCCCAATTTAGCAGGTTTGCCCCAATGCCTCCTTCTCTGGGGTAACACTTGGTCAAGGTGGAGATACCGTGAAGCTTTGATTAGCCTTCTACATTCTTTCCACCGTGGCTTCTAGCTGAAGCTGCCATTGCTGGGGAAAGATTGTGTGTGTGTGCATGCACGCGCGTGTATGTGTGTGTATGTAGGTCATCATGTGCATATCGGGGAGAAGGGATCACCCACAACGGATGGAGCAGGACGCTGGCTCAAGCTTGTCTCCCTCGGCTCTGGGGCACCCTGGCCTCCCTGGCACGCTTCACTGTCACTCCTTAGCCCAGTTTGATCACCTGCCCAAGACGGTGATTGTCTCCCTCTGGACCATGTCCAGTCACTTTCCTGGCATCAATTTTTAAGACTTAATCCCAGCCATAGCCCCATATAGCACTTTATGGCTTACAAAGTAGTTTTCACATGCCTCATTTCACTTCCTCTTTACGGCATCGGCTACAGACTGAAGGTTTGTGCCCCTCCCCAAATTCATCTTTTGAGCTCCCAACCCCAGATGTGATGGTATCAGAGGAGGAGTCTTGGGGAAGTGATTAGATCCTGAGGGTGGAGCCCTCAGAAATGGGACAGGTGCCCTCATAAAAGAAGCCCCAGAAGCTCCCACAGCCCTCTTGCCATGTGAGGACATAGCCGAAAGCCTTCATCTATGAAGCTGGGAAAGGAGTATAACAGGGCCTTATATCGTCACCCTGCTTATTTAACTTATATACAGAGTACATCATGGGAAATGCCAGGCTGGAGGAATCGCAGGCTGGAATCAAGATTGCTGGGAGAAACGTCAACAACCTCAGATCTGCGGATACTACCACTCTAACGGCAGAAAGTGAAGAGGAACTAAAGAGCCTCTTGATGAGGGTGAAAGAGGAGAGTGAAAAAACTGGCTTAAAACTCAACATTCAAAAAACTAAGACCATGGCACCCAGTCCTATCACTTCGTGGCAAATAGAAGGAGAAAAAGTGGAAGCAGTGACAGACTTTATTTTCTTGGGCTCCAAAATCACTGTGGATGGTGACTGCAGCCATGAAATTAAAACACACTGGCTCCTTGGAAGGAAAGCTATGACAAACCTAGAGAGCATATTGAAAAGCAGAGATATCGCTTTGCCAACGAAGGTCCGTATAGTCAAAGCCATGGTTTTTCCAGTAGTCTTGTACAATGTGAGTGTGGCACCATAAAGAAGGCTGAGCACTGAAGAATTGGTGCTTTTAAATGGTGGTGCTGGAGAAGACTCTTGAGAGTCCCTTGGACTGCAAAGAGATCAAACCAGTCAGTCCTAAAGGAAATCAACTCTGAATACTCATTGGAAGGATGGATGCTGAAGCTGAAGCTCCAATACTTGGCCACCTGATGCGAAGAGCTAACTCAGTGGAAAAGACCCTGATGCTGGGAAAGATTGAAGACAAAAGAAGGGGGTGGCAGAGGATGAGATGGTTAGATAGCATCACCATCTCAATACACATGAATTTTAGCAAACTCTGGAGACAGTGAAGGACAGAGGAGGCTGGTGTGCTGCAGTCCATGGGGTTACAAAGAGTCAGACATGACTTAGCAACTGAACATCATGAACCTGGAAATGGGCCCTTCCCACATAGAATCTGTTTGCACCTTAATCTGAAGGCTTCTGGTCTCCAGAACTGTGATAAATAAATTTGTGTGCTTTAGAAATCACCCAGTCCATGATATTTCGTTAAATCAGATGGCAACTCTGAGACAGCTTGCTTATCTCCACTTCAAGGGTCAAGAAACAGGTTCAGAAAGGACCAGGGACTTGGTCCAGGCACACGCCTGGCCAGGATGAGGCAGAGGGGGCCTGACTTTAGACACCGTGTCCTCTCCGAAGACATGTGTAGACATTTGGTGAGCTGGGCTCAGGGCACCAGCACTCTGCAGGCCCAGGGCCCTGGGTGTATCAGGGTTGGAGGTTGGCATCTACCCACTAAATAACCAGAGTAAGATCTTATGTTTTCTCATGAGAAGACAAGAATCACAGGCACATTCATCTCTTGCCTGGTTCAGAGGAGAGTGGACTCTTGTCAGGATCTGTAGCCCTTAACAAGATTCTCCGCTTGGCTCTTTGGGGCCTGAAACCACGGGGCGCGTGGGGCCATTCTGACATAGTGATGACTCCTGTCGTCCCTGTGGAGACGACACAGGTTCAGGGTCAGGCTGGTGGCTGCCCCGTGCTTCATGATTACAGCTGTTTCCTCCGGGAGCCAAGTCTCGATGGTGGGGCCAGAGCACACCTGTGCAAGTACGCACAGACACACACACAGACACAGACACACACACACACACACCATCATGCCTCCAGAGCTCGGGCACAAGAGCCAAGTCTCGATGGTGGGGCCAGAGCACACCTGTGCAAGTACGCACACACACACACACACACACAGACACACACACACAGACACACACACACCATCATGCCTCCAGAGCTGGGGCACAAGAGCCAAGTCTCGATGGTGGAGCCAGAGCACACCTGTGCAAGTACACACACACACACACACACAGCACACCTGTGCAAGTACACACACACACAGACACACACACACATGCACACACACACAGACACACAGACACACAGACACACAGACACACACACACACACACACACACACACACCATGCCTCCAGAGCTCGGGCACAAGAGCCAAGTCTCGATGGTGGGGCCAGAGCACACCTGTGCAAGTACGCACACACACACACACACACACAGACACACACACACAGACACACACACACCATCATGCCTCCAGAGCTGGGGCACAAGAGCCAAGTCTCGATGGTGGAGCCAGAGCACACCTGTGCAAGTACACACACACACACACACACAGCACACCTGTGCAAGTACACACACACACAGACACACACACACATGCACACACACACAGACACACAGACACACAGACACACAGACACACACACACACACACACACACACACACCATGCCTCCAGAGCTCGGGCACAAGAGCTTGCCCTCACCATAGAGGAGACTACAAAGGCAAAGATGCGGCTCACCTCCCAGGCAGATGCTCAAAGAGACTGGGTTTGGGGACTTCATGTCCCGGGCCTGGGGTTATCGTCCTGGACTGCTGCAGGAGCCTGGCTGAAACACAATGCAGCTGGCTCTGCTGGGAACGAGGGACCCTGGATTCCAAACCACCTCTGTGCCTAGTGAATTATGTGACCTTGCAGTAGCAACTACCCCCTTTTTGTTCAGCTTCCTCACTTGGAAACTGTAGACAAAACATCCTTTCAGGGCCAATGCAGTGAATGTATGACATCTTGAAATCTCTTAAAAAAATAACAGCTCACATCTACCAGCTCTACGTGCTAAGTATTTTGTGCCCATGCTTTCAACGAAGGCTCATAACGAGAAGCAGCTTTTATTAACCATAGTGAGTAGGTGGAAAACAGGTGCAGAGAGGTTAACTCACTGACTCAATATCAGATGACTGTCAAGTGGCCCAATGGGGCTTGAGAGTTTCAGGTCTTGCTTAACCATGGTGCTATACTTTTTTAAACTGCATATGAAAAGAATTTTTTTTAAATAAAAAACACAAATTTCCACTTCACAGAAATGAAATTAGTTTAGGTAAGAAGCAGGAAACTTGTAGTATAATTACATTCAGTGCTATCATTCAAGCAGGACAGTCTCATACATGACAGTTTGCTAAGCTTTTGTTCCAGAAGCTCTTCTTTCAGATTCTATAGTGGATGCTTTTTGCTTTTACACACCAGCAGCCATTCAGTAGGCTTTCTTTGGGGGAAAATATCTCGCTCTCTGTGGAATCACTTGTACCCACGCCTTAGAGGTAGTTGGCTCCATGGGGTGGGTGTGCTGGGTACCCTGGAATAGCCAATTATTTCCCTGGCCAGAATGATGATTTTGGAGATGGTCCTGAGACCTGGGCAGATCCAATGAGACAAAAGACATTCAAATATAATTTTTTAAAATGAACCTATTGAGAACTGTTCTTCTCTGTGTGTGTGTGCCATTGGACTTTGCCAGGCAGGAAGTGAACTTAGAGCTGAGGCCAGTCATCTTGCCACCACCTAAACCCTGCCTGAGAAAGAAGCTGAGATAAAAGGAGAGAGCAGAGGGACTTCCCTTGTAGTCCAGTGGACTTCCCTGGTAGCTCAGATGGTAAAGCGTCTGCCTGCAATGAGGAAGACCCGGGTTCAGTTTCTGGGTTGGGAAGATCCCCTGGAGAAGGAAATGGCAACCCACTCCAGTACTCTTGCCTGGAAAATTCCATGGATGGAGGAGCCTGGTAGGCTACAGTCCATGGGGTTGCAAAGAGTCGGACGTGACTGAGCAACTTCACTTTCACTTTCCAGTGGTTAAGACTTTGCCTTCCAATGCAGGGTGTGCAGGTTCAATCCCTAGTCAGGCAGCTAAGATCCCACATCCCTGGAGGCCAAAAGACCAAAACATAAAATGGAAACAATATTGTAAGAAATTCAATATAAACTTGTTAAAAAGAGAAAGCAGAGCTCCTGGGTGGAAATGCCATACACCCTTGAAGCCAGCCTCTCCTGAAAATCTATCTACCCACTGGAATTTGCAGTTAGAAAAGCCAATAAAGGGCTTCTCCAGTTGCTCAGCAGTAAAGAATCCACCTGCAATCCAGGAGCCTCAGGAGACATGGGCTCAACCCCTGGGTTGGGGAGTTTCCCCTAGAAGAGGGCACGGAACCCTACTCCCATATTCTTGCCTGGAGAATCCCATGGACAGAAAGAGGAGCCTGGAGGGCTACAGTTCAGAGGGCTGCAGAGTTGGACAAGACTTAGCACGCCTGCACACGTGCCAATAAAATCTTTTTCTGATGTTAAGCCTATGGGAGTCTTGTGGTCTGCCACTTACAACCAGAAGAGTCCTAAATGACTGAGAGTAAGCAGTTACTAGAGTCAAGTAGCCTAATTATCTGGCTTCAGCCTCTATCCTGGTGGGAGATGAGCCACTTTCAGAGTGGAATCTCCATTCTAGGAAAGACCACAATCTGCCTGGCATTTCTGAGGATCCACAATCCTCAGAACTGAGGGGTACCTGGGTTTTACCAGATAAGAGAGGCTGCTTCCGGGACCAGTGGAACAACTAGGGTGAGTTGTTCAAAAGCCCAAGAGTTGGTTGTGAGAAGCAGACGGTGACACCCATCATTGCTGCCTGGGGTGGGGAGGGGGCACAGTGCATGTGCGACAGTGCTCTCCCCCCATCAGACCACTACTGGGAAAGGCTAAGGACTGGGGAGCACTGCTGGAAAAAACACTACAATTTATAAATTTATCCATCAGTGTAAATCCATTGTGCCTCACCCCCATTCACATAGTGAAGTCCCAACCCCTAGTACCTCAGAATGTAACTGCATTTGGATTTAGGGCCTTTAAAGAGGCTATTACGGGGAAAGGGGGGTGGATAAATTGGCAGACTGGGATTGACATGTACACACCACTAGAGTTTCCCAGGTGGCGCTAGTGGTAAAGAACCCACCTGCAACGAAGGAGATGTAAGAGGGTGGGGATTCCATCCCTGGGTCTGGAAGATCCCCTGAAGGAGGGCATGGCAACCCACTCCAGTATTCATGGAGAATCCCATGAACAGAAGAGCCTGGTGAGTTATGGTCCATGGGGTTGAAAAGAGTTGGACATGGCTGAAGCAACTTAGCATGCATGCAGCCCAGTATAAGACAAATAACTAATGAGAACCTACTGCATAGCACAGGGAACTCCACTCAGTGTTCTGTGGTGACCTCAAAGGGAGGGAAATCCAAAAAAGGGGGGACATATGTGTACATGTAGTTGGTTCACTTTGCTGTGCAACAGAAACTAACACACCATGGCAAATCCGCTATACTCCTATATATATATATATTTATATATTTTAAAGAGCTCATCATGGTAGCTCAGACTGAGGGCTCAAATAGTAAACAATCCGCCTGCAATGCGGGAGACCTGGGTTCGATCCCTGGATTGGGAAGATCCTCTGGAAAAGGGAACAGCTATCCACTCCAGAATTCTGGCCTGGAGAATTCCATGGACAGAGGAGCCTCGCAGGCTGTGGTCCATGGGTTTGCAAAGAGCTGCACATGACTGAGCGACTTTTACTCACTGTCATGGAAGAACTCATAGGGGCGGGCCTTAGTCCAGCATGGCTGGTGTCATTAGGGAAAGAGGGGATTAGGACACAGACACGCCGAGAAAAGACTCTGTGAGGACAGGGAGAAGGCTGCCATCTACAAACTGAGAGGCCTCAGAAGAAACTGACCCTGCAGACACCTTGACCTTGGACTTCCAGCCTCTAGAACCGTGAGAAAATCTATTTCTGTTGTTTAACTTTCCTGGCGCCCCTCCTTGGCCCTCCCTGTCTGTCATGCTTTGTTATAGCAGCTCTAGCATTCTAATACGATATATAAATTAAGTCATACAATAGTGTCATAAATATGAAAATAAATATATGCTTTAAAATAAAGATGTATATACGTGTGTATGTATGGGTATCTATATATCTATTGGGCTGACCAAAATGTTTGTTTGGATTTTTCTATTGCATCTTGCAGGAAAACCCAAATGAATTGGCTCACTCCAATAGAAATGGCAACCCATTCCAGTATTCTTGCCTGGAGAATCCTATGGACAGAGGAGCCTGGCAGGCTACAGTCCATGAAGTCGCGGAGTCTGACACAACTGAGTGATCACGCAGACACAATATACCTCCATTTCTAGGGCCCTGTCTCTACCTGTGTATGTATGTATAATCTTGCATGAAGCCCCTCCATTGCTTTTCCATTGTCAGAACAGGTCCTAATCCGAGAACTGGGGGCGCTCCTTGCCTCCCCAGTGACCGCCACTCCAGCACTCCCTGCTGACAGCTTCACTGGCACCCCACGCGTGGCCGTCTGGGGGACAGGTCACCCTCCTGGCGCCGCTGTCCCCAACCAGGAGCGCTGGGTTCTCAGCCTGCTCACTCGATGAACTTCCGCTCACCCTGCGGCTGCAGAAGCTTTCATCAGCTTTCGGAGAGAACCGGAGTCACTTCCTCCTCTGCTCCCCCCACCATCTGGCACACACCTCGATTAAGACATTGATTCCATTGTGTGGTAGTTATTCGTGTATCGGTTTGTTTCCTCGCAACAGCGACTCAGTTCCTGAAGGAAGGAGCTGGTTCCTTGTCATCTTGGCAGCGCCGGCCAGGTTTTGGGTGGGAGAGGGATGCTCCTGCCTCCCTGGGCAGCTTGCTTGTGGCGCTGGGGGCCTCAGCCCACGAGCCGCCCCTCCTGTGTTTTTTCCCTCCCCCTCTAGAGGGGGGATCAAAGGCAAATTCGGCGCGCTCCACCCCAGAGCGGCGCCCTGCCGGTGGGACAAACAAAAGCCTCGGGTTCAACGACAGGACGGCCGAGAGCGAATTGCAGGAGCTCTCGACAGCAGATTAGGTATTTAGAGCCAAAGCGCTGTGGCTTTCAGAGATTAAAGGCATTATAGATTTGCTAAACGCGAGGCGAGCCAAAGAATAGGTAGACAGAGCATCCTACCCTTCAGGCAGCCGGGGGTGGGCCTGCGGGGGACGCGCAATCATGCCGGCGTGAACGCGAGACGCGCGGGCTTAATTTTTCATTTGCAATCAAGGCCACGTCCCCCCTTCTCCTAGTTTCAGAAACACCGGTCCTTCCTCGGGCTCCTTTCACAGGCCGAATTGCCGAGAGAAGGGAAAATTATCCAGAGATAATGGTGCTGATTATGGGACAGCAAGTGGCTGCGAAGCGCAGGCGGCGCCTACAGATGAGCAGCGGCGCGGGCCGGGCTGCGATGGATGTGCCGGGCGGGGATGTGCGGGGCGGTGATGCTGGGTCCCCCAGTCCCGCATCTTTGGCGAACTCTCGGGTCCCAGCGTTCAGGCCCTGACCCAGCTGCACTTGGGGATCTCATGTCTCATCCTTGAATGGGGAACACGTTTAGGCTTCATGGAAAGCTCTTTTCTACCCGCCCCCCACTTCAGTTCACCGCCACCCCTCTTTTAGTCCAAGAAAAGAGCAAAGACTGTTCTATAATGGAGAGAACGCAGAGAAGGCAGAGCGCATAGGATTACAGGAGACGGGATCTCAGGAGCTAGACTCGAGGAGTCTGAGGACCTGCATTCTGCTCCCTGCCCCTGCCGCGGGTGCGCCTTCATGCATCTGGGTGGGCAAGTGCCTCTGCACTTCAGAAGCAGGCGTAGGACCCAGTGAATGTCACTGTTCTGCGCTTCGCAGCTGGAAGGAAAACGTCTCTATACTCCTGAAGAAAAATCAGAAGGAGATGAGGTGATTGTCATTCTCTTCTGAAAAGGAGACAAGAGAAAATTAACTTGAGTTGCAGCCCGATGGACTCAGGCTAAACCTAAAAGAAGAATTCTCACCAGAGGGGCATTGTTAAAACATGAAACCGGACCCAACAGGAAGTTTCAAAACTTTTTACTGGGTAGCAGTTTCAAGAATCGCAGTGTGGGCTAGATTCGGCACGTGCTTCTTCTGAGAGGTGAGGGTGGATGGACCCACTGCCCTCTGAGCATCCTGACTCACCGTAATTCAATCTACGAAGTTCCTCGATGCGCTGGGCGCACATCCAGATACTCTGGGAATACTGTTTCATTACCCCTCCATTCAGACCTAGCAGGTGGATGTTTTATCCCTCAAACAAGCATGCAGAATTTGGCGGCTTTGCCAAGGTTACTGCTGGCTGTACATGGGAGTTAAATCTGAAGCCGAGTCTGACTGGTTTCAAAAGTCTCTCTCTCTTGGAGGCCTGCGTCATCTCTTGCTGGAAAAAGGCAGCGGGGAAGGTGGGCAGCGAGGGCTCAGAGGGAGTTTCTATGCAGCCTCGGGTAGGACCTGCTCACAACCGCCCACCACTCAGATGAAGAAACCACATTTCACGGCAAACAGGGGTGACACCTGAGAGGCGCATCCTGCCTACTGCCTTTACTGAGGTGGCTGTAGAGTCCTGGGTGAGGGCTGTGGCCTTAAAGGGGGGGCCCGGTGGACTCCCAGAGGGTGGGAAGCACCCAGCCCAGGACTTCAGAGACTGTGGGCTGACAGCAGCCACCTGTGATCAAATATTCCTTTTGCTTCTTTTTCGGGCTTGCAGAATTGCTCCCACGTGCTTCCTGACAGCACGGAGGAGCAGGTCATTAAGTCCTGGGAGACAGAGGCGGGACCATCAGCCCTGGAAGAATGGGAGGGAAGCTGGGCTCCTAGGCAGCTCCAGAGACCCACTCATAACCCTGGGGGCTCTGAGTGCCTCAGTGGTTGCAAAGACCCATGCCCAGGTCCTGCTACTCAGGCTCCCAGAGGGAAAAAACCCAACTATCCTGCTTCACCTAACCCTCTAGTTCCCATAAGAACACAAGGCTGGAATGCCCTAGCGCTCAATGGGGCTGTCAGGTTGGGGCCCAGAGGCAGGGCAACTAGAAACAGTCTACACTGAGTAAATCCCCACCCACTAACTGCAGGCTCTGTGTGCTTAGGCACATGTAAACTCTTTTATCCTGTTTCTTCACCTGTAAACAATAATAATAATAATACCTGTATCAGGGAGTAAAGAGACAGTTAACTGGAACTTGGCTGCCAGGTTGTCAGCACTGTGTATAGTTCACTGGGATATGGCTGTGACCCCAGTGACTACCACCATACAAAACCACTACTGTGAGCGGATCGGAGAGGAAATGGTACAAATGTAGGAGCAGGAGAAAGAAAGATGAGGTCATTTATTTACTTATTTTTCTTTTTAAGATGATCCCTCCCTACTCATCCAAGACCCTGGAGCCTGTCCCCAGGCTCCATGTGGGATGTGAGAACCCACCCTTGTTTAGAAAAGGGCTTTGCTCTGAAACACAGGCTACAAGGAGATGGAACCAGATGGACAAGAACCACCAACTAACCGGTTCTGGTTTGAGCACTGAAAAAGCCCCCTGTCTCAGGACCCTCCTTTGTCGCTGTTGTTCAGGGCCCCAGTCGTGTCTGACTCTCTGCGACCCCATGGGTGGCAGCAGGCCAGGCCTCCCTGTCCCTCACCATGTCCCGGAGTTTGCCCAAGTTCATGTCCATTGCATCAGTGATGCCATCCAGCCCTCTCATCCTCTGACATCTTCTCCTTCTGTCCTCAGTCTTTCCCAGCATCAGGGACTTTTCCAGTGAAGGACAAAAAGAAACCTCCTTGTTCCCAGGCAAATCTGCAAAGTTGGTCATGCTATACCAAGAACCACCTCCGAGAAGACAGCAGTGGGACCACAAACTCAGTCACACATGCAGCCGCTTAGTGTCCACTGCGCTGGGAGCACAGCATCCCCCCACTCCGTCTCTCCCTCCCCCCCACTCCCTCCCTTCGTTCTTGTGTTTATTTAGCCAAGATTCCCATCTCCCCTTTGGTCCTTAGTACGTTCACACTGGCAGGCACAGACACACCAGGGCCAGCTACAGAGGAGTGAGGGAGCCTGTGGTATTAGCCGGCAGGGCCTGGGGTCCAGAAGGGGGCTCTGCCCACCTGTGTCGCTTTTTAATGCAATAGTTCTTGCTGGGGAAAACAGAGGCAGCAATTTCTTATCAAGTCCAAACTCCCTCTGGGTGGCCCTGGAGACACTGGTGATCAGAGGTGACTGGGGGCGTGGAGAAGGGGGGAGAGCTGGAGCCCCAGCCCCCAGCCCTGTGTCCTGAGGCGGCTGGAGAGCAAGCAAAGGGCCGAAGTGTGGGCAAGAGCGAGTTTGTGTGTGCCTCTGCAAGTAGGCAGGTCTGATGGACCAGATCTTCCAACAGAGCCCTGGCCAACGGTTCTGAGAGGCCGTGTGAGAGTGGAAGAGAGAACAGAGGCGGGAGGCGAGGCAGGAGGTGACCGGATGGGACTCAGAACAGAGGGGTCCCCAGGTTTTGGCCCTTTCTCTTCCCTGACTTTCCCAGGGTTAGGGTCAGGAGGGGCTGGGGCCACACTGTCCAGGCCAGTTCTGACCAGGGACACAGGGCTGCCGCCGGAGAAGGGCGGTGGGAAACCCTCCCCTCCCAGCACACAGCAGGAGCATGGCGGGCTTCCAGCCCTGAGAGAGGGCCTGGGCTGTTCTTCGTCCCCTCTTGGAGACTTGGTGGGTCATAAAGAACAGGGTGAGCACAGCTGGGTGCCTCTCCTCCGAGGTCCTGCCCTGCCTTGCTAATGACAGCCAGAGAAGGCACTCCGGGGGGATGCTTCTGGGATTGCAAGGTTGTCTCCTGCTGCCTGTGTTCCCTGACCTCCTCCTGCACCCCTGGCACCTTTCACAAGCTCTCACCGTGAACCACCGGGCCGGTGGCAGGGGGTGTCCTACCAGCCAGGGCAGTGCTCTGGGCAGGGGCTCCTCTGCTCTCTGACCAGTTAGTAGAGCTGAGCGGCACTGCCTCCTCCCAATCTGGGATGCCACTCAGACTTCTAATGCAAACCTCTCTTTGTAAAGGGAGCCACTGGCAGGCCAGGGACACACAGCAGTGCCANGTGTTCCCTGACCTCCTCCTGCACCCCTGGCACCTTTCACAAGCTCTCACCGTGAACCACCGGGCCGGTGGAAGGGGGTGTCCTACCAGCCAGGGCAGCGCTCTGGGCAGGGGCTCCTCAGCTCTCTGAGCTGAGCGGCACTGCCTCCTCCCAATCTGGGATGCCACTCAAACTTCTAATGCAAATCTCTCTTTGTAAAGGGAGCCACTGGCAGGCCGGGGACGCACAGCAGTGCCGGGCACCCTACAGGCAGCATGCTGGCTCAAAGACCTTTTCTGGTTCCAAAGGCTGGGAAGTTAGGTGTGGCACCCTCAGTTTTGAAAAAGTACAAGCCCATCACGTGTGCCCCTAGAGGCAGGGGTCTGTCCTCGTCCTAGCATCTAATACGGTGGTCCCCAGCCTTNCAGTGCCAGGCACCCTACAGGCAGCATGCTGGCTCAAAGACCTTTTCTGGTTCCAAAGGCTGGGAAGTTAGGTGTGGCACCCTCAGTTTTGAAAAAGTACAAGCCCATCACGTGTGCCCCTAGAGGCAGGGGTCTGTCCTCGTCCTAGCATCTAATACGGTGGTCCCCAGCCTTTTAGGCACCAGGGACCGGTTTTGTGGAGGATAATTTTTCCACAAGGTAGGGGTGGGTGGCTGGTTTCTGGATGGTTCAAATGCATTGCATTTGTTTTGTTACAGCTGATCTGACAGTAGGCGGAACTTAGGCAGTGGGTGACGGGGGCTGTGAATACAGCTGAGGCTTTGCTCTCTGCTCTGCCACTCACCCGCCATCCAGCCAGGGTCCTCGCAGACCACGAACCTATACTGTGGCCCCCAGGGGTTGGGGATCCCTGATCTAACATACTGGATATTTGTTTCTGTTTCTTTCCCCAAGAAAATGTAAGCCTCATGAGAGCAGGAACTTCATTTTTTTCTTATCTTCTGTCTCCCCACCTCCTAGAAGAGGGACGGGCACATCGTAGGTCTCAATAAAGGTTGCTGGGTGAAGGAATGAACTAAGTAGCATCATCATTCCATTGCATTCCCATTTTACAGATGATGAAACTGAGGTTGAGTTATTAATTAACTCAAGGATCCCTGGTAGCCTTGGGTTTTGAGGGAAAAGCCCTCAGAGCATGTTTACGACAGTCATTTCTCCCTGGAAGTTCTTCTGCTAGTCTGACCTGCTTCCCTCCTAATCTAAGGATGGCCCGTGCTCAGCAGTGAAGACCAGCTGAGGAGCATATTCCTGAGGGGTGCCCGCTTTAGGTGAAGAGAGAGCTTTCAGGTGAGGCTGCCATCGTGAAGGGAAGGTCCTCAACCCCCATATCCACGTGGCTGGTTGTCCCAGGAATCGCCTCCTCTGTACATCTGCCTGTTACTGTGAGGAAGGGGAGGGAGGCTTTAAATGACTTCAGCTATAGATCTCACAATTACTCTCCCTCTCTCTAATTTGGATGTTAATGTATTAGCTACAGCTTTGCCTTCCAGCCTAGAAATTGTTTTTCCCCCCCGCCCTGAAATTATACATCCAGATAGAGTAGTGTTCATTAAAGTAAGATTAGGAGAGGATAATATGTGAGAGGTATGTAATCTTTTGCAAATGGTTAGTAAATTGGAACTACCCCAATTACAATCTTGTTCATCACACAGGGCTGAATTACTCTGCCTGGGACGGGAGTCTCAGCCACAGCTCTGCTCGGCTCACATTTCATAAATATTGTATACACATGATATTCTCAGCCATCTGCTTTGCTGGTCGCCGAGCACATTTTCTGACTTTCTGGTCGACTGCAGAGAGCGGTGGGCGTGAGGCGGTCATCCTGCCGGCCAGCCTCAGAGCCCAGACTGGCTAGCCCTCCTGGAGGGCTCCTCCCATGCCAAGTGCCTCAGGCACCTTCCCCCAGGCTGTGCCAGGCCCACTGCCCCCACTAATGCCTCCTGTTACTCCCAAGGTCTCACCCAGCAGGGACCTGTGTGCAGTGGGGTTTTGCTGGCAGGAATCAGCTCCAGAGGGGGTGTGTGAAGCTGGTTGAGCTGACGCTGAGAAGAGCTCAGGGTGTGGGGTCTGGGTGACACCCTGGGTCATCTGAAGTTTTCCCTCTGCCTTGCAGGACAGACAGGGAGCGACGCACCCATGGTTCTCACAGGTTGCTGCTCAGCATTAAGGGTGAGTCTGTCTGTCCCTCTCACCCCTGTGGGTTTGGCCTGAGCTGCTGCTTGTGCTCACTTTGTGTCCCTAAAATCCTGTGTCTTTCAAAGGGACAGTGAAATGTCGTGATTAAGAGTAAAAATCTGGCCTCAGAGTGTCTAGATTTAAATCCTGCTTTGCTATTGACCAGGCTTCCCAGGTAGCTCTCTGGTAAAGAATCCACCTGCCGATGCAGGAGGCACAAGAGACACAGGTTTGATCCCTGGGTCAGGAAAGTCCCCTGGAGAAGCAAATGGCAACCTGCTCCAGTATTCTTGCCTGGGAAATCCCATGGACAGAGGAAGGTTATAATCTCTGGGGTCACAGAAGAGTCGGATACGACTTAGAGACTAAACAGGAGTAATAATCTGGCTCAGAGTGTCTGGATTTAAATCTTGCTCTGCTGTTGACCAGTTGTGATCCCAAGCACATAGTTGAAGCACTCTGTGTCTAGGTTTCTCCGTCTAAGAAAAGGGCCTGACAATAATAATACCTATTGCAGAGGATGGTGATGAGTTAATATTTAGGACAGTATCTGGCATACAGTAAGTGCTCAAAAAACATTAGCTATGATTTTTTTTGGGCAAAGGTATTTTGAGTCTCTTCCTCAGATCTCAGCATCTCCTGCAAAGAGCAAGCAGAAGGCTTGTGCAAGAAGTAAACTCCAGGCAGGAGGGAACCAAAGATAAAAGACTGGATCCACCCGGTAGCACATTTCATTCCATCCTCACAGGTCTTTGAAGCGTGTATATTTTTATGCCCATTGCACAGATGAGGAAGGTGAGGCTCAAAGAACTTTTAAGAAGCAGATTCCTTGTTGCTTCCCTGTTCAAAACTTTCAGTTTACCCTTTGCTTTAGAGTAAAGCCCCACATCCTAAAGAGCCTATAATATCCTCTGGAATCTTGTTCTCACCCACCTGCTTGTTCATCCTCTACTCAGGCCTGGTTCTGTCACCTTGCCAACTTGTTCTTTATCCACATCACAAGCCTCCCTGCTCCAGGGCCTTTGCACATGCTATTTCTTCTCCTGGGCTTGACCTCCCCTTCCTGCTTTGCCAAAATAATTTCTATTCATCCCTTAGATTTTTTTTTAAATTATTTATTTATTTACTTATTTTGCGGCTTCGCTTGTGGCTCAGCTGGTAAAGAATTCTCTTTAATGTGGGAGACCTGGGTTTGATCCCTGAGTTGGGAAGATCCCCTGGAGAAAGGAAAGGCTACCCACTCCAGGATTCTGGCCTGGAGAATTCTATGGACTGTGTAGTCCATAGGGTTGCAAAGCGTCGGACACGACTGAGTGACTTTCACGTTTTTCGCCGCACTGGGTCATTGTTGCTGTGTGTGGGCTTTTCTCCAGTTGTGGTGTGCGGGCTTCTCATTGCACTGGCGCAGGCTCTGGGGCATGCGGGCTTCAGTATTTGTGGCTCTAGAGCCCGGGCTCAGTAGTGGTGGTGCACGGGCCCAGCTGCCCCATGGCACGTGGGATCTTCCCAGACCAGGGATCGAACTGGTGTCCCTTGCATTGCAAGGCAGACTCTTAACCCCTGGACCACTAGGGAAACCCCATCCCTTGGGTTTTAACCTGCGCTTCTCCGGGAAGTTTTCTTGGCCCCACTAATGTAAGCTTTGATAACAACCGCTGTGTCTCCTTCATAGAGTCTCTTACAACTATGACTAAACATTCAACTGTGTGTGTGTGTGTGTGTGTTTTCTGTCTTTTTGGAGTGCAGGTCTCATAGGGCACAGCCTGTATTAGTCAGGAGAAGCTGGATTAAGCAGTGGAAGCAGAAGTCCCAGATCTCACGTTTCTCTCTGCTGCTGTATGCCCCATGTGGGTCAGCAAAGGCTTCTGCCCCACCTGGTCATTCAGGGGTCCAGGACAGTGGGGGCTTTAACACTTGGGGCTGCACCATCTGGCACACCGAGGATCCCTGGAGGCTGCAGGAGGGGAAGGGAGAGACTGGAGAATCACGCGTGAGCAGGGACTTCGTGGGCTCAGCCGGAAGTGTTGGGTGTCCCTTCTGCTCCATGTCACCTTGTCTGTCCAGCTGGTAGGGGGCTAGGGTGTATATAGAGGCCATTTCCTTCTCGGGGGGATTTTCCAGACCCAGGGGTTGAATCCAGGTCTCCTGCATTGCAGGCAGATTCTGTAAACCACCTGAGCTACCAAAGCTCCAGTATGCAGGGGGGCAAGAGGAATACTTGATCTGCTGCAAGGACCTCTCCAGCTAGTTCTCTGTGTGTTCTCCACACTGAGCACATTGCTTGGCATGTAGCAGGAGCCCCTGACCCTAAGTGTCTGCCGAATGAAAGAGGGTGTCCATGAGTGTGGCTCAGGGGTCTCCCAGTGAGCCCACAGTGGAAGAGCTTTGGACCAAGGATCCTCCCAGTTCAAAGCCTTTGGCTTGTGCACTCTACCATGTCTTCCCAGGTTTATGACATAGTTTTTCCCCTCAGAATAGAGAAAACAGGATATCATGCATTTAGGCACTTAATAGATTTGTTTTTCCTGATGAAAGTGATGAAAGTTGCAGGTCCTCCAATCAGTCTTGCAATCAGCCATTCAACCACTCACCCAGCCCAAGTGGCAATTCAAATTCAGCAAACGTTTCCTAAAAGCCTACTGTGTGTCGGGCATGTCACCTGGGCTGGTGTCAGGAAAGCCTGGCCAGGTGGGCCCTGCAGCTCGTCTGCTTTCCCAGCGAGGACTCTGATGCTCCCTAGCAAGAAGGACCTGGATTCAACTTGGGTTTGCTGACTTCATGTCCAGCATCCTTTCTCCTGTAGTAACCAGAGGCTCTCAGATTAGAGCAGGCATCAGAATTGCCTGGAGGACCCCCCCCCCCCACGACATGCAGATGGCTAGACCCCATTCCTAGTTTGTCAATTCCATAGAGATGGGCGGGGCCCGAGATTCTGCATTTTCTAATGAGCTCCAGGTGAGGCTCTGCTTCGGTTCCCAGCATCTGAGAGCCACTAGCCTGTGGTATGCTGCCTGCTGAGGGCAGCAAGGTGCCCTTCTCTCCTGAACTTGGCTCAGGAGTCCTGGCTGGGGGAGGGGAGTGAACAGCACAACCTCTGGGGAGCTGCTATTTGGTCCTTGTCTGTGAGGCTGCCTGCTACCCTGGTGTCTAAAGCAAGGGGTTTCAGCCCAGGAGCTCTGAGGCGATCTGTAGATCTGACATTCAGCAGTCTGTGATTGGATGAACTCAACCAGAGCCACAGGTCCATATGTCTCTTCCTCGGTGGGCAGTGGTACAAATGGAAACCTGCATTACAGCCGGTGCCCAGGGAAGTCACGGAGTTGTGGAGTAGTCAGTGAATCCAGGACCAGTGTGGGGTGTGACCCCACCGCTGCGAAAGGCACTAATAGCCTGCTGTGGAGACAATACAAACACTCGAAACCATGAGAAGAAAATGCGTCAGCCTACAACCAGGTGCTAATTGGCCTGAGTCTCTTGAGGGGCTCCAGGCAGGGTTTGGGAAGCCCCAGGAGGGAACCTAGAGGTTTGACAATAACCTATGACTACCATCTTTGTCACAGCATGGCATTGTGGTACCCATAGCCTGGGTAAGTGGGCATTTTAAGGAGCAAGAAACAGACTTGGAGGCCAGCCCAAAGTCAGCTTTTATTAAGAGAAGAGTTTTGGATCCAAACCCAGGTCTGCTGAGAACAAAGCCCATCATCCGTGAAAGACTGGGCAGGGGAGCACAGGTGACCGTGCAAGCGAGGAGATGCTGGGTGGGAGGAAGTCACCGAAGAGGTTGGGTGGGTGAAGTACACGCTGACTCCTTGAACCCCAGAAGCCTCCCTGAGGTTCCTGAGCATGCTAGGGATGCTCAGGATGGTGGAGTGGCTGCAAGAAGTGTTTTGTGTTGCTAACTTTTCTGTCCAAGGGGAGTGGCCAGGACTCAGATGGAGCAGAGCCTGTATAACTGGGCCCCTCTGCGTTCTGGCAGCTCTAGGTTTCCACTGCTTCTCCCCAGGCCACCAATAGGTCACATGGCATCTTTGTGTTGAGTGGGGAAAAGGTGCGTCTTCCTCCAAGCAGGTGCAACTGGACATCACATTCCCAAGCTGCACTAGCAGAGTTGGGCTGAATCTCTGTCCACACATACCTGCTCGAGCTGACACTCTGGTCAAGGGGATGATCTATATCGCTGTGTCTGGGAGCCTGGGCATGCGCACACGCGTGGACCTGACACCCTTTCCCTGCCCAGGGAACTCACTTCCCAGAGCGGGACTGGAAACCTCTGTAACTTTAACCTGCGTCATCCCTGCTTCCCCACAGGCTTTTTAACTGAATCTCTTCTAAGAGGGCTGGTTGTCTGCGCTGGGAGCTGCCGGGAGAACACAATCCGCAAGGTCAGGGAGAAGCAGAGCCGGAAGCAGCGGGCTGTGTGTGACTTTAAGGACGCAGTAACAAAGGAGATGGTGCGGAGAGGCCGTCAAGGGCAGACAAGGCTTTCTAGGGGCCCCTCCCCCATCAAACTGTTAACACGAAATACAAAGCTCAAGTCTTTATTGCAAAAAAAAGAAAAGAAAAGCAAAAGGTAGCAGCAGCTGAAGAGTGCAAGCCAGAGAGAGGGGAGAGCCACAGTGAAATCAATACTGGCCAGGACAAGCATTATCCCATGTGGAACACCTCAAGCCTCTGCCTAGAAAATTTGATTGGATCTTCAGAAAAACCTATTAGTGTGTTGTCAGGACCTTCTGGTGATAACTGACCAGCTCTCTCCAATCGATGCTCTTCACTTGTGGAGCTCCTGATTTTTTAACAGCATAATTGTTTTTTTAATAACCGGCTGGCTCACCCACTCCAGCAAGCGGGGAGTCAAAGTCAGACTCCCAACTTAAAATATAGAGAAACGTGATGCCCCAGCCACTTCTTCCTAATTGCACAATTACTTTATGGAGCACCGGGGACCAAAGGCGGGGAGGGTGAGGCTTTTTTTTCCGGCTAAGCCAAGTTGTTAAGAAAAGTCACAGAAGTAATTACACAAGTCAAAATTATTTACTAAATGAAATCCATTCTTCGCAAAGGAACCTTTATTTATTTTTAAAGAAAAATGGCCAAAAGGGGGATGGTTTCAGCATGGCAAGGATACCATAAAGCAACAGCAGAATCAGTCATCAATTATTACAGCACTTTCATTTTCAACTCAAGAACCGATAACACATTTTATCTGGGATTTTAAATGCACTGTAACGACAGCAGTATTTTTTCTTTCTTTTTTTTTTTGCCGTGCTTTGGGTCTGAGATGTCAAAGTACTTCACAAACAAATAACTGGAAACAGTTTGGGGTGAAGGCTCTTTATAACTGAGAGCAGGGCCCACAGAGGAAGCGATTCGCCCAAGGTCATGGGCTGAATCGGAGGGACAGCTGGAAAGAGTAGGCATGAATACTGGCTTCCACAGTCAGAGCTCATCTCCACTACTCTACGCCTTCCCACACACGCCAAAACAAGCCCCCAAAGTCGGGAGACAGCAGCAGACCAGAGAAATCACATGTCCTCCAATGCCTAATTTGTCCATGCTGACAAATTGCTGTACAGAATGGAAGCTGGGTGTGCAGGTCAGAGGTCTTTACAGACTGCTGTTGGGCTAAAACAGGAAAAGCAGTTGCTAGTGAAAATGTATAGGGTTCTATGCTTGTTTGGGGCAGCCTGGCTTTCCACCTGAGCTCCTGAGTGTATTCATCAGATTCTTCAAGGTGTCAGCCTTCCAGGAGGGCCTGATGGCTCATGCAACAGTTGTTCTCAGCCCACCTGGCAGGTCTTGCCTTTCTCTGGTCGGTTCCCTCCAGAACCTGGTCTGTGTACCCAGGGTTGGCAGGGGAGATTCAGAGGAGGAGGGGAGAAAGAGCATGGGAGAGGGTGAAAGAGAGAGAGGAAAAGAAGAAAGTGGAAAATAAAAAAAATAAAAATAGAGAGGTGGGCCTGTTTTAAAACCTTTGCAGGCCCTAGGACCTCTTTGTAAGGAGGCTTTGTCCCACAAATATATTATAATCCAAATATATTACATTCCCACACTGAATACAATTTATTCATGATTATTTACCAGTTGAGTTTGGTTGAAGTTTGCTGGCTGATAATGTTATGGCTTTATAAATATTTAATTAAACATTTAATAATTTTGATTTTACACTTTGCTTCTCTGCCTTTTAGAGCTCATATTTTTTTCTTTCCAGGCCCTTGAAATGTTTATAAGACATAGGCACTATATGTATTGACCTTAAAACAGCCCAGAGGGCTAGAAGAAGGGAGAGATGGGGGGGGGGGGGAAACAATGTTGATTAAGACAGCAAGAAACAGACTCAAAACCACATGGGGACAAATTTCACAAAGCAGAGGGAGCCCTCAAAACTACAGAATTGTTGGTTAGAAAAAAGAAAGAAAGCAGGCTTTACCAGGATAGTTCCAGGAAAAAAGAAGAAGAGTAGATGAAAGACCAATCCAACCACAGATGAGAAAAAAAAAAAAAAAATCTCTCTGATTATTCAATAATTTATTGAGCACAGGGCCAGATACTGTGCTTGGCTTCTGAGATACCCAATCAGATCAGATACAGCCTCTACTCTCAAGGAATTTACTGTTTTATTGAGGGAGACAGAAAGGTAAACAAACAGCTCAGATATGTGATAAGGACACAAATTGAAGTAAGCATGCAAAGTTGGGGAAGCACAGAGAAGTCACCTAAGGCAGGCAGAGGCTCCTGGAAGGTTCAAAGGCACCGAGGTGTGACCAGGAATGAGATGGAACTTGAGGGGAAGTCAGGTGTGGTGTGGGGCGTAGGAGGGCTAGTAGGAAAGTGGGTGTGAGAGGAGACGGAGGGTCACGGGGCAGACTGAAAAGGACCACACTAAATGGATAGCAGATCATGAGCACGTGGACTTATTCTGCAGTCTAAGGTCAGCCAAGAATGGTTTCCAAGCAGGGGAGGGACCACATGCACTCCAGTTAGGGCTGATTTGGGCTGAGGCACTGGGGATCCAGGGAAGAGGCCATTGTACTCCCGCCATTGAAGGAAAGGGCCTGGAGCCAGCCAGGGCCGTGGAGATGGTGAGGTGGGTCACTTGGAGACGCATTTAGGGGACAGTGGGCGGCGTTGGTAACCAGTTGCAAGTGGGAGATGAATGCAAGACAAGACTCAAGGATGACTCCCAGGTTTCTGCTTATTTGCTGAGAAAGGGGATGTAAGAGAAGGAACAGGTTTGGAGGAGAGACTTTTCATTTCCTCCAAACCTGATGATCCTCAGGCAGGTGCCATGCCCCAGTAGGGCCCTTGGAAAGCGGTCAGGAAAACCCAGCAAAACTCTTTAAGAGGTGTGGCAGGTAGGGATGCAGAGTCACTAGGAGACTGTGGTTTCTCTAGGGGGATTCCTGGCCAAGACAGAAACATGGCCCAGAGACCAAATACTGGAGAGCATTCCATTTGGCCTCAGAAGAAAGGTGCTTGAAACTAGCAGGGATGAAGAAGGAACATGATGGGCACCCCTGAGACTGTTGAATACTGGACTGGGGCTCCAGTTGTGATTCATAGTTGGGAAGGGAGTTTATTGGATGTTAGCTCATGAAAGCTCCAAACTATATCTAGAAGTCTGTATTGTCCCAGACCAGCAACGGAACCTATGTAACAGCATGTTGACTGGAGACACAGACATCTATCAATCGCACCAGAATTCACTGGCTTAAACTCCGTCACCCAGAGCTGACCCTTTGCTATCGCAGGAAGTAATGGGCTAGAAATAAGTGCCATCAGAAGCTGAGTCTAAGTAGATCTGTGATCGTGGACATTTCGAGATGCGGATTCGGTGTGGGCTTTCAAACAGATGGATCTGCTAGCGTGAAATTGCCAAGAGTAAAAAGAGAACGCTAGTTTAATATACACGGCTGGGGAAGAGGCCGGGACCGGATTCCCCAATCCTGGCCCAGGACTTGCTCAGCATTCACAGCAAGTATGCAGCCCCAGAGCAAAGCAACCACGTTTCTTTCCCCGGTTTTTGATGTTGGCAAAGGGAAGACAAACGAGGGTTCTCTGGTTTGGGGACGGCGTGAATGAACCACACGTGTCCATAAATAAACCAAGAGCCCTCCAAACACACTGCTCATTTGTTCGCACAAAAGCCAGGCTGGCAGCCCTCTCACCGAGCCATGTTCACAGTTGGATCCTTAATGCACTGTGAGCGTTCAATCAAACTTTTAGTGGTGAAACTCTGGGAGCAGAAAGCCAGCTAAGCCCAAATGGTCCCTTGGCTTTTCCATCTTTTGTGGCTGCCTGGCTATGCTCTTATGGGTTTTGTTGTCAACAAACTCCTGGCTTGCCTTTGAGCACTCCAAATTATTGAAAATGACTACAGCTTAAGACTGGCAGGATGATTGTTAAAAAACAGCCCTGGCATTAATCATAGCTTAAGAGCTTTTGGAAAATGATTCTAATTCAGAAGGGGTGGCTTACAAAGAGGCTTGTCGAAAGCGAAGCAGGCATCAAATTCTGAAAGGCAAAAAAACCCCTCTTTGGTACCCACACCTGGCTTCTTCCCGAAACCCAGCTGGCAGGAGTGTGGGGGGCGCAGTTCACCCCACCAGCTCATCCTGTCTGAGGCCACCTTGGGCCTGCCACGAGACCCACAGCATGCCTCCCCCTGGGTCCAGGGCTGTTGAGATTGGAAAGACTTCTGGGAGTGCCTATAGTCACAAATTTACTAGTGGTCCTCAGAATCAGGAAGAAGTGGCTGGGCGCCTCATATTCTGTCAACAGTTGGATGCCTTAGAACCAGTGCTAAAATAAGCTGTATGCACAGAGGCAGCTGCGTGGGCAAACACACGGTCAGCATTTGCAAGGAGCCAGGCAGGGCAACGAGCTAATCCTTCTGCCTCTTGCCTGCTTGGCACAACAAAGGAGAATGATTTTTGCCATCAGCATTCTCCCTATCATGGAATCATTGCACAATTTAGTATGATTAATGGTTTCCATTTAGGAGAAGCTGAGAATGAAAACAGTGGGAGAGAGGCGGCAACTCGGCTGGGGCTGTTTGTGGCTGTACCTCGGACGGAAGGGTGGGGGAGAGCTGGTCAATGGCCTCTAACTTTCCTGCAGGCACGACTGGGGAGGCACTCTGGGGCGAAGAGACACATGGCTTTGGACATGCATTTGCAGGAACAGTCTGAAAGCTGCAACCTTGTGACGCAGTTTGCTGTTTCCTCCTTGCAGCCTTCCAAATGTTTGCATAAGAGAAGCTACTCCCTCTTGACCAGCCCAAGGGAGGGCTTTTCCTCCCAGAGGTTCCTAACTAAGGGTTGGCTCTGGGAGGCAGCGTGGTGATGGGGCTGGATGGCTGAAATTCGCAGAACTACCTATACCACTTCTTGGCATTCCTGATTTCCATGTGGGGGTGCCATGCAGGGAAGGACCCCCACCTTTGCACTAGGACAGTAGCCGTGACCTTCAACACGGCCACCTCTGTCTCTGGAGCTCTGCGGGTGCACCTAGTCTCAGCTCTGAGCGGCTGGCTCCCCCGGGAGTTCTTCTCTGCTCTGCAGCGTCCTTCCCTTTCCGCGTCGGCAGGTTCTGCTTCTGGTCAGATTTCACGGCTGCTGGAGGTGAGTGGTGAGACAGAGGCCACCGTAGCCAGAGACTTGTGGGTGCTGATAGAAACCAACCAGGAAAACAGAGGATTCAAGAGGGCCTGATTTTTTTTTTTTTTTTTTAAGCAATAGCCACTGTTACTGAAGCCAGAGAGGGAGAAAATTGGTGATCTTGACTGGGTCTAGCATGACTCAGAACCCTTCTTGATGCATTGGTGTCTCTGCAAGGAAATCTATTATTTTCCATAAACTGTCTTAAGCATCTCCTGGGCTACATTTCTGGCTGTGTTAAGAATCAAGCCATCAAGAACAGCTGTGAATGTTACACACTTTCAGCAGCAGCAATGGGCTTTGGCAGGGAAGTAGGAGCAAAAAAACCCAAGTAGGACATCTCAGTTGACAGTAATGGCATTTCCCCTTCCTTGTCCAAACGATAAAAGATTCATGCTCCTAATTGCAACACTATAGCTGCCCCCATCACTTTATTCTGGGAGAGGAGGTTAGAGAAAACAGGCCTAGAGAGAGGGAGAGAAAGAGAGAGAGAAAGAGAGATGGATAGTAATTTCACCACTAGCTAACAGAGACTGATTGGTGCAGAAGGCCTCCTTCCATAGCAATACTTTTTAATCAGGGCTGCTGTGTCTGGGCAAACAGCTTTTGTGGATTAGCTAGACTGGAGCCTGCCAGCATCCGTTGCAAGTTTAAACGATGAAATACACAACTACAGAGAAAACAAACCAAAAAGAGTAATCAAGTCACACATTTCAATATTCAGTAACCATTAAGGGATTTAAATATTTGCTTGCTATTAAAGGCTTGCATTAGGCTCTTCCAACACCAGCTCTGGAAGACTGAAATATCAATTACGGATCAATTTTCCCCCTAAGTAAACACTAATGCAGGATAAACAGTATTAGAAGATGCAATCGTAACATTGCTGACTTCAGGATGGACTTCCTGCTGGTAACAGCAAGTTTAAGCCTGGTGATTAATTAACCTGAGAAGATAGCACTTAAGGAAGATTTAAGACGATCATGTCTGAAATATGATTGTGAGCAGTGCGCGTCTAGAGGGCAGCTGAAGTCCTGCGTTGATTTCACCCTCAGTGACAGTCTTCATTTTCCCCGGAATCACCACCCACAGCTCAACACCTCCAAGGATTAGGAGGGAGTAAAATGGGAATTGAGGGTGGATGTGTATGTGTGTGAAGAGAAAAAGCAGTAGATTTTAAGTTCCTTGCTGGAATTAATTCCATATTTCAATATTTCAAGGTTCCAGTTGCATTTCCTGCACTGACCACCAGGGGCAGTAGACATTCTACATTCACTTTGGAAGGAAAAATAAAAACAAAAAAACAAAACAGATTTTGCCTGGAAACTAAGGGTTGAAAGACTTTAAAATGATTCTTGATTTCAAGTCTCGGTTTTGGGGTGCTCACATTATTCTTGTGCCTATCACCCTCTTGCCGGCCC